>VXAB01010203.1:10487-84018 GCA_013399175.1 Odontophorus gujanensis
GGGGTGGGGCATTGATTGACTAATTTTTTTTCATTGACTTTTTCTTCATTTCACTGATCAGTATTCCCTCACATCTCTCTCACTTCATTTTTCCTGTCCCTGGATGAAGTCCTCTTCTTAATGTTTCTTTTTATCAAAAGCTAAAATAAGTGATTAAAACTATGCGCTACTTGTTAACTAGTTCTGCAGATATTAATGCAAAATATTTGTTTTGATTAATACAATCTTATAAAGTTTGGTATAATGAAAATTAATGCACATCTAGGCTGTGAAACCATCAGCACAAGGTCAGCATAGAACATAATTATAGCAGCCCTGACAGAAGCCCCCAAATCAAATTTCCTGCATGAATAAATTCAGATAGCCATGTGAGAAATTTTTTTTCTAAACAGTGCACAATAAAGTGATCACAGATTCATCTGGTAGAATCCCTAATGAGTAATGTGTTCCTGTCTAATAAGTACCAAACTCATTTTTACTGTTCAGTGATGGTATTTTGATTTTAGAATATGGTGACAGTGCATCACTCAAGACGTGCCTTGTTAAACTATTTTCTGTATTTTGGTGTAATTTGTCCTATATAACTTTGGATATTAGCTTCAAGCAAGATCTAAATATATCAGAATTTGAATGTTAGGCTTGCAAACAGAATAAATTCCTAATTTCAGTTTTTTGTACATGTAATCTACTTTCTTTTTTTTAAGACAATCTCTCAAATTAAGATTAATGGAATTAATAGATGTATTCTATGCTTTCCTGTAAACAGAAATGAGTTGGATAATCCAGAGGAAAATGAATGAGGGAAGAATGTAAATAGAAGGAAAATGTAAGAAGAGAGAAAGGTGAAAAGAAGCAAATTAATGACTTTCTGTTCATGTCAAGCATGCAAAACAATGGCTAGATGCAAGTCCTAAGGCTGTGTGAAGCAGCACTACAAGCAATAGTTTCTCAGTGTGAAAGTCATGGAGATTTCTCCCTAACTATAGCTGTCTTTTCCAAGTTCAGAAGTAATGTTTGCATAATTACATCATGCCTGAGAATTGAAGTCTTGATTGACATAATTATATATGCTGTCTTCAGAGAGAGTAAATACTTTATGCCCTTAATTCTATGTTGCTGAAAATTTTTAGTGTTCATTCACCGAGAAGAGTTCAGGTTAGCACTGATTCTAACCAGTATACTGAGTACTGATTAACTGGTTAATGGCTGCTTGGATAATTGTTAACAGATATTCTAAGCTATTTCTATGTGTATCCTCATTTAATTAAATATATACTCAGAATAAGTTCTTCATCTAAGTAGTACTCTCAGCTAGAGCATAACACTGAAAATAATGTATCCCTAAATCCACTCTCTGATAAATTAGAAGTACTGTGAAAACATAAGACACATTACAGTAATTATGACAGCTTATTGCTAGTCTGTTTTTATCATTTGCTCCTTTCACAGGTTTAAACTTACTTATGTATGTTACAGAAGCATGTTCCATGATGTAGAATTGAAAAACAGTTTTACCAAGGAATAGAACACAGTCATACAAAGTGTGGAGAAAAACAAAAGAAATAACGGTGTCATGGCTTTAGGAGGTGTAAGTTCTGCTCAGCATAACTAAACAATGCATATAAATCTGAAGCTTTAAAACTAATTTGAAAAAAAAAAAAAGTGTCTTTAGCAGTCTTTAGTAGACCTGACCCTCCACAGAACATGATTTCCTTTCTGAAGAAGAATTCTAACTCTCAGTATTTTATGTATAGTAAGGTTTAAGAGAACTAAAATTTCTAGATGAGTACATAAAATCACAGTTGGAAAAATCTAAGAGCAAAAACACAAATAAAGAAGAGATTCTTAAGATATTTTGTGCTCTTAAAAACGATGTTTTCTCAGTGTTGTAACATGAATCATTGATATCTCAGTTGAATTCAATAGATATTGTGTTCTATAACTTAAAATCACAGAATTAATTAGTTAGAAAGTACCCCTGGAGGTTATTTGATTTGAGGGCCTCCTCAAAGATGGGCTGTTCAGTCAGACTGCACAAGGCTTTTGTCAATATTCTATTTTCAATATGGACTTCTGAGAAGAGTCAAGCATCATCTTTTTTTTTTATAGTCAGGAAAGTAAGACTGGACTTATCCTTCTTTAGACTGAAAAAAATAAGAAAAACCATTTTCACAGACTGTTCTCATATGACATTATCTTTCAACCATCTTGGTAGATCTCAATTGGACTTGTTCCGATTTTTCAATGTCTTTCTTATACTGTGAATCCTAAAATTTCCTAAAGAACTCAAAATATACTTACAGGTGCCAAATAGATGGGGATAATCATTTATTTCATCTTCCTGGCTACACTCTTACTACCGCTGCTCAAAATGCAGTGAGTTCTCACCACCGCAAGAGCGCACTGCTGACTCATAATCAACTTGTTGGCCACAACGATGCCAGGGCCTTGCGAACCAGACAGCCCTGTCTTGCAAATCTACTTTTTCCCTGGTGCAGGACTGAACATTTTTTTTTCTCTTATACTTCAGCAGGTCTCAACACATTTTTTTCCAGGCCATTGGAATCCTCCTTGTGATCAGAGGAGAGGGTCCTTGAGGATGAAAATACTTTGTGGACTCTTCTGTTCTACAGGCATAGAGGTTCTGTCAAGCATTTCCATGAAGAAGCCTATGTTAGATTTCTGGAAGACAAAGGTTACAGTTCTATTGACTTCTACAGAATGATAAGGTATTTGAGGTTCCTTTGCTCAGAAAGCATCAAAAACATTGTTTGGGCAGCTTTGAGATTTCAAAGGACATATAGCCACATGGACATCAATTTTCAGTAACACAGTATTATTTTATTTTATCATATGCTGGAACTTTCTACATAATATATGTTCTGGACTATGACTGAAGTGATTTTTATTAGATTATGATGTTTCTCATAATCTGTGACTATAAAATAGGCTGAGTATTTCAGAATAGCAGATTTAATGCTAACAAAAGGATGTGCAATACATGATTAAACTATGAAAGTCTTTGCCATAGGATATTTTGATTATCAAAACACAGGAACATTCTAAAGAGGATTAGGAACATTTTCTTGTAAGAAAATTTCATCACTTATGGTTATACAGAAAGATATTTGCTATAGCTCAGGAAATACTAAAACTGCAGATTGCTGGAAGGATTTATCTGGGGAGGTATCACTAAGGATGAATCATCTACCTTCTTTTTTCCCCCAAGACAGAATACCAGACTAGACTAATCTTTGGCATGACCTAGTATGGCTGTGTTCCTGTAAGTTCTGTGTTAACACAAACTCTTCTTGATCTACATTGATTGTGAAATAATTCTTACTAATTTATACTTTCATCAACATTCCTCTTCTCCAGCCCAAAGTGCATAACTTTTCTAATGCAGACAGAACATCTGACTGCAACATTCTAAAGTACTTTTGAAAGCATGTGAAAGCACTGATTTGAACTAAAACAAATCTGTTTTCATGATTTGAACTAGGCCAAATATGAATTCATGTACACCCCATCCTTCTAAATCACTATAAATAAAATACCTTTGTGAAAAATATATCTCTGAACTACAGCTCACAGTGTATATGAATGCAGAATAAAATAGGTATGTCCTCGGTATGAAATATTTAAACTAATCTCTCTTCTTGCTAACGCACAGGGTTTATGTTGCACAACCCTGTGGTTCAGTTCCTGGCATTAAATTTAAGCAGCTTCATGCCGTGCAGTGTGCTAAATCCTTTTAATCCTCTAAGAAATTGCTATTTAAACTAGGAAGAACAGTAATGAAATTATTGTATTAGCATTCATCCTTGAAACAAAATATACTTGTTTCCCAAGAAACCAAAAAGCATTTTCTTCTCTCTTCTTAAACCCATACCACTAAAATCTGAACTAAATAATTTCTAGTGCTGGAAAAACAGTTGCACAAATACTCATACCAGTGAATATTAAGCTTGCACAGTTGATGCCTCACATCAGACAGGTTATCATTTATGTCAAGAGATAATGTTTGGGGGCAGTAAGAATCCCAAATCCATCTGACTCTTGACAACAGGGGCTGTTAAGGGAGGCAGACAAGAGTTTGACTGTATCCTTTACAACTCCAATCAGGTATTCACACACAATTACTTCACAGCACTCTGACACATTACATATAAACCTTGTACCCAGCCAGTAAATGTCACAGAAATCTATTTTTTTCTAACAGCATTGCCTCAGGCAAGACTTATGTGCCCTAGAAAGGAAAACCTGAATTGTCTAATGCTGTTTACCTAATAATTTTATTCAACCTTCTTCCTCTGTAGAAGATTCAGTGCCATAATAAGTACTTCAAGATCTTAGTAACAGCATCAACTGCTAAAGAATTAATAACTGCAAAATATGCGATTCTCTCTATTTCATATAATTGCAGACATACTCCTATATGTGGCCAAAACATGGTGCTATTGAAGCTAATGGAAAACTTGCTATTCAGTTCTGCAAGACTTTACGAACTTTACAAATATTTTTTTGTTTGTTTGTTTAGAGACCTGACTTATGGATGGAGTTCTGTCATTTTTAAGAAAGAATACTCCAGTTTTTCTTAATGGAGTTATTCAAAGACATTATATCTGCAATGAGAAATTTTAACTTTAGAACTAGTAAGTGAGTAAAAAATAATAATAAAGCATTTATGTTTCTGCATGCGTGTAATTTTTAGCAAGTCTTATTATGTTAGTGATTTTTTTGTTCATAAGACTTGAACAGTCAGGTAATTAAATTATTCTGCTGAATGAACTTTTGTGTTGTCTTGAGTTGCTTACTAGAAATTTTACTTAATACAATAGTCACATATTTGCAGAAGACCAGTTCCATTTCTCTTCACTACGCTTGTCTTTCAAATCACTGATATAGGTTCAGCACTGGTCAGATTTTATTTTTATCTTCATCCATATCAAACCTGAAATAAATATCTTCAACTTAGCCAAAATGTACATACTCTCTGAAGATAAGCAAAATCCTTCTCATATCAAAACTACAACTTACCTCTTTTTGTCAGATATTCACGTGCAAGTTCCTAGAGCACCACCAGCAAATTCTTGCTATGGAAAGCTGTTGTTATTTGAAAGAAATACATTTTGGCACCAATCTTGCCTATGCATAGGAGATCTACAAGTTTTTGGTTTTGAGTGAGACCACCAGTAATGTGATAGTAGCAAGTTGTAGTAGGTCTGATATGTTTAATTCCAATTAACAGATATTTGCCAGATCTGTTCTGACTCAAAAACCATGAGAAGTTCACAGTGGGAAATAGGAAAGTCATATCTATTTGGGATTATGATGTTACTACACGTACTTTTTTAGAAGAATGATCTGGAAAGGGTATATTATTTGGCAGCAAACAGCTGGAACACTACAGACCAGGAAATGCTTAAACAGGATAGATACATTCAAATCCTTGGAATGAGGTGAGATTCATCCAAGAAGGCTGAAAAATCTGGCTGTTGATATTTCAAATTAAGCTGTCTGCGGTGACCAAAAACATGATGCTGGTGGGGTGAGGTGCCCTACTATTAGGAAAATAAAAAATGATAATGCTAAATATGTATTGATTGTAGAAAAGGCAAAGTATTCCATGTGAGTGTAAGGAATGAATTGCAAACCAATTAGCATCACCTCAGGAAAGATCATGAAGCATTCACTCTTAGGTTCCATTCCAAATACATGAAGAATAGGAAGCATGTCTGGAGTAGTCAGCACACATTTACAAAGGGTTTGACCAACACAGAACTTTCTGTAATAAGACAAGTTATTGTGTGAACAGGAGAAGACTGTTGTACATTATCTATGTCATTGTTAAGTAAAGCTTTTGACACCATTTTTAACAGCATTCTCATTTGGAAGTCAAAAAATTACAGACCTTGCTCTGGAATAATGGACTGTGAGATGGTCTGAAAATTGACCAGACTGCCAGGCACAAGTAGCAGTAGTTATTAGCTTGATGTTTGGGTGACAGCCAGTAGCAATCAGAGCATCTCAGAGGCCACTGTGTCCCGTTTGTATTCAACATCATCAGCCATTTCGATTCTGACACAGAGTAAATCCACAGGCAAATTTATAGATAACTCCAAACTAAGAGGAATTTTTGGCAAAATGAATGACAGATTTTCAGGCTGCTACTGTAAATTTCTAAGTACAGTAATAAAGAATATTTGAAAAGAATATTGGAAATTGAAGACTGTCAGAGTGGTTGCTTTTTTGTTTAGCTTTCCAAGGATGCAATCAGAAATGTCTTTTGGAAGCAGGTGCAGTTAAGGTTCTCTGTTGTTATTTTAGTGTCTCCATAAAGTAACAAGACCATACAAGTCTGTCAAATTTCATTTATTCACCTGCTCCTTGATGCAGTCTGCTTGCATTCACTTCCTTAAGACACAAAATGGAATGAGAATTATTGAAATTTATACCTAATCTCAGTGCCAGATGAATATTGACGAGCCTTATTACCAGGCCATGACCAAACATGAACTGATCCTGCTGACTTCCACGAACTTTGAAACAGTGTCTTCCATACATCGAATTGATTTGAGGTGTGTAAGCAATAATGGAGTCCAAGAAGACTGACATTCCAGATGGGATTACTGGCCTTTCTAAGTCCAACAGATGTGTTTTCCTCATAAGGAAAAAATACATGACTTTTCTGCCATAAACAATTCTGAAAAGGCAAAGTGATTTTTGAAAATGAATGAATAACATAAATAAATGTTAACTCCTTGGATTTTGCTTCACCTTTCCTGAGGAGCTTCATAAAGTTTGTTTTTGACAATTCAGAAGATCATGCTATCACAGAATCACAGAATTGTAGGGGTTAGAAGGGATCTCCAGAGATCATCAAGCCCGACCCCCCTGCCAAAGCAGCTCCCTAGTCCAGGTTGCACAGGTAGGCGTCCAGGCGGGTCTTGAATGTCTCCAGAGAAGGAGACTCCACCACCTCTCTGTGCAGCCTGTGCCAGTGCTCCGTCACTGCACTGTGAAGAAGTTCCTGTGCACATTTGTGCAGCTATAATTCCAAAGACCTTATCACCTTCACAATATAAACTGACAGGAATTTCCGGATTTGAATTAATCCAAATGTCTACGGAGATAAATGAAAATTATTCTGTTGTCTGAACAGGGCATTGCTTAGGAATATCAGTAAGCATTAACTTGTACTTAAATGTCTGGTTTTTTCATGCCATTGATTGTTTCTGTTTATTCACATAACAATCCTTGAACATATTTCACGAAAACAGTATTTTGAGTAATTATCCCCTTACTTTGTACCCATGAAATACAAAGTATAACCTGAAACCATCCTTACTTCAGTGGGGTCAGAAAACTCTTACTAGATGTTTAGTATTTGTTGTTCTAACAATGAAGTCTAATTCCAGAGATAATATACATACTTTCAGCTCAGGACATGACCATATTTTCATTGAAATGCATGTGTTAATGTCTATTGGAATTTCAACAGGCCAAATCAAAGTAAATAGTAAATAATTAATAGCTCAGAATGAAAAATAATTTAAAGCTTCAAATCTGAACCGGGCACAAAACAGACTAATTTGAGTCACTTACACAATCTATGAATGTTCTGATTATTAAATCTATCCTAGAAAGTGATGCAATTTGGCTGTCTCTGACAGTTGGATCTGTGAAGCTCTTTATACCATACAAATCTAACAGTTTTGTTAAGGTTAAGTTCTGACGAATCTGCCTTTTCTGATGAAAATTTGAAAATTTCTAACCAGATCAATCTCTTATTGTCTTCAGTAACACCCTCTTCTGCATCCAGAACATCTCTTCTAATTTCCAGTAAAGGACAAGGAGAGTTTTACTTACATTGTAAAATGGTCTTGACAGAAAACATACAGGCCATCATTTGTTTTTTAACTTCGGAATATTTATTTCATAATTCATGTTTTTTTCACGTATACTTCTAGGGAAAGGGAAAGGGTCGAATTAGTAATTGATCAAGAGAGAATTCAAGTCAGAAAGAAGAAAATTTATTATATATAAATAGTAAATACATGTAATGAAAATACTTCAAATGGAATAGCAAATCAGAATGTTAATTTTGCATGTTGATTTGCCCAGGGAGGTTGTGGATGACACCTCCATGAACACATTCAAAACCAGGCTGGACAGAACTTAGAACCTAGTTTGTCTAGTGGGGTGTCCCTGGCTATAGCAGGGGTTTGGAACTAGATGATCTTAAAGGTCTCTTCCAGCCCAAACCATTTTTTGATTCTGTGTCAAGACCTTCATTGCCTGGAAAGCTTCTCACAGTTCCCCTGTAGTGGCTATTTTGTTCTGGAAAAAAAAGCTGCACAAAACCACTAAGCAATAGTAACGATAATATATAAATGATAAGAGCTTTCATTTTATTAGAATATTCAACAAATCACAGCTCAAGTGGTTGCCACTTTTACTTTAAACTGCCAATAATCCTTTCCACTATATTGAAAAAAAGTTGTTCTCCAAATTTTGATGTAAATTCTTATATATTTATATTATTATTTGTTATATTGTTTATTTATTTTTCCAAGTTTACTCTATTTAAAAATTGCACATTAAATTCCATTACTGTAACTGGCATTTTGCTTTGATACCCAATAGTTAGCAAATGTATCTTGTACCTTATTAAAACACTTGCAAAACAGGTGATT
Source organism: Odontophorus gujanensis (assembly GCA_013399175.1). Taxonomy (NCBI): domain Eukaryota; kingdom Metazoa; phylum Chordata; class Aves; order Galliformes; family Odontophoridae; genus Odontophorus; species Odontophorus gujanensis. The sequence continues at coordinate 19,187 of VXAB01010203.1, forward strand.
CTCAGAAAATATATAAATCAGCAGCACCACCTGATCTGGGCTTAGCTAAGGCAGTGTGCCAAAACAATAGTCCATTGCAACCTATTTTTAAATATATGAGAAAAAAAAATACTTGGAAATCAGCCAGCTAATTTCCTGAGGAACTGAAGGAGTGAAGAAATCTTCTGTATTTTCAAATACACTTATAAAATTTAATGTCTCCCTGTAGAGTTTCCTACAGCACTAAGCCTCCTCAAAACCCTGTGCAGGTTGTATTTTATTTCTGTCAGAAAAATATGAGAATAAAAAAAAGAAAAAAGAAAAAAGTTCTTACTATGCTGGATCATTTTAGTCAAAGCAGTTTGTCTTTTTCATCACTGCAGCATGAACTCCTTTGACAAATTATGTTATAGGTGAAACAGCCCCTAATTCCATGAATCATTTACTATGAATATAGCAATATACAAGGCTCTATTCATTCCAAAAAATATTCGGGTAGTTTTTGGTTGCTGTTTTGGAAGTATCTTTCTTTTTAGTGTTTAACAGTTGGGAACAATTTTCCCCAATTCAACTTTTGGTCCAGTTGTTTTAAGTTGTGTTAGGACTGGTTGATCTTGAAAAGTCTGCTATGCTTTTATATTTCAAATGTTACTCTTTATTCATCTAAATGAATAAAGCAAATAGCAAACATTTTTATTGCTACTACTTTTTTTGGGGGGGGGGGTAAGTTGTCCTAAGATGATTTCTGAAATTCCTTTATTCTGATTTATATGGCATGTTTCCTTTGTTCATCTTCTCTGAACTTCTTGGCTTGCTTACCTCTGTTACTTTTGTGTATGTTTTACCTGCGACAGCAATGACTGATGTTTCCCTACTGAGTTACTTCCTCTGTTTTCAGGTAACTCTCTATTTTTTTTTTTCCTTTCCCATAGCGCTGAAAAAGAAAAAAAACTTGTCATGCTCCGTTTGTCAAGACTAGTCTTAAAATCTAGTCCAACCATGAAATCATCGTGGTTACCATGAACAAATATTCATAATCCTAGGTTCTATTCCATAATAGTTTTGATCTAGAATATTTTCTATATTTGCTGTCTTGTTCATTTCCAAAGTTAATGACAATTGATAGATTTTATTTCAATTCCAGTGTAGATGGTTTTAGTCATTAAGAGGACTTAGATAAAGAACATATTATTGCAATTCTATAGAAATATATTTATTGCCAGTTAGTATTTGGCACACACAATCAGTGGAAAACAATATGCTAGTCAACGGTATTAAGTACCAGGGAGATATATGACAGCACATCCTCTTGTAAAACTTACTATGGAGGCAGTGGTGCATGCAGAAACGATAGAGAAAAAGCATTGCACACACACTGATACATCTGAGCAAGAAAATAAACAAAGAAACAAACAGCATATGGAGTTGTTGTTGACTGTCAGCAACAGGAAAGACAACAAACAGGAAAAGAAGCTGTACATGTCTTTTGGTTAAGTTGTTTTTCCTCCATCATTCTGAATTTGTTATGTGTACTGCTAAGAAACATTGCCTAATTTTATTCCTATGGTGGGTCTATTTGTTTGTTTGTTTGGTTTGGTTGTTGTTGTTTTATATAGTAATATGTTAAATTCTCATGCTTGCTGAAAATAGTAAACATTTGCTCCTAAATTTATTTAATTTTTGGTCTTACATCTTCTAATATTTTTTGTACAAAGAGCACAGTAGACAGAAATTCACCAGCCCGTTACAGAAGGTCCAGCAATGGTTCCTTCTTAAAATTTTACTGACAACACTTAATTGCAGTGTCCTAGTGTTATGTAGTATAGAATACATTCTGGATTTTCACATCCGTTTCTAATGAGAGCAGCAGTTAATTATGGCTATTCAGCACCTGTAGACTTCTCCTAGACCTCCTGTCCAAACATCCAGTCCTAATGATAAATCCTATTTCCCCTCACTATCAAATTAAGAGGCAGTTTTTCAGGGACCAGTACTAGAGATAACACAAGAAACTTTTTCCTCCTCCCTTCTCATTCTGCTGTTACCTTGAAGTAATTTACAGCTTCTGTTTGTTTTCTACTGAACAGGAAGACAGTGAGTGATTTCAAATACAGATCTTCAGGCATCATGGCATGTGTTGCCACCAAGATCCCATTTCATGAACTAATATTAAAAATGCAGACTATGTCACTAATTTATTCATAGCATACTTCTATGAAAATTTACACCCTCTAAGCTTCTGTCTGAATGTCTCCTGAGACAAAAACTATATTAATGGAAATACAAGGTTTATCTCAACTGATGCAGGGAAAATGCTTTCAGAAATAATGTAAAAAAATAGTTAAGAAGTCTCAGAAGGTAGTATTAGTTCTGTATTTGTATGATTGTTTTTCAAATTTGTTGAATTAATACTACTTAATTTAAAAAAAAATAATAAAAAACCTTTTCCCTTTTTTTCTGTGACTTTGATTAGGCTGTGAAATGACCTACCCTTTCAGGAAAGAGTTTCCTGTAGCAGATTTTCATTTTCATGATCTCCAAGATGCCAATTACACAACTTAATGATCTTACAGGTTCACAGTGTCCCACTCTTTTGTGAAGAATAATAATGAATTAATAAGATTTGAAAGATCTGCTAAGAGAATTTTCAGGAGTAATGTACTCTGTTACTGTTAGAAATTTACTGTATTATAAGAACTGGCATATGAAAAGAACAAAGATGAATGAAATGAATGCTTTCTTTACAGTCTGATGACTGTTTTACATTAACTGAAATATAATTTATCTTGAAAGTAGATTGACTGACTTGACTTTAAGAAAACAAGCAAAACTTCACACTAAAGAAAAATGTCAAAAATGAGTATCTCTACTACTGATAAAAACATTGCACTATTTTCCTCTTTCTTCTCCATCTTTTCTTTCTGCATACCTACTGTTTTCTTGAAACAAACAGTAGACTGGTAAACAATATAGATGAACAACCTGAAATAAAGATTCTAAAACTTTTTAGTTTTCAGTTCAGTGTAGCTCAGGTCAATAACTTTTGAAAGAGAAAAGGTGGAATAATATAACATAAAATACAGTTTTCAAGATGACATTTTACTTTACTTTAGCCAGACATTTCATACATCTCCAAGATCAAATTAACATTTATATATTTGGATATATGCCCCTCACTATTAGTTGTCAACACTAAAATGTAATCAAAGACCGATCTTGCTCTCATGCTGACCTCTACTGGAATTATATTCCTTTCAGTATGTTATTAAATAATCAATTATTTAATGTTTGATACATTGTGTTGACACTGCTTATTATTTTATAAGAATCAGTAAGCCTCAGAGTAACTGTTGCAACAAATCACCCCATCACTACTACCTATTGAACACACACCTCCTTTCCTTCATAGCTCTCTGAATTTACTGTAAATTACATTTCAATCCTGAACATGATTTTCCAGTTTAGTCCAAAAGGCTTTCATGTTCACATGAATGAAAATGCAGCTTTGGTATATTTGAGATATACATTTCTCTGTACATGTTCAAGGAACAACTTCAGAGTCCATTGAGATTGCAGGAAATCTCTCCCTTAATCAGTTTATTATGCGTTGAATATTGTGTGATATCACTTATTTTTTGGATAACATCCAAACTAATTTATGCTTCTGTATATTACTAGATATAAAACATTGCACTTCTATTCCTTTTTTTTTAATTTAGTTCTACTTTCTACCTCTTGATTTTCAGGCAACTTTCTCCAGAAGCTGGAAAGATGCACCAAGTCAGTTACTTATCCCTTTTAAGTGAATAGTAGGAAATGACCTCCTCATGTTGAACCAGTTATTTCAGGTGAATAGAATATCTTTTCTTAAAAGTTCAACCTTCATTTTCAAAGAAGCCTTAAAGCTAATTCAAGCTTCTCTCTAACATAAGCAGAGCCAAGAATCACTCCTTCCAATTAGCAATTTTCTCCATAACATTACATTAGGAACACAAGGGTACAGATGGAAAAAGTTCCATCTGAAAATCAGGAAGAACTTTTTTTACTTTGAAGGCGACTGAGCACTGAGTAAGCCCAGAGAAGTTGTAGAGTCTCTTTCTTGGAGATAATCAAAAGCTGCCTGAAGATGGTCCTGATCAACCTGATCAAGAGGGAGAGTTGAACCACATGACTTCTAGAGGCCTCTTCCAACTTCAGCCATGATATGACCGTATAACTCTGTGAAGATAAATTATTGATCCCTTTGAACATTCAATTCCTGATCTTCTAGGTCCATTGTCTTTTAGTCTGATCTGCATTTCTCGTTGAAAAGTTTTTAAAAATTGAATGGGCATTATTAGGACATATAGGTCCATATTGGATGCTTTGTCTCCATCTCTAACTTTTCACCTATGACGCTTATGTTTCATCTATATTATTGTGTATCTATATTATCTTTATTATATTCACTCCAAATAATGATGAAAACTGTAGTATTCATCTTTTCCATGCCTGTGAACACAGGTATAACATGTACAATTACAGAAAATTCTTTATCGACAATTAAGTATTAGATTATTAGTAGACTGCTTTCTTTATGATTCTATACTGTAATTCTTTATCACCTAAATATAAGTTTTTATTTCTTAGGTATTATTATTTTTTATTACCTGGATATTTTAAAACTTATTTTTTTATTTATTGGTTGATAGTCTCACCAAGTTTACCAACCTGCTGCGGTGTACACTATGCTACTTTGTAAGAATAAGCTACATACTTTTATAGCAGTATTTGGAGTCATACAGATCTGCCATATGCATTCTTAACCAGGTCTATAAAAAGTACTTGGTTCCATGAATTTCAAGGGCTTTGGATTTAAAATATGTATCTTCTCACTAGTGAAGAAGTAGGAAACTAGATAAATGTGAAGGCTGGCCACATGGCACCATCAAACATGGACAGATAGGGTAAAATAGCTGCAACTTTTACTATATTATTGGTGAATTTCACAGAATCACAGAATTGTAGGGGTTGGAAGGGACCTCAAGAGATCAAGTCTAGCTCCCCTGCCAAAGCAGCTTCTCCTCATAAGGCAGGTGTTCCGTGTCCTTTATCATCTTTGTTATTTCTTCTCTTATTAACAAATAAAGCAAGCCTATAGTAATTAAATTTAGGGTGACTAAAAAAGGAAATGTAATTCTAGCTTTTTCTTTTTTTTTTTTTCAGGGAAACATAGTTTGATAGACTATTGTATGGAGAGCTATATCACTGATATTGCAGAAATTAAAACAGTAATTACAAAAGGAATACTAGTTCCTTGACTCATAAGAATAAAGAAGCAACTCTGCTGCAGTTTGCAATAATCTGAGTAAATATATTTATGGAGTAAAATCTAATGAAATATAAATGGGAGGAGATCAGAGTCTGTTTATAAGAGAGGTTACAGGGAGAATAAAGGACTAACTGAATCACATATATAATTTACAGGAAGTTATTCATTCAACTGCCTCTTCCCCTGTGGAGTTGTTTCTTTTTTTCTGTAGTAGTTTAGACTGAACAGTCACAGCTGTCTCTTCTTTTAATACAAATAGAGAAGGAGCTAATCTGGAAGCATAATGCCTGACAACAGTGTTTTTTGGCCATGTATGTTTATAGGTGGCATGCTGTTTTTATAAACACTCTGGTAAAGTCTCAAGGGATTTAAAGACAGAGTAGTCTGTAGCAGCTGTTTGTGTTGTTGTTTCTTTGATATTTCAATCTCTGGATTTTTTATATTTAATCAATTTTGATTGAATTGTTAAATACTACTTCTAGTTTTGAGAAACGAAACATAGCTGGAAGGCATAACTGATCTTCTCTGTTATCTTCTTCCCTTGGTCTTTGTTTAATTAGATGAATCCAAGAATAATCTCATAACTTCTTCATTTTCATTTGTTTCTTCTCTGTTTAAGTGTTGCCAACAAATGAATATGAAAATATGAACTATTCCACTTTTTCTGAACAGTTCATCAAATAAAGTGTAATCACAGTCTATGTTTCAATTGAAATAAATATATATATATAACTATATGAGAATTATTTTCTTAAAGGTTATTGGTAAAAAGGGACTTAGTAAGTCTTAATCTTTGTAAGATTATCAAGTAGAATTTAACTGTACAGCATAAAAAGTTAGATTTCAAAACTTCAAAGAAGTTTTGGAAACTTCTTAATTTTGTTCACGTATGCTAAAAGTTAAACACTAACACAGACAGAACATTTGAATAAAGATATGTTAATTAACCACACTTCATGTAAGTTTTACACTCTGCTGGAGCATCAGACATTAAACAAATTCTTGCAAATTAAGATATTCTTTCATGATCAATTCTATTGCACCAGTCTTACTCTCAGATTCATAAAGAGCATAAAAGGAGGGCAAATTAGTTTTAGAAGTCCCTGTCTATTCACAGGACTCTATTTGTATTTTCTGAAGTATTTCATTTTGTATACCAAAATATCACCTAGTTAGTCTCCCCTCACAGTGTTTCTCCCTGGTTGGATTCAGAAAGATGGCATGTAGGAAGTATAATCTGAATTATATACATGAATTAGAATTAAGTTTCAATCCATATGGTACCTGGATGCTAAACTTTAATAGAAGTTTGATCCCAAGAGCTGAGAAAAGGAACAGGAAACAGGAAAGGTAGAAAAAGATTAAAAAAAAAGAAGAGTAAAACTTTATTAGATGCAATTCAGATTTAGTGCACTGTTTTTCTTAGGAAATCTAGTACTTCGGAAATTTTACTAAATTTGTTAATATTCATTTATTATGATCATTGCAGATTTCATTTCTAGAAATTTGCAAAAGGTCGAATTTTAATTAAATATTGCATATCTCTAATCACTTTTTTCTATGCCCAAATATCATATATTTTAAATAATTAAGCATTCATCAAGATTGCATTTCCAAGGCTTAAAGTTAAATATGAGTTAATCTGAGATAGACAATACATTGTTTGAATTGTTGATTCTTTTTGATCTGTCAGGTAGTGATATTTTAACCGATAAATTAAGTAGAACTTTATACACTGATAACACCTAAAGTAAGGCTACTCTGCTTTTGTGAGGCCCTATCTGGGGTACTGTGTCCAGGTCTGGAGCCCTCAGTACAATAAAGACAGAGAGCTGCTGCAGTGGGTCCAGAGGAGTGCCACGAAGATTATCAGGGCACTGGATCACCTCCTCTACAAAGACAGGCTAAGGGAGCTGGGCTTGTTCAGCCTGGAGAAAAGAAGGCTGCAGGGAGACCTATTTGCAGCCTTTCAGTACCTTCAGTACTTCAGTAAAGGGAGCCTATAAACAGTCAAGTCTTTGAAAGTGTAGATAACAGCAGGACAAGGGGAAATGTTTTTAAGTTGGGGCAGGAAAGATTTAGATTGGATATCAGGGGGAAGCACTTTACGATGAGAGTGGTGAGGCTGCCTGGAGGTGAGGTGCCCCATCCCTAAGAGGTGTTCAAGGCCAGATTGGATGGGGCCCTGGGCAGCCTGGTCTAGTATTAAATGGAGACGTTAGTGGCCCTGCCTGTGGCAGGGGCATTGGAGATTCATGATCCTTGAGGTCCCTTCCAATCCGGGCCACTCTGCTTCTGCGATCCTTGTTTAGTGTGAATAGTTTTCAGCAGTAGTACAGTAACACAGTAATCCACCAGTACGATTAGTATAATAGCCTAGCTGGATTTGTACTCTTCAGTTCACAACAGAATTAGACTAATCATAATGTTTTTTTATGCAGTTATGGATCTGCCCATTGACTCACTGAGAAATAACTCAGTGACTTCTACGCATTATGGCACATATGTATCTAATAAGATTACCACGCTTATTATAGAGAATAAGTCTAATAACCAAGAAGGTATTTTTTGGTCTAATTACATAACTGGGTTCAAATTAAAAATTCAAACTCAAGCATAGAATTATNAGTCTAAATAACCAAGAAGGTATTTTTTGGTCTAATTACATAACTGGGTTCAAATTAAAAATTCAAACTCAAGCATAGAATTATAAAGAAGTATTGCTTCTGGTAAAATGAACAGCATTTAGCAAAAGAGATTTAGAACCTGTCCCAGAATAGAATACACCTGAAGTTTCCTAAGCTGGGATAACAGAGAGGAACCAACCTAAGCCTCCAATCTGACAAAGGAGCAGTACTGGCTAAGAAACAGAAGCAACTTCTAAAGGTAGGATACAATGAAATAGTGTTTCCATTCTTGAAGTCTACTATTAAGATAGACACGCTTTTAAGAAACAGATATTCGCTGACAACATCATTAACTCTAGCCTAGTCTTATAAAGAGCTGTATTTTCTTGATTCAAAAGTCCTGTTAAGAAACTACATAATCTGGCTAAATATTCAATAGCTGCAGCCAATCCATGACAGCTTAAATTCAGTTTTTTCATGACTGAAGTCATGATTTGAGATCCTCCTCAAAGAAATGACAGAGTACATTAGCTCAGCTTGCCTACAGGATGTACATAATCCCTGGTCTGAACAATCATCAAATCAAATAATATTTTGATTATTAATAATTTCATAATTTCATAATTTACTTCAGTTGAGAAACTGGATTTTTCCAGAAAGTGAAGATGGCATCCCTGGTTCTATTTGGTTAGTTCTACTGAGCAGGAAATGTAATAATTTACTCTTCTGATTCTTAAGGACAGCAAACTGCATGTTTGTTAAATTTATCAGCTGTGCTGATATCTGCTTTGAAAATTCAAACATTTAAAAAGAGGACATACTCTACTATTTGCATTTCAAGAAACACTTAAGGATATTAAATTCATGAAAGATTGAAGCGCATTTATACAATTCTAAGCAAAAGGATGATAGGACATTATTATTAAAAACATGATATGAAACAGATTTACATAAAATGTATAAAAAGCCTTCATTTTCTAATTGTATTTTTCATGTAAATTTTCAGAAAGAAGAACCTTTCATGTATCTGTCTAGACTCCTTTCTGTTTTACAAAAGCTTATGACATAATGTCCCCTGAATGAACATACATTTTTCCTTCTAGATTGATGGTTCTGAGCTTGTTCATCTATGTCTATAGTATATTATCTGAAGTACACAGCTGCCACCAAACTTTACCATCTGTTTTTGTTCAGTAGAGCTGCGCCAGTAATATCACCGTATTTAAGGAATTGATATCCTTCCATTTAAAAATGAGAAAAAAGAAATAAAGGACTAATTTAATTTATTAAAGACTGGAGTTTTTAAGAAAGGAAATTTTCAGCACAGCAAAGCTATAGTAAATTCTCCTTTCTCTGTCTACATTTTGTTTAAATTTCAAGATTCGTTCTTGGTTATTTTACTTTGGTTAGCTTGTGTTTATGAAGAGTTTTCTGTTTGTTGTTTTTAATTATTTAAAATATAAACAAAAATATATGATATAAGCCCTGCATATTTTTAGTTCAAAATATTAATTCTCCTTAATCCTCAGAAATATAGGCAATCAACATATATAGTTTCTGATGATTTGCTTACAGAATAATCTCTTACTGTAAATGTATTATGTTTATTTTTGATATATGCAATATCAAAGTCATGACAACACAAAGACAGTAAGACAAAGACATAGGCAGGAAGAAAAAGAGACAACATATTTTGATGGAATAATTACTGTATATTGCAAACTGCCTTATAATTTATGATTAAATTCCAGAAGTTTTTAAAATTCTGTTTTAAACCAAAACTGCCTTTCTAATTACTCCTTGAAGTAGTTTTTTGCTTCCACTGTGATACTTCTTAATAAAGGATCCTTCTGGAGCTGCATCTTCACATCTATTCCTTTCATTAAAAAAAAAAAAAAAGGCAAATTATTATATGTGCAAAACATCTAAATGATTCACCAAATAGACAATTCGTATTTGGTGCTTCATCTATATTAGAGGTATATAAACGGCAATTGTGAAACACAACACTCTGCAAAATCAAGTCATTAAATTTGTTGGTTTATTTATAAAGAGAGTGAGAGAATACTGCAATTCCATGAAGAGTTCCAATTATGTAATAACCAGTATACATAGAAGAATGAAAAAGATCTAGGAGTGTTCACTGCTTAAAAAAAAACAAGGTATCCTCTATCAACAATGAATATAAATGTGAGGTAAAGTTCATTCATTTCTTATGAGCACCTAATTCTTATGAATTCTGGCTATAATCAGACTGTCTCTATTTAGGTGTTGACAGTGACAGGTGTTGTATATCTATGTGGACTAATTCAGAAAGGCACGATATCTGGGTAACTCAAAACATACTGCTTCCATTTTCTTCTCAACGAATTTAGTAAGATGCTGAATTACATAAATAGAAATGGATTTTTTTAAATTGTAAAACCACTGTTTCAAACTATTTTCAAAGTTGTTGGCTATCTTTGGTCATTTAATCCAAGGAAGGAAGGGAAAGGAACTGGAACTAGTCCAGTACATTTCTTTATCTCTCTGCAAATTTCTGAAGATGGAATGGGATTATTAATCAATATAAAACAATAAAATCTTCCAAAAAGTTAAGAAGATGTGCATTAGTTATCAGATCACTTTTTTAAGTGGAAGAGAAAATCAATCACAAAAATCAGAATATTGAATTCAAAATATCCCAAATCTAAATAACAAATCTCCAGTATGTGAAAGAGATAATCTGAGAAAGCCTATCAAATATGACAATGTAATTAAAAATTAGTCATTTATTGTCAAAGAGCACACTCTAGAAAGTGCTTAAAATTCATATTGCATTATAAACTCTACACCTGTCCATGTGAAACAGGGAATTCCCCTTAGCCTATAATGTTATTATTAATCAAAATTGTATTATTATTTTAACAGGAACAAGTAATTTCAGTGAGAGACTACAAATAACAATCTTTGAATCCATAGGAGTAACGGTTAAGTGTTTGTTTAAAATATTATTATTATTACACTTACAAATAAATTTAATTAAGAAATTAAGAAAAGGCCAGGCTGCAGGGAGATTTGAGCAAACCGATCTAGCGGTAGACGTCTCTGCCCATGACAGAATGGAATTTGCATTAGAATGTCTTCATAAGAAGAAGCTACAGGAATGTGTTTACCAAAAAACAAACTGTATTACCATGGTTGAAAAACAGAGTGACAGTATTTTATTTCAATCCTCAATGCACTTCAGTTTCTGCATTGTAACAACGTCAAATTATGGACTACTTAGATCAGGTTTCATATTTTCCTAAAAGATATACAATTAGTATTACACATAGTTCGAAGTCTCAAACAGGATAATCTAGATCAAGCCAGCAACTTTTATGCTGCTGATATGAAGCAGCATATTTGGAAATGAGAAGAAATGTCTAAATCCAAATTAAATCCAAGTGGCAGAGTTCTATATATTTGTTATATTTGACATGCAATGACTGTTTTACCTATTTTCTGCATTCAGTGACATCTTATATTGGCTCACAAAATTCTAACCACATTTTTCATTATAATTCTCTGTACATTGAGAGGTAATATCACACAGTAAGTGCTTTATACAAAATGCAGGCATTCCATAGTAACTTGAGGGCTGCTCTGAAAGTAATGCCTCCTACTTTATTATGTTGGTCCACAAAGTCAGCAACAGATGTTGGTGGTATGGCAGTAGAAGCTTAAAATTCACAGCAATATTCCACTACATTTTGTTGAAGCAGACAGGAGATAATCTGACAAAATGGCCTCTGACATGGAAGTGCCTCCAAAACAAATGTATGTCACCGAATTCCTCCACGCTCAAAAAATGCACCCACCAACAGTAGATATGAGCATAGTGAGGTGGTGAGTAGTGCATTTCAACACTGGTGACAGCAACATGAAACACAAACCACATTCTAGATGGCCACACACTGCTGTCACAACACAAAACAGTGTTTCATGGTCAGCTCATCCAATGTGAATTGGTAGATTATTACCAGGGAACAGTGTATGAAGCTGAATATTGGCTTCAAAACATTAGAATCAGTGGTGACAATGTTTGCTTCAAGTGGTTCACAGAAATGCTCACACAGGAAAAGAAATAATATTTTATGCAAGTATGTCAGGACCTATTGAACCAGCATGAGGTTGAAGATGACAATTGCTGGACTGCGTGATTACCAGTGATGAGACACAGTGTCACCACTGTGAGTCAGAGTTAAAATAGCAGTTCTTGGAGTAGCAACATATGAACCTCCTGCTGAAGAAAAAGCTCAAGATACAGGCCACAACAGGTTATGTGACTCTCTTTTGGGGTAGGAAAGGGGTGATCTTTCTGGATTTTCTTGAATCCAGAAAAACCATCAAGTCTGAGCACTACACAATGACTCTGACTAACCCGAAGGTTCAAACTTCCAGAGTCAGAAGAAGACAACTTTTGTCATGAAACGTGATAATGCCATGTTCCATACCACTCTGAAGAGCATGGAGCACAATGCCCTTCTTGGCCAGATGGTCCTAGGCCACCTACCAAATAGTCTGGACGTGGCACTTCCTGGCTTCCATCTATTTGGGCTGGTGAGATACAGACTACACGAGCAGCATTTTACCAACATCAATGTTGTCATAACAGCTGTGAAACAGTAGGTCACCTCTAGTGGTAGAGATCCTTACGAGTACAGCATAAATCTCATGTTCATCACTCAAAAATGCATAGCTAACAATAGTTGCTATATTAAAAAATACTGTTTCACAGTTGATAATTTTCTTAATCAGCATTATCGTGTTTGTTGTATCTGCTTTCATTTCTATGGAAATAATTAGGAAGCATTACTTTCAGAGCAGCTTTGCTCTGTGCTTTATTTTCTACATAAAAACAACTGACAAGAAAATATTTGTTATTTTATTGTATTTTATTCAGGGAGACTTTTAATGATAAACATTTTAAAGCTTTTTACAAAATATATGTTGAAAGCTTTGCACTATGCGAGTCCCCAAGGTATGTCTAAAAAACCTTTTCTTGATAAATTTCAAGTAATAACACAAGAAGTGAATAGACATTTTTTACTATACACAGAAAAATGGACAACAGAAGAGAACTTTACTGTGCCTTTTTGTCCCCTCTACAAATTGAAGCTAATAATGAGCTCAGGTATAGCAAAAACACTAAATCTTCTAAGAACCAGAGTTATGAAAACATGATTTTTTCAGATTCTGTTGACTCCACATAACATCTAAAACAATAACTCATTTTTACTTACAGACATTAGTCAGTTCCTTGAAGAGCAGCTTATAGTAGTTCATCAATTCTTAGATAATATTCGAAGATATTTTGCATTGTGCATGATGACTCCCATATTTCTAGATCAGAATGAATCAATCCATCACAACAACTAGAATGGTACTATTAAATATTGCACATTAATCTCTGAAAAATCAGCTTGCTTATATTCCTTTTCTGTTCTGTTACAGGAATGTTTGCATAGTATCAAAAGACTACTGGTGAGTTTCAAAAGAATTTTTTAGGAGATATTTCTAATGATAATGCTCCTTATTTGTCTGGTTACTTGTGCTTTCTTAGCCAGGAGCAGCGAAGCAGTGTTTTTTTCTCTTTGTCTTAATAGTTTCAACAGCCTTTCCTGTCATGTTTGAAGCTCTTAGATTTTACTACTGGATAGATAACTTCGTGTTTTACTGGTAGAATTTCCTATTTGCTCTTTGCTAACTTTATGGTTCTAAGCAAGCTTGTAAGTTTGGGGAAGCAAATTACACAGGCTTGACAGCATCCAAGCTGTTGTTAAAAGCTCATTGTGAGTACTTATAAGAAATGTAGTGATCTTCTGGGTATAACATATGAAAGCATGAGGGAGATCTTTCTCAGATGAAGGTAAAGCAGAAAAAAAGAATCACAAATGATTGAAAATTGAACAGCAAATTCTTGGAATTGCCATTGTGAACAAGTTATCATTTCTTTTAATTCTGAATAAATAAGGGCACAGAAGGTTTAAGGTACAGATAATAGGTTTACATATATCATTATTTGTTCAAGAAATATGTAGATGTGGTACCTAAGTATGTTGTTTAGCATGCAACACTGGTGGTAGACTGTTGGACTAGATGATGTCAGAAGTCTTTCCCAACATTAATGGTTCAGTGATTCTGTGATCTTCTTTGTCACAGAAATGGGATGACTGCCAACAAGGCAATTCACCTGGTAAACTGACATTAATGGTATGAAATATTTCAGACTTGTTTAGCTTGCATTTTTCATTGATTTTACTATAACCATTAGAAATGATCTTCCCTGTAGAAAACTAATTTCTGACAGTCAAATTTTAGAGTTACGCAAAAGCAAAAAATAAAAAATAAAAAAAAAACAACACTGAAATTCTAAAATTAAAATAGGTTATTATGAAAGAAAAAAACCTTCGGGATCGCTTATGTAATGAAAAGGTAAGAACAAATATTCCCATATACAAAACACTATACACTGCAAATATTTGGGAACTACATATGCAGTGGCACAATTCACTTGCAAACTGCCTCTCCAAATGCTAGAAGGCAGTATTCCTGGAGACAGAATTCAGCCTTTTACTCAGCACTGATTTTGAAAAAGACTTCAGAAACTTAATGTCTGATAGTCCTAGATTTTCACCAAATTTCCAAGAAACTGTCAAACAACTGAAAGTGGTCTCAGAGGAATACATTCAGCTTATGATCACAGAAGATTATTTTCCTTTGAAAGGCATAGAAAAAAAAATGCATAGACTTAAGCTAAATGTTATAAAATATATATTTCAAATTGGAAATAATCCTATAGGAAAAAAGTTAATGTGTCTGAGATCTGGTGACAGAGTGGAGATATGTTCCACTGAATTCTTCAACCATACAAGCCACACAAATGTATAGGCAAATCTCCTTCACAGCAGATACCCTAAGACAAGCTTTAATTGAGGGGAAAAAAAAAAAAAACCTCACATCAAAAGTCACAGAACAGAATTCATAGCACTTTCACTATAGTGGATACTTATGTATTAGGAAAAGGTAAGTCTGAAAAGTTCATAGTGAAGTTATTTATTAGCATTACTATTTACATCCCTGTGGTATTTTGAAGACTAAAAGAAATAGATCAGTGTGGAAAACAGTCTAGGAACAAAGAACCCTTACTTGGTTCTTGGATAAGAATCTGACTACAGTGAATCTGAATTTCATAAAATCTGTTGTGTAGACACACCAGCAACGTCTGACAATCATTAAGAAAATTAATATTTTTCATAATGAAAAGTGTTAAAAAGAAATTTGGAATGCAGCTTTTCTGAAGTCAGAATGTCAGTACTAGATATAAAAAGATAAAAAAAATAATTGTTTGCATGTAAACTCTGCATCTCTTACTTATAAGAAGTTTTGGTTGATTTTGTTTTTGAACTCATACATGCAAGATCAGTTAAGTCTTCTTTCACCGTTTTCTACCTTATGTAGGCCTTCATAATATAGGGTATAAAAGCAGAAATTAAAGTTTCTGAAATTAAAATTGTTATTTATCAAAACAATTATTTAATTTGGGTTATTTATAGTTAACTGGTTTACTGATTAAATCCTGCTTCTATTCACATGTCTGAAGATCAGCTTCAGGAGAATAAGTGAGAACAGAGTTTCATCTTTTCATAATAAAAAAGTTTCATGCTGCTCTTTCCAGTTCTAAGTTTCTTGCTTTTGATTGCATTTTTCAGATCTGTCTGTGACTATTTCCTGCAGCAGATATTTTTCTTTCCCCTTTCAAACCACAAATCATTTGCTTTCATTAGTGATATTTCATTATTTATATATTTTTTTTGCTTCAAACATTTCATGTAAGTAAACAATCAGAAAATGAACAAAGATCCAAGGAAAATAAAACTAAAAGACCATATGACTCAAGGGTTATGCACTATACAACCAATACATAAGTTGATTTTTCTGTCAGGGGAAAAGGAAAAAACAAATGACGTTTCTTTCAGGTCCTCCACACTGTTAACAAGACAGAAAAAGATGAGGAGAGAAAAAGATTGAAGAAAATGAAGCAAATGAGAAATCAGATGTTTAAATTCATAAGATTTATCCTGGGAAATATGGCTGATGTCAATGGTTTATGGGTCAGTTCAACCTGGTTCTGTGACTGCAGAAGTAACAGAATGAACAGTTCCAAATAGCACTGTAATTAAGATGGTATTTTACAGCTTGTATAACTAGAAAGATTATTGCAGTGCAAAGAGATAAACAAAAACAAATTAAATGCTCACCCATATCCTAAACTTGCAGTAAAAATTTCCAAAGGGAGCAATCTCCAGAAATAGATCCTTCCTCAGTGGCAGTCAGCCCTTAAATGGGGTCTAGGAGAGGAGAAGCCAGACACCGCCACTTCCGGTCGCCTGTGCTCCCACGGTTGAATCAGTGCTTGCCTCAGGTGATCAATCAGGGGTTCAGGATGAGATTAAACAGTTCCCATACACGTGTCTAATGGGTTGGGGGACCCATAGACCCATGCCCCAGGAAACGGAAAGGGTGAAAAGAAAAAACAAAAAACAAAACAAAACAAAAAAAAACCAACTAAAAACAAACAGCGTCAATGATCTGAGGAGGAAAGGTAATTTACTAAACATGATACTGGAATGCTAGATAACACAATATAAAACAATGCAGTTGAAACTGAAGCTAATAAATCGAAATGAGAGAGAGAGTGTCCAAAAACCAAAGGCCTTACTGTAATGCTGAAAGCAAGACTGCTAAAGAGCTTGTACTGCACATGAGCAGAAAGAGGAAAGGAGATGTCTTGTGACCGGTGAACAGTTTTATCTTCCCCTCTGAACAGGAAATCGAAACAGAACAGTGAAAAGTTCTTTGGGATATTCAGTTCTTCTGAGAACCAAGTTCCCAACCCATGGAAGTGGGGCTTTAACTCCTTAACTCCCAGTGCTCTAAATGACGTTACGATGTGCAATACTGATAGCAAAAGACATAAAGCCACTATAGCTGAAAATGCATTGTAAATGCACAATAAATGAAGTTTTACTTCATTCACAATGAAAATATTTCAAAAATATGAAGAACTATCCTTTATCTCTGAGTAAAACTTAATTGCATCAAGGTATAAATACATGTAATCATTCTGCATAGTGAGTTTGCACACATTATGGTTTTACGTTGGACTGCAAGTTTTTCTTGTAGAGAACCAAAATTTTATACAGTATCAAATATCAAATCTTAACTGACAGACACCTGTTGCAATGATATGGAGCTGTTCACTAATGACAGCTTATCTTTTCAGCTAGGCAAAGTGTTTATCAAAAGTGAAAGATTCCAAAACATACTGTCAAAACTAGGAAATTAGATAACCTTTATTATAACAGAGATCTACTGAAGGTTAAGTCAGCACTACAGTTCTTAACTCTTCTTTCTAAGGGAGTTGTCATACAACAGTGAAAAAGAGTAGTCAAAGATGTGTTAAAGCATGTTGCTCTACCTTTCACTCAAACAAGCACTTTTACCAAGTGTTTTATTTTTACTTTTTTTAACTCTCTATAGCTTTTTGAATTTCATTTGAAGGTCAGATCCAAAATAATTAGCAGTTATCTTTTTTTTTTTTTTTATGGAGAATTACATATAACACTTCAGCATTCCAAAATATTTTTACTTTGGAAGTACTTATCACAGAATAACAAAGAATCACAGAACATTAGGAGTTGCAAGGGACCTCAAGAGATCAAGTCCAACACTCCTTCTAAAGCAGGTACCTACAACAGGTCTCAAAGGTATGAGTCCAGACAGGGCTTGAATATCTTCATAGAAGGAGACTCCACAACCTCTCTGTGGAACTTCTTCCAGCCCTTCATCATCCTTACTGTAAGGAAGTTATTCCACATGTTAGCATGGAACTTCCTATGTTCATGTTTTAGGTCATTACTCCTTGTCCTATTGCTATAAACCACTGAGAAGAACCCGGCCTCATCCATTTGCCTCTCACTTCCTTTTAGATATTTATAAACATTTATCAGATCTCCCCTCAGTTTTCTTTTCCCCAGACTGAAGAGACCCAAGTTACTCAGCCTTTCCTCATTAGGGAGATGCTCCAAGCCCTTTATCATCTTTGTGGCCCTCCACTGGATTCCTTCTTTTTTGAACTGGGTAGTCCAGAACTGGACTCAGTAGTCTAAATGTGGCTTCACTGGGGCAGGATAGAGGGGGAGGTTCACCTCTCTTAACCTGCTTGCCACGCTCTTTGTAATGCACCCCAGGATACCATTGGCTTTCTTTGCCACCAGGGCACACTGCTGGCTCATGGCCAATCTGTCATCCACCAGGACACCCAGGTCCATCTCCCCAGAGCTCTTCTCCAGCAGCTCATCCCCTAACCTGTACTAATGTGTGCAATTATTCCTCCCTATGTGCAAGACTCTATAATTGCTCTTGTTAAACCTCACTAGGGTCCTTTCTGTCAAACTCTCCAGTCTGTCCAGGTCATGTTGAATGGCAGTACAGCCTCCAAGTGTGCCAGTCAAACCTCTCAAGCTTTGCGTCTTCAGCAAACTTGCTGAGAAAGAACTCTATCCCTTCATTCAGGTAACTGATGAAAATGTTAAACAAGACTGGACACAGCACTGACCCCTGGGGAACACCACTAGTTACAGGTTTCCAACCAGACTGCACCACAGATGACCACCTTCTGAGCTCTGCCAGTCAAGCAGTCCACCACACTATCCACTCATCTATTGCACATTTTCTACATTTTGGAACAAGGATCTTGTGGGAGACTGTGTGAAATGCCTTGCTGAAGTCAAATGACACTAAATCCACTTCTCTCATCTACCTAGCTGATGATGAAATCATAGCTGCCAGGTTCGTCAAACACGATTTCCCCTTTGTGAATCCATGTTAACTACTCTTGATAACTTTCATCACTTCCAATTCTGGGAAACTCTTTTGCTGCTCCAAAGAAATAAATGAGGATATTGATTTTTCTTTTTCTTCCTTTTCATTTTCTTTTCCCTTTTCCTTTTCACTTTCCTGCTTTCTTTCACTTTTCCTTTATTTTTTTTCTTCTTAATTTTAATTGCTTTTGGTAGGGATGAAAATTTAATGTCTGCAAGCTATCTGACAATTTTCCACGCAGTAAATGTAATGCTCTAATTATACGTTTGTCTCATTAAAATGAGGTTTAACTGAGGTATATAATAGTTTTCATTTCCATAGAATTCCCCATTAAATATTGGATTTCCTAGTTATTTACAATCTAGAAGCAAGAGGGAATGTGGAAGTAAGAAACTAAGCCTATGGGTCACTCTGCTGGTCATCGCAGAACTCATTATTTCTTTCCAAATCAGACATAATGTAAGAAATAGTTTTATGTCTTAGCCCTGTAATAATGGATGTTTTCCTTCAATTTTCTTTTCCATTGTTAATGTAAAGGTCTGCTTGTTCAATTTCATAATTTTACAAAATTCAATTAGACTTCAGGCAAGGATTTGCTGTTGCATACGGAAGGCTTGGGGAAATGAGGAAACATGATTAGTCAGTGTTTGAACTTAAGCATTCCTAGACTACCTGACTGTATATTTGCTTCTAGTAATAGTTACTGGTCTGTATCATATAAGAGGTAGTATGCAGTTCCTGTCACATGTAAATGAAGGGGAAGTATTCTACAGAACTTAGCTATATCCTCAAGAGCTGAATACACCTTCAATGTCCACTACCCCTTTATTGAGAGCAGATGTGTGTGGGCAGAAAAGGAGTCTAGTGTGGAAGAGCACTAAGGAAATCATTTAATCTACTGTACATCCCCACAGCCCAAAGGAATGAGCCAGAACATGAGATGAATATACATTAATATCATTTTTTAATAGTATCTTCTGTCAAGCACTAAAAATCCAGGAAGAAAATACCATTATAGAGTATAATGTGTTGAAGAGTATGGTATATGAGTATGACAAAAACAACAACAAAGCAAAAAAAAAAAAATTTGGAGGCATTATGCAGAAGCACAGGGTTTCCCAAGCAATCATAAAATATATTGCTTCTTTTTACAATGAAAATTAGCATACATGGGTGTTTTAAACTTCAGTAATCTATCTGTATAGGCTTCTGCATTATAATCAGAAGCACAGGTTATCTTTGAATATCCCCTTTCTATGTTAGATGTATCAAAAAAATAGTTTACTAAAAACAAAATAAAACCAAATTAAGGAAAGAAAAAACATGTATTTTACATTGCAATATTATCAGCAGGACTTTGTTAAATTGAAGGTCAGCATCAGGTTGTTATGAATCATACTGGTTTAGCTTTAGAAGAAAAATAACTTGTGAACTTCAGATTTCCAGATGTTACTATTTGCTGTGTAATGGTCAAAACAGATCCATAACCATCCCACATTGAGATCTGGCAGGCATCCAATGTCAAGCATATCATATTATTTTTAACTATATCACCGTATTATGGGTGTGTCATATATTTGGAGAGAGTTTTTCATAAATTTTTATAGCAGAATAGTCTCCAAAGGAATCTACAAGAAATTAAATTAATTTTCTTGAGATAGTGTGCTTATTTTTCGCTTATTTTGGCTAGTGTCCTGATAAAACAATTCTCCCTTAGAGACTTGGGGGGGGGGGAAAGCATGATTCGTTTGTCCTGTGCATGAGTGCATTACCTTTACATGAAAATACACAACAGCACAATAAATATATATCTACCATAAGGTTAAGTCAAACTGCCCCAAATCCATTATATCTTCTTACCCAGAACTTACAGAAAATTCACTTTACCCTAAAAATCTGGCCTCTGGAAAATATTCTGGGGCAGGAAAGAAGACAGTGCCAGAGTTTAGGCCTCTTATTAGAGGAAGAACTATCAATTACTCATTTTTAAAGACAGAAATCAATCTACTGATCTCAGCTGCCTATGTAAAAAGTGCTTTCTTTACAAATATGTATGTAGTGTGCCTAAAGGGTTGGAATCACAAGCAGGACATGGATTACTATGAACAGAACTCAGGATGTGGAGGTAAAACCCATCACCCGTCTTACCTTAATGAAACCGAGAAATCCAACAAAATAACTTAACACGCCTTTGAGTTATGTCAAGCAGGTATTCCCTTTATTACAGCAATGGGTGCATGGGGATAGCTTACCAAACATGCACACCAAGGAAAGCTGCTACTACACATATAGAGGCATTGCTTGTGCATATTCTTCATGTTTCCAAGAAATTGGTTACATATGCATTGGATGTTCCCCCACCCTGAGAATGCATCCTAGAATGTCGGGAGGGTCTCTGGGCCCATCTAGTGGTATTCTTGCAAAACCTTTAGGGGATTGCATTGTGTCGCAGCAGCAACTGATCTTCATGGGACTCCGGTTGAGTTGCAAACAGCAACTCCACTTATTTTCACTGGATCCTCTATTGTGTTGTAAACGGCAACCCCACCCACCATTGTGTTGTCCTTTACTTCACAGGACCATCTCCCACCCTACTTAGTCACTCTTCAACTCAACGGACCATGCATTTCTATTATCCCTGCGTTCTTCCCTAAGTTTCCCTTTTCCCTTTTTTCCTTTTCCCTCTTCGCCTTTCCTGGGGCATGGGTCCATGAGTCTCCTGCCCCAGTTGTCATGGAACCATGACAAACCAGTCCATAAACTGCTGACAACCTGTTTACACAAGCTATGAGGTCTAGTTTAAACAAGTCTATATAAGTCTCTTTGATTCAGTAACCCTACTTCTTCAATCCATAGTATATTGGGTTTCTTTATTCATATAAAGAACATTCTAAACATAGAATATTCTGAGTTGGAAAGGTACTCACAAAAACCTTCAAGTCCAGCTTTGGATTCCAGACAGAACTATTCAAAAATCAGACCACACATATGAGAGTGCTGCCCAAACGCTCCTTGAACTCCAGCACATGGAGCTGTGCCCATTGCCTGGCAGTCTGTTCCATACTCACCACCCTCTGGTGAAGACCCTTTCCCTAACACCTAAACTGACCCTCCCATGACACATCTCCATAATGTTCCTTTGGGCCCTGTTGCTGAATTGTTTAGATTATTTGTTAAGAATTTGTTAACAATAAGCGTAGAAAACCAAAGAGTCACACAAACTTAGCAGACAGAACAAATGGTAATTTCTACAAACCTATCTTATGACTTTGAAAATCATGTTTACTTATCTGTCTATTTATTTAAAGACCAGTTGCAAATCAATGTTAGCAAGTTAGATCGAGCAGATCTGGATCTGGACGTAGATCTAGATCTAGTTAGCCATCTAAGGACCTTCTGGCATCATGATGGCCTGCTGTNGGTTGAGTTGCAAACAGCAACTCCACTTATTTTCACTGGATCCTCTATTGTGTTGTAAACGGCAACCCCACCCACCATTGTGTTGTCCTTAACTTCACAGGACCATCTCCCACCCTACTTAGTCACTCTTCAACTCAACGGACCATGCATTTCTATTATCCCTGCGTTCTTCCCTAAGTTTCCCTTTTCCCTTTTTTCCTTTTCCCTCTTCGCCTTTCCTGGGGCATGGGTCCATGAGTCTCCTGCCCCAGTTGTCATGGAACCATGACAAACCAGTCCATAAACTGCTGACAACCTGTTTACACAAGCTATAAGGTCTAGTTTAAACAAGTCTATATAAGTCTCTTTGATTCAGTAACCCTACTTCTTCAATCCATAGTATATTGGGTTTCTTTATTCATATAAAGAACAAATCAATGTTAGCAAGTTAGATCGAGCAGATCTGGATCTGGACGTAGATCTAGATCTAGTTAGCCATCTAAGGTCCTTCTAGCATCATGATGGCCTGCTGTTAGTCCTTGGGAGTCGTTTACTTCCTCCCAACACTACTTTTGTCACAAAGATCACTGTGGAATGCAAGGACAATAGAACAGTCCCGCACATACAGATAAGGAAGAAAAGGGGTACATCTTGATTCAGTCTGTCACATTTTAGGCATTCCATTTTTGTTTCTTTTGCCTTGTTAAAGCAGACCAGCCTTACATCGTGTTTCCTCATCTACAGTACTATATCATAATCATCATCCGCAATATCTAAAGACTACTGTGATGCTGCAAGCAGACTTTAACAGGATATTTTGTGTAATTACTTCTTCAAATCAATACCAATCAGAGTGAGAAAGATTACTGCTGAACTACTGGCAGTGAAGTCTGTTTTCTCTTCCTAAATTAAAAAATACAATTATCTTTTTTTTTCTTTTTTATATTTTTATTCTTTACTTTTAACAGACCTGCATAATATAGAAAAAGAAGATGCAACATAACTCACAGTAGCTTATGTGAACTAAGACAGGTTCACGGGCAATGTGTTCAGGCTTGCCTCAAGGAAAAGAGAATATTCAACTCACTTTATGGAAACCCTGTAAATGAATACAATTTGTGCAACTTTTTAACTGAGAGGACTGAGATATGAAAAATGCATAAATGCCGCGAATGAAATTATTCATGTAATATCAGAAATGTTGAAGAAGAATTTCTAAGACTGATGTAAGAAAATTATTTCTGCCTCTTGCAAATGTAGACTTCGACTGGGAAATGGAACATCCCCATCTCTCATTTCAAATTACTAAGAATGTCTTCAGTTCCTGATTAAGTTTAGAAAAGGAGACAAATACACTGTCAGTCTAAACATTACCTGCCATAACTGTGTGCTTCTATTATGATTTGGAGATTTTTTAAGAGGTATTTTTGTATATGCTCTATATTCTACATAATACATGATACGTAACGTCATATATGACAGGAAGATGATTGTGGTTTTTTTTGCCGGTGTTGTAATGAATCTTTGTTTGGCTGTTGTTTTTCTTTTGTTTTGTTTTATTTTGCTTGCTTTTTTTGTTTGTTTGTTTGTTGACATTCGCTGAGATCTTTGTGCATGTGGATCTCGACGTACCTGGGGGCTGAAACTGATCTCTTGAGTTTTCTTCAAACCCCTTCAGTTCTGTGATTCTGTGTATCTGGAACTGACTAGAGACAGTGATTTAACACTCCTATGTGTCCAATCATTTCACTTAGCGTAAAGTTTACTTGGATATATATGAAAATGTATTAGAAGAATAAATTAAAGAAAGAAAATACTTTCTTATATGAACATAAAAGAAGATAAAATCTACCACAAATAATAGACTAATTAATTCCATAGTTCCAGCTTGCAACATGTAATGATGTCAATGGTTTATGGGCTATTTCGGCCTGGTTTCATGACGATTGGGGTGGGGGAACCATGGACCCACGCCCTGGAGAAGGTGGAAAGAAAAAGGAAAAAGGGAAAAGGGAGATGGGCCTAAAAACAAAACGGCAGCAATGACCTGAGGAGGAAAGCTAGTTTACTAAAAAAAATGTTGGAATGCAAAATAACACAATATAATTGGAATTTAAGCATATAAATCAAATAAAATGAGCAAGAGAGTGTGTCATGGTTTTATGATTTTTGATATTGGTATTCCACATCACAACATCATATAGTGCATTTGGAGTTAAAGAGTTAATATTCCAGCTCCATGGACCATTGATAGTTCCAGGTATACCTGTCTCAGAAGAGAATAAGAACTACATTCCCCAGACGGCTTTGCGATGCTTTGCATTTTTATGTATTCAAGCTCAGAGAGAAAGATAAAAACTGTCTGCGGTCACAGGACACGCTCTTTCCTTTGGGATCAACTCAGCAGTGGGTGCTCTCTGCTGTCTCACCTTCAGCGTTAGCGTAAGGCCTTCGGTTTATCAGACACTCTCTCTTACTCATTTTATTTGATTTATTAGCTTTAATTCCAATTATATTGTATTATATTGTGTTATTTTGCTTTTCGATATCTTATTTAGTAAATTAGCTTTTCTCCTCAGATTGTTGCTGCTGTTTTGTTTTTAGGCCCATCTCCCTTTTCCCTTTTCCCTTTCCCCCTTCCCCTTTCCTGGGGCATGGGTCCGTTGGTCCCCCGCACTAATCGTCACGGACCCGGGCCGAACTTGCCCATAAACCATTGACAGAGTGTCTGAGAACTGAAGGCCTTACACTAAAATGCTGAAGGTGAGACAGCTAGGGAGCACCCACTGCTGAGTCAATCCGAAAGGAAAAAGCCTGTGTCTCATGACATACAGTTTTTATGTTTCCCTCTGAATGGAAAATGGAAAAATGCAAAGCAACATGAAGTCCTCTGGGGAGCGTAGTTCTTCTTCTCTTCTGAGACAGATGCACCCGAAACTATCAATGATCTGTGGAGCTGTAACATTAACTCTTTTACTGTCACTGCACTACATGATGTTGTGGTGTGGAATATCAACAACAAAAATCATAAAACCATGAGAAATGAGAAGAACTGTTTGAAGAACTAGTTTGCATGGCAATACCAAAGATACTCGTCAAAGCAATAGCTATCTCCTTAGACTACCTCTCCCTTCTTCACCTCCCAAAAATATGTTCTTTTTTATTTATTTAAATAGTGGCAAGTTGTAGATTTGAGATATATATTTTCTGGAATTCACACACACACCATTTTGCATAGCTAATGCATATTCTTCTCAAGCTAAACTACTCCCTTAGTTGTCAACGAGCAATTTTTTCTTCAGCCTGTATTTGGGTCACTGTGGATGTCATACTATTAATCAGGATGAAAAGTACTCAATAAATGTTTGGCCAATATGCAGAAATATCATGTCACCAGTAGGATGCATAAAACATACTTCCAGAATTCTGCGTCCGAATTCTAATCTATCCAGTCATTCAATTTGATTGCAGTTAACATCCTCTTTGATGTTTTCAAGCTTTTCAGCTGCTTTAAAACCTATAAACTTGCTTCAAATAATACACTCTGATAAAAAGGGCATTTGAATTTAAATTTCAAGAAGATAATTGGGTACTTCATGACATAACTGATACTCTCCTAGATGGGAATTGAGTGGCTATCATTCTGAAACATTTGTTTATCCACACAGTATAACTGAAACACATATTATACAACAGAAAGAATTTGTCATTCTTCTCCCCCAGATCTTTTCCAAAAGATAGGGAAATACAGATTAGAACTTAATATTTTAAATCACTCTGTTCCATTTCAGTGAACAGTCTGAAACAGCAGTAAAAACCTAGCTAACTAGGCAAAACATGACATTCTCCTCCCATTTATCTGTATCCTCACTTGCTTTGCAGTTAAATGTAGTAGCCAATCATGTTGCACATATTTTGTATTGCTCCTGATTTATTTTCTCATTGGTTAGAGGTTTTATACTGTTTTTCAGTCAACTCACAAGCATATAGCAGCTTATCTGGTCCTGAGAGTGTATTCTGATGCATGTGCCCACTTTAGGATTCTTTACAGTAAGATTACTTTCATATGCCAATTAGAAGCCCTAATTTTTGCTCTTTAAATGAAGCTTGGTGATTTTTTGATGGTTGCACCTTCTTGAGTTAATACTTATATCTACAGCTTTCATTCACAATTTCTCTACGTTCTGAATCCAATTTACTTGACTTAAATATACATAATAAAAGCTTGGAATAAATGAAAGAAAAGAAAGAAGAAAATACAGGGAATACAGAAATTGTCTTGAAAAAGAAAACTCATAAATTTTAAAATAGAAAAATATGGGTTTTTCTCACTTTTCACAAAACAAAACATTTGAAGCATTATAAAATTTGCAATGGACTGATAACATTTATATTTATATGTCTTGTTTCTCCATGAAAGTTAAAGCGTCTGATAGTCTGAAGAATCTAATCATTTGGAGAAGAAGGAAATGTTAAGGCCCAGTATAAATCTTTTCCTACATATCTATATTTGTGTGGGCATTTAGGAGGAGAAATTGACTCAAGGAATAATTTTTTTCAATAAGAATAGGTGACAGACCTATGAGATGACTGTCCTGATCTTTACTCTCTGACTAATTTGAAATGTCTGCTATCCGGAGTACAGGAATTTCCATGGTAGAGATAGTTATTTGGGAATCTAATGCCAGGAGTTCAAGGGACACAAACCAGGAAGGACATAAGAAAAATGACCATACAGATTTCAGAAGCTGTAGTTTCATGTTCAGTTCTTGATAGTCATCATGATTCTATTAAAGAAGACAGCTATTTTCAAAAGGATAGAGAAAATTGTAATGAATGTTGGGAGGAAAAAAACAAGCCTCTGTCAAGTCTATGTGTTGTTGGTTACACTCTGATTCACATGTTTATATATAGAGAATAGACATTGGTAAATTGCATTGATATCTGTAACTGAAGTACACACTTTGCTTTATTCTTACTATCCTAACTAAGCCTTTTTAGAGGGCTATTTGATTCATCTTAAGATAAACATCTATAATGAGTACTACAAGGAAAAGAAGGATACTAGACTTATTGATACTACTGAGGGCAATTTATTAAGTGGACTAAGCAAAGGAAATCTTGCATCTTGAAAATCTTTACACAAAGACTCACATAGGCCAAACTGAGACCACAACAATTGACACAACAATGGGTTGGCAGTCATGTCTGAGGGAAACATGGCAATAGCTCGTATCAGTCTCAGCATCATGTTATGGCTGATTGGCTGATCTGCAGCATGTAGTGGTCCCTCTACATGGTGTTGGATGTTGGTAATCACTATGGAAACAATTTCTTCCAATCTCTCTTACGAGGTGGAAGAAAACTGTAATCACAAGCTGTCAATGAAATCAGTCCATGATGATGCCATATCATAACTTTTAAAGTGCTTCATATGTTTTTCTCATTAGCTTTGTCAGAATAGAATATTGTTTCCGTAGAAGAACAAGATACGAATTTAGTTCATGGTGTCTGTGGCCATCTAGCATCACAGAAATTAGAAATAAAGATTGTAAATTGATTAGTAATATACAGGTATAGCTTGTAACAATTTATGTTTAGCCAGTATGAATATATATGTAATATTTTGTCTCGTGATATGCCCAAGGAGGTGAGGGTAAGAAGGAATTTGCTTGTCTAGGCATCAGGAAGACCTGACACGCCTGGTGCTCTTTGTTTAATGAAAGAAATGCCCCTTGGACAGAAGGGAAGAGGCCTAGAAGAGAATCACCATGTAAATATGATAAGAAGAGTTCTGAGATATCTTGGAAACAACAGGACGGTGACAGGCTGGTGGCAAGATAGAGAAGGAATCAGAATGTAATTTACAAATGTAAACCTTTGCTGGCACAAGGTAGAATATGAATCAACAAGTGTCAGAATGTAATTAACAAATGCAAATCTGGTAAGGTTGTGAACCTGGAATACCCAGCCAATGGGAAAACAGGGCAGGGGGTAAGTTCGTGACAAGAAGTATAAAAGCTGTAATGGTGCTCCCATAGAAGCACTCCTATTGACAGGACACCCGCAATCGCAAATTAAAAATTTATTCACCAGAGATCCTATCTCCTAAAAATTATCTCAGATGTTTCTGACAGTTTTCAATCCTATAACATGACATGTCACTGTTCTGTCATATCTGACATGGCACAACATATTTAACTGTATTTTTGATCAAGGAAAAGCAGTAGTATTCGCCAGAAAGTAGATGAGATGACAAGTACCATAAGAGTATCTTTCTCTTTCTTCTGACTGTTAAGAAAACATCAGATATCTGACTCAGGGTGGGTTTTCATGAAGTATATGCCTAGAACTAAAGGAGATGAGTCTACTCCCAGTATGATTAGTCCTTTGAGGATCATGGAATTGTAAAATCATTGGAAGGGACTCTTAAGGGATGTCTAGTCCATCTCCCCTGCCGTGGACAGTGACATCTATCTCTAGAACAGGTAGCTCAAAGTCCCATCCAACCTGAATTTTAATGTTTATAGTTATGGAACATCAACAGCTTCTCTGGTCAACATGTTCCAAAGTCTCACTACCCTCACTGTGAAAAATTGCTTCCTTATATACAGTCTAAATCTATCATCTTCCACTTTAATATTGTCTTGTTGGTATGGAAGCAATATACTTGTAGGAATGCATATACAGAACAGAGTTTGGATCTTTTAATGTTTCTGAAAAGGCTAAGGTTATTTTTAAATTGCAATAAGGCAAACAGAACAAATCATGCTGTGCCCAGTAGTATCCCTATTTTTTAATTGGTTATGTAGAAATTGAGATGACAGATCCTAGTTTTGACTGAAATAGACTTAATTTTCTTCATAGTGACTGGTATAAGGCCATGTTCCAGATTTAGGAGAAATATTGGTAACAGAATGATGTTTTAGTTGTTGCTAAGAAGTGCTTACACTGCTTACACTAAATCAAGGACTTCTCAGCTTCTCATACTGCTCTGCCAGTGAGGAGTTGGTGGTATGCAAGTGGTGAGGTGACAGAACAAAGACAGCTGACTCAAAGTGACCATAAAGATGTCCCAGATCATATGGTATAATGCTGAACAATAAAGCAAGAGTGGAGTTGGTCAGGGCTGTGGACACAGCTCAGGGACTGGCTGGGCATTTGTCAGTGAGCAGTAAGTAATTGCACTGTACATTATTTGTTTCGTATATTAATATTATTATAGTTTTTTTTCCCTTTCCTTTGCAGTCCTATAAAACTGAGAATGTTTTTAACTTTCTTCAATTCTCTCCCACATCCCACTGCTGGGGAGTGAGTAAAGGGTTATGTGGTCTTTAGCTGCCTGCCAGGTTAATCCACAACTACGCATAATTTCATAAGCAACAATTCCAAAGGATGATGGGAAATTTTCTGCCAGATGCATTAATCAGAGTAAAGAGAACTATGTTTTGGTTACTGCCATTTTAACAAAAAGCTGATCTTGCTGTATTGGTATAATAATTGTTTTAATCATGGAACAGCAGTTCAATTTATAATTTCTCTCCTATGTCCTACATGATAGCTAAAGAAGTAGAGATGTAAAATGTTAAAGCTTTAACTAGTTCAACTGGCAAATAGAAAAGAAGGAACAGAAATTGATTTTCTTTCTCTGACTTCTTTCATTTACACTGTCAGTGTCACAAATAATGCCAGCTGCTACCTAAATTAAATGGAAACATTACAGTAGATTTTAATTAAAACTTTTCAAAAGTGTGTTGTGCCTGGCAAGACACAGTGCGTGTGAAACTTCCATAATAAATCTTTGAAAGCTTAGAGACATAAAAATGAGTTAACAAGAACCATCTAATCAACACTGCTCCTTCAGGAAGAAATTATATCTAGGAACAATTAGGAAACGAGTCAAAGTTGCTAGGAAAAGTGCATACAGCATTTTTAGGAAATCAAGTCTTTTTTCCTTGCCATGTTAAGTAAGAGCAGGGTAACTGACAGTCCATCTTGTCATGTCTTCATTTATAGGTACAAGTGACTGCATAATACCTTTTGAATCTTCAAGAAAGTCATGATGAGATGAAGTAAGCATTTTCAAGGTTGTATTACTATGCTCTTGCCTAAGTATATCATCCTCAGGGAAAGAAAGGTCATTGAATATGATCTGATATATTTATTCAAAAAATCTGTTGTATTATTACACTTTCAGCTGAAATAAAGTTTTCCCAGGCTCAGATAAGAATAGCGTTAACTCTTCAGAGGAATATAAATAACTGCCACATGCTGAACTTTAATGTCTTTAATAGTCTCATATCAACTGTATTCATTAGTCAAGTATTTTATTGACTCCTTTGTATTTACTCTGATTTCTAGGGGCCATCAGCATTATCTTGCTGATTTTTTTTTTTCCTGGCATATTTTTCTATCATCCCCTTTCATTTGCAATCTCACTTTCAATGTTTCTGCCTCCCTTTTCTTCTATTTCTTTCACTGTCTTTTGCTGAATGTCCTTTGTTGGAGATGAGAATAAAAGTGATAGAAGAAAAGATAGAAGAAAAAACTTTTATCCATGCAAATACTATCTGCATCTTCTTATTCCCTAGGAAGAGAGATTAGTTTAATGGTTAGAATAACATGAGAAAGCCCACCTAAGATCAGATTCTCTCTTCCCACATCAGCGTCGCTACCCTCCAGTTCACTTTACCTGAAAAAGCAAAACATTTGGTTTTGTTTATTTACTTACAAAGTGTATATAATTCAGTCAGTCCTGGAAAAAAATGCGAAATCACATATGACAGAGATTAAATTTACCTCACACAGCATATACTGTTTTCTAGGGTGGTTGAGCTCTGATATATCGCCACTTCACTTACTAATTGGAAAACAAATAACTTTATCTGGCTGAATTTCCATTCTGAAGTAACAATTACATAAAATATTTTTTCTTGTTACATATTTTGAGAAGGGGAGAAAAAGGAAAAAAAAATGAAAGGAAGGAAAAAATAAGAAAAGCCAAATTATTTATTCATACTTGGATATAGCTTCTTAAAACCAAAGCCCAAGAAACTTTTTCTACAAATTTCTCCAGTGTTTCTCTGTCTTGTTACATTTCAGAATTAAAGTACTATTTAGAAACAACAATTCATGACAGGCTGAGGGAGCTGGGCTTGTTCAGACATGAGAAGATAAGGCTGCGAGGAGACCTCATTGCAGCCTTTCTATAATCCCCTTTTAAATACTAGCAGGCTACAATGAGGACTTTAAATAAAAGAGGACTATAAATAGGAGGGGAATCAACTTTTTACAAGGGAAGATAGTGGTAAGATAAGGAGGAATGGTTTTAAGTTCAAGGAGGGAAGGTTTAGGTTGGATATCAGGGGGAAGTTGTCTGGAGAGAAAGTAGCGAGGTGTTGGAATAGGCTGTCCAGAGAGGCTGCGGATGCTCCATCCCTGGAGGTGTTCAATACCAGGTTGGGTGGTGTCCTGGGTAACTTGGTCTAGTAGCAGATCTGGAGGTTGGTGGCCCTGAATATGGCAGGGGGGTTGGAACTCGATCCTTGGGGTCCCTTCCAACCCAAGCCATTCTATGATTCTGTGAACAATTACTTAGAAATATGAAGACTAGAATATTCACAGAAAGTGGCATTCATGATACCTGAGTACACTATTACAGCAATTCTAAATTATGTATGATATTTTCAGTCAAAGCTCTTCCTTATGGATATTGAATAAAACAGTAAGACACTGTGATGAGTGGCTGCCCTTAACTTGGACACATTTGTTTTAAAAGTTAGGTAACATCTCATGGATTTCAGAGACTCTCCTTTTAAATAAGTATTCTTTTCAATGGCAAAGAATTAAATTATAGACATTTATAGTTCATCAGATACTTAGGAACAGTATTTTCACCTTACTGTCTGATATATCTCAACACTCCACAGAAGTCTACTGAAACTATTGTCTTTATAACATTTGAGTTCTTGCTTCTATTCCCTTTAAGTGTAATGAAAAAATTTACAGTGAAATAAACAGTTGCAGTAATTTGCACTAAACTACATTTTAGGTCTTTTACTTGATATCGATGAAGTATTTTATTGTGTTAATCTCTTTGAAGTAAAATAAAGAGAAAGAAAAAAAAAAACACTTTAAAATAGATCTTAAAAATGGTAAAATGGTTTATGTGTTGTTCCTTCCAAAGTCCCTGTAAAAGCACATTTGCAATAACATTCGTAGGAATACTGAAACAGATACAGACAATCAAACTAATCATTTTTATAGGGAGGAATAACCTCATGCACATGTACAGGCTAGGGGATGACCTGTTGGAGTGGAGCACTGAGGAGAGGGACCTGGGTGCCCTGGTGGCCAAGAAGTACAATGGGAACCTGGGGTGGCAATAACTATACAAAGGAAAGTGAAAGAAATTGGCCACCAACTTATGTAATTGATTCTGCCACTGGCATTTTATACCCACAATGTAATTCAGAGATCAACAGGTAGATAAAATTTTAGCCCATTAGAGATGGAAACACATACATGAACAAATGCTGAACACAGTGCAAAAGACAGAGTCTAAAGTGGAGCTGCTATATGTGGGGGCCAGTCTGCTAGCTAGGATCCAACTCATTATGCATTTAGGATGAGTGGCTTCTTCCTATTAGTTTGCAGAGCATCCCAGGTTTAACCAGACCATAACTTTGATCATGTGAGTACATACTCGGTACATGTTCTAGAAAAGAAATCCTGGAACAGAAGTCGCTATCCACTTCTCATAATCATCTTGTTCAAGAAAACAAAAAATAAAAATTAGAATATATGTCATAGAGTAGTCTAACTGTAAACTTGTGGCCTCTCTACTATAGCTGCCCCCATGGTCTCTGCATAAGAGTAAAACTATGATGAAATAAATACATTTAATTAGTAATAATTACTAATAAATGGTTCATCTTGTCAAATACAGAATTTAAACTAGATTCACTGCAGGTGAATCAATTCAATGTCTTGAACTCCAGATCCTATGACATTTTATGAACTTGGTGTGAAATAAGGAAATGCAAAGCTGAGTCTTACTGCAGAGACTAAAATTCCCTATAATTCCAGGAGGGTGCAGTATTCACCATTAAAATTTTAAAACACTATTTCAAAGTACAAATTGTCCAATGGCAGACTAAAACTACTCACTCCAGTGTTGCTTAGGTACTGGGCAGATAGGCATGCAAATTGTTTACTATCTTTGGTCCTTCTGCATATGTAACAGCAACAACTTGGTGGCCTTCAAATGTGAATGACAGCAGCAGAATGGCAAGTTGAGAGTGGTCACAAAGCAGGTGGGTAGTGACCACCCTGATCAGGCACAAGCCCACACTATCTAAGTTAGATGAACACAGCCGGATGGGGACAACGATGATTCCTAATTACAGTCTCCCAAGGTAAAGGGGCAAAAGCAAAGTAGCAAGTCACATCAAGAATGAATGCAGGAAGTCCAAACCATTCAGAAACAGGCCTGAAAACATATACCCACAGCATAGCTCAGGCTTGGATGGAGAACCCAGGCTAAGACCATCAGAACCAATATGGCTTATTAGTGCTTTCACAATGATGATGCTGATTTAGGACTGTGAATCTTGATAGATAGTGACTTCATTCTTGGAGTTAACAAATTCATTTTTCTCAGCTTTTTTATGTGTTGGGATTGTCAGTCGTGTTTGATGACTCTCACATAGAGCTTTCTTTATTTACATCCTCTAGAAAATACCTTGTGGAATTATCCCTAACACAGGTGTGTGCATTAGCAGTGAGTTTAGCATGGGTAGATGCAAGCTGAGGTACACATATTTCTACCCAAGACTGTTGGGGTTTAACCTGACACTCTGTCCCAGTGGAAACCAGGATAGATCCCTAGCAAAGCCACCTATACTCTGAGGCTGCCTGAGCTATTTGGCATCCTGTACCATACCTCAGGCCCTCTAGAACATCAAACAAATAAGGTTTTACTGGATCTAGACTCTAATCCAGGAAGAGGTCTGAAAATACATCTATCTTACTGCATAGCTGCATGACAGTGGTAGCCTGGTTTGCTTATGTGGGATTCAGTTTAATAATCCCTTGATATAAAAGGGTATGTTGGAGAGAGAGATCCATTTTCGAGTATCTCATTTGCCTAATAGGGAACCAGCAGCATAAATCAAAATCCCTCACAGTCTGCATATTATATGGGTTAACACTGTGCTTGTTTTCCAGAGAAAATAATTGGATGAAAATGAAAGTGGAATCAAAAAAGTACTTAAGATAAAAATATTTATTTGGACAAAATATTTGATAAATATTATTTTAGGCTTACTATGGGTATTTAACTTATTACAAATAAGCAACAATGAGAATTTTCAAAGAAAGAGAATACTGTTGTTATCAGTCAATCTTTTAAAGATGAAATATTATTTGTTTAACATAATATCTTTCTATTATTGTAGACATTTGCTATGTAAAACACTGTAAGCAAAGAAAAACAGTGAATGACATAAATGACATAAAAACTGGACAATATTTCATCTACATTGTAAAGCTAGTCTTTCAGGAGCTAGAAAGCATACATGATTTAAAATTGTTTAAATAAGTATGACAATGTAGTGTTTTATATACTTGCAAAACTTCAGTGTGTCAAAGTCAAATGTAAACTGCAGGCCAGTGCATGTCCTTTTGTACTAGTTTTGATTTTTTTTTTCAGGATTTCCTTATACAATGCAATGTTTTGATTTGATAGAAATGTCATCTCACTTCATTTCCTATATCCAGACATAGGAAATTTATTGAATTCAGGTTCTCAAAAGCAGAATTCATTTTGTTTAGATTTAGCTAGAGTTATTAAGTGAAAAGTCAACAATTGCTAGCAGACTATTTCTGAAATTTCTGGACCTTATTATGAATTTACCCACAACAATGTATGAGTAGCAGTAATTTTTGTGCCAAGTACAATTATACTGAGAATGCATTATCAGTAAAGTTAAATAAAATTACAGTGCTGATTTTTAAAATTCATTGTATATACACATATATACTATGTGTATGTACATATGTGTGAGCATATATACAACACTGTAAGATACTGAGTATTATGCATATTACCCAACAAACCACCTAAACCACTTCAAAGATACTACTTTGTTTATGTACAAGCTTAAGTAATTTGGTGGATTAGAGCCAGAGCATTCACCACATTTCAAGATCAATCACAGAATTTCTGAATGTATTTAATAGACTTTTTAATGGATTTGGGACCAAATGAAAAACTCAGATCTGAATACCTACGACTTTGTGGAAGCTTGATAGTATTTACATATTGAAACAAAATTCTATCCCAAACAGAGTTATAAGGGTAAAAAAGGTGACATTAGCTAATTCATAGGTTCAAAAGGAACATGTTGTTGATTTTATGTTGAAGTCTTTCAGGTATTATGGCACAGAACAGCACAGCATCTCTAGAAATGTTAATGTATTGACAGCATGCTCTTGCAATGTGCCATGACAGCACTCTTAGGAGCTGAATACTACTACAATTCCTCTTCATTGAATGGACTACATGTTAAACAACAAACCTTGTTCTCCATTGCTGCTGCCTTCTCATCATGTCCATGGTGGTCTTAGCAAATGAAATTCAGCCTGAAAGTTCAGCCACAGGTTAAAAAGTGGTCATTTCCAAAATAGGCAGAAGCATTTCTTTGAGTAATTTTTTTTTTTTAATCCCCAATTATCCCCAAATAAAATTGGGAAACCAATTATCTGAGCATGGCTCATGGTTTTGAAGAGCTGGGAAGCAGCTGAGGTTTTAACACAGCATATTTTTAGCATGAGAGTTTGCAGTAATTCTGGAAAGAGGAGGAATTAAGAATAAATGAACAGGTAGCAAGCTCTTTTAGTTTTTGTTGTGGGTCAGTGGCTGATCATAACCATCAGGAACAGCATGAATTCCTCCTAAGCTATAGGAATTGGAAAAAAAAGGAAAAAAAGAAAAAAAGAAAAAAAAAAAAAAGAAAAATTGGCACATAAAATCAAAACATAACATAAAACTTCAGTGGTCATTTTTTTTTTCCCTAAAAATGAAAAAAAAAAAATGTAGTAAAAAATCAGAAAAAAACAAACAAACAAAAACAAATTTTTCCTTTCTTATGGAAAGTAAAAATTAAATTCTCAATTATAGTTCTAGGAAAATAACAGGTTAATGAAAGCAACAATAAATCAGAGATTTTACAATGTGAAAATCTAACATCTAGAGTAATAGCAAAAAAACAGAAGGTCATAGCAGTTTTCACAGAACAGAAGGCATTTTAAGAACATAACTACTGATTTTGCAATACTATTCAGTAGTTACGGATTTCTGGGATAAATTATCATTTTTATTAGTTTGCTATATATCAAAAAATGTTGCTTTAAAGTTTCTAACGTTTGTAAATATTGAATATACTTAGTAGCAACTTCAGAATTCTCACTAATTCACAGTGTTTCCAAATTCTTCTTATGGCATTTATACAGAGCATGGAGATAGCAAATGAGTGTTACTGTTTAACTTTTTTTTTTTTTTTAGGTAGCCATTTAAATAGATACCTGAGCATGTGTATTGAGAAAAAAAATTAATTAAATTTAGACATCACTAAAGAGTGATAGAAGGATGGGGCAGAAAAAGAGAAAGCAAGGAAGAATGAGCATATAACATCATCATTGTTCAGACAGAGAATTAAGGACTTGCTTATCATCATCCACAAAGTCAATAGCTGAACCAAAACTGAGCTCAAAGGTAGATTCCAATGTAAAACTGCTATGGCAATCATAAGAGCATGCACTGTGCCTGTGACTTTTGCTTTGTCTTTCTAAGTAGTATTTACTCAGGTTAAGTTGCAACTAGGTAGATATTTTAAGTAGGTTATAGAAGAACTCACCAGGGAAGGTCACAAATTGTCTTTTCCACATAACATTAACAGGCGAGAACAGCAGGAAAATAATGTACAGATTACTGGAACTCACCATTATCACAAGGAAATGCTGTGGGTACACAGGCAGGATACCCCGGGGCCAGTTATGTGTATGGTTCTCAGAAATGTAAAGGGAACAGAAGGCTATTCTGTTGTCAAGCATACTTATCACTAAGCAAATTCATGCATACCAAATAGTCCCTGTATAATTTCTTGAAATGTTCCTTGATGAAAAAGAAGTGTTTTTGGTTTATCAAGAGCAGATTACTATGCACTTATTTTATCATACACTGTAATGAAATCACAGTCAAGTATAATGAGCTTCCATATCATAATTCACGATGTAAAGTAGGTATTAAATATTTTTTATCATTCTGTTTTGTTTTAAAATATTTATACTATGAAAGATGATTGTGGGCCATCCATTTCATTTGAGAATTAAGATTAGGTGTGTGCAGATATAAATATATAACTGTGATGATTTACTTCTTGAAAGTCCCAAGGCAAGCTCTAAGTGCCTTGTTTAAGTGTTTGTACAATATTGACACTATTACCTATCCTCCAGAAGTACTCTAGCATAGGTTTATTAAATACATATTTTATGAAAGGATGGTTTTATACTGCAACCTTACGCAACAGTGTGAAAAGAATTTCTGCATATAAAAGTTTCTTTACACAGAAGTTTGTTATGATAAAAAATAGCTATCTTCATAGTGAATAAAAGCCTAAAATAACAGAAGTCAATACTGTTCATATGGAATCTCTTGATAACTGATGATTTTCTAAGCACTTCAGGTCCCAGACTTCTGGGTTCATATTGTGAAGAAACCTAGGAGTGTACAAACAGGATTTTGTTTGGGTGAAACTAACCTGGAAGATTCCAGGAATCTGTCAAATATTATATGCAGCACTAAATACAACTTAATAAAGTGGCAATAAAACAGAAGATAACAATTCTATTCAATTAGTCAGACTAAACACAATGGAGTTTACACTTTTTATTGATGACTATGGCCATGAAATAACAGAAAACGCATAACTGGGCATATAATGCCCTGGTCAGAATTGCTCAGCTAGGAAGCACTTTTGACACGCTTGAGGAAATAAATTCTTTGCAGAGGGATTAGATGGACTGGAACATTGGGTAATCATCAAGAAAATGAAATTCAGCAAAGAAAAACACTAAGTGCTGCACCTGGGATGGAATAATGCTAGATGCAGGCACAGACTGGGAGCTGAACAGCTGGAGAGCAGCTCATCAGAAAGGGATCTGGGGGTGCAGGTGGCAGCAGGCTCAGCATAAGGCGACAGTGTGTCATGGCAACTAAGAGGGCAAACTGTGTTTCAGGGAGTAATAAGTACAGCATAGCCAGCTGATCAAAAAAGGAAATTCTCCCACCAAAGTACATAACAGGGCTGAAAGTCATGTCCTGTGAGGCACTTAACTAGTTTGGAAAATAGAAGCCTAAGAGGTGACCTCATTGCTGAGGAGAGAAAATTGTGAGGGAAGTATCAACTTCTTCTCCCTGTTAACATAAGATAGAATATAAGGAATGGCACAAAGCTGCACTGGAAGGGCTCAGATTGGATAATAGGAAAACCTTCTTTGCCTTAATAGTGATCAAACACTAGAACAGGCTTCCTAGCTAGGTGGTTGATTCTCCATGCCTGTCCATGTTCAAGAGTCAGTTAGATAATTTCTTCAACAATTAGCTTTAACTTTTTGTTATCCCTGAATTTGTCAGGTGATTCTAGCTAATCTTGAAAGTCCCTTTCAACTGAACAACTCTATTTTGTTCTAAGTGGAGGCAGTTAGCCTTCAGACTGTCTCATTTTTAATTGAAAATCTCACCTTCCACTATTCAGGGAAAGACATAGTTCTCACTGTGTTATGTTAATCCTGAAGCATGTAGAAACCCAAATATCAAAAATACTTGACTAGTAGTATGAATCTGTCTTTTTCTACAGCAATTTACAGTAACATTCATAAAAGTGATTGGAATTATGTTGATATCTATCTAAAATTAAATTCGATCCATGGTTAATGCAAACCAGTGTCCTTCTGATCAAGTAGTTCCATAGCAAAACAATGCAAGTTTTCTCAAAAATCAACAATGAATGACTGATAAGTGGGTTATCTCATAGTCTCCTAGTAACTAGTACAAGCAATTCCATTAAACTTTTATGTTAAATACTCTGTTGTTTGTGCTCTCTCTTATACTGAAAAATCAATCACTCATATATACTGCTATTCACATAAACAGCCACAGAAAGATCAGTGTGCTTCTTTCAGGAAAGATGTCTACATTAACCTCCCTTCCGTTGTTTACATCACCTTCTCAAAACATGTATTCAGAGCTCACTCACACTCTTGTGCTGCCAGTGAGCCATTAGTCTGAACTTACTCTGCATGGTTACAGAAGTCTGATCACACCGTATTTTCTGCCTGCGTTTAAGATAGACAGTAGAGAGGGATTAACTATACTGTTCCTACTCAGAGAGAATAAGATTTTCATCATTGAATATGTCAGTGAGATACTTAAAATTTTTTAAAAAAGAGATGACACTGAGTCATAGATGTATACAAATGAACTCATAATTGGAATAAAATGTTTTGTAATCATAAGATGCTCTATCCCGAACTTAGAGCTAATTAGGTTATTGGCAAAGGAAGAAGGTTGGAATGAAAAATAACTGAAGCTAGAGGAACACAATAAACACTTAGAGTTGCCTATGGTGAAAAATCTCCAGATGTGAAAGTTGTTTCCATTTCGAAGATATAAGAAAAATAAACAAATAAACTAAAGAACAGCAAATCATACAAAAATCCAACAAGAATTGAAATCACCACTGAAAATTTTCATTTTGAAAAGACACACACTAATGAAAAACAAAGGCTACCTATATAATGGTCAGTCAATTAAAAAAAAAAATAAGTAAAGAAAACTGTCATTATAACATTACGAGTGAAATTTCCAAAAAAGTTAATAGACTCCAAAGATATTATCATTTTTTAACTACACCATTTTTCAATTAAGAAAAGTATTTCAATACTTTAATCAGACTTATCTCCATTTTGTCAACGAAGAGAATAGGTAAGAAAAATAACTGTTGGTTCAACAGAGAAAACGTTTGAACATTAAATCCAAATATTAAAATTGGTTTCTTATGAGTATATTAGCCCCACATTAGTCCCATGTTTTTTCTAAGAGTTGTTTCTGGATCTTTTCTCATTAGCCAGTGCTCCAGACTCTGCAGGCAATTGGGAAGGATACTTTCATTCAGCCACAGCACTAAGTCAAACTATCTAAGTCAAGATCCTGTGATCCTGTGAACCCCTGTACAGTTCTTGGAGGTGGCATGAGATAGGTTTTTTTTCTCCCTTAAATACAGAGGGGTTTCATTTGACATTTAATGGGAAAATAAGGAGCAGAAACTTGTTTTGATCTGAACATTGTGTGATGAGTGAGTTTTAGTTTCAAAAGAGATTTAGATGAGTCTTTGAGTATTTAAACATGTCTCTGAATTCAGGTAAGTGTCAGGAAGAAAAACTACCAACACACACATACAGGCACACACACTGACACACAAAAAAAAGGTTCATTGGGCAACTTCTGACCCCTAACTTAAATCTAAGAATTTAGATAAGAGTAACTGAAATGTCTAAGTATGTTAGAGACATTTGGCTTTTTCTGCTAAGAATATATGCTGACAGTTTATGAATTTGAATGTTTACTTGCATCTCAGCTTAAGTGACGTACCTGGTACCATATAAAATCTATGAGCAACCATCTACAAGCTCCTTTTCTCTGGTTCTTCATCTTCACATTACATATCTCTAAAAAAAAAAAAAAAATTGACATTTGGGACTATGAGAAACAGCTGGAAGGCTTTATAAAGAATAAAATGATTGGTTTTCCTAAATGCTTAACTGAAAGAAATGAAAAAAAAAAAAAGAAAAAGAAAAAAAAAGAAAAAGAAAAGAAAGAAAATCTGTCAAGGTGTTTTTGTTGCTGTTGTTTTGTTTGTTTGTTTGTAGTTGATTGTTGCTGCTGTTTGCTGAACTAGCCAGAAGTCTGAAAGAAGAAATAATTTCATTGCTTGCCAGGAACTTAGAAAGATTTGCAGGTGTGTTTGGTTGCCAATGAAGGGGCCAAAAGAATTCCATATAGGAAGAACAGGTGGTTTAGTGGCTGAACTGTATTATGTTGTGATGTGAAATCACACTGCAGCCTATCTCAGGTTATTGTTTTCATGAAGAGGATAAAGGTGAATATAAATTCATAAAATAAGTCAGAATGTGTAATGAGTAAATGGGTGGATTTATAGATAAAGCTCTGTAAAGTTTTCTGTCAGACTTCTGGTACTTCGCTCCAATAACTCACAGTATGTCAGACAGCAAGAATATGAATATTTATGCCTTCTTACTGTTGAAGAAATAATAGATATAACACCTTCTATAAAATACAAGTAAAGTCATTACAGAATGACAGAATCATAGGGATTGGAAGGGAATCCTGGATATCATCTAGTCCAACCCCTTGCTAAAGCAGGTTTCCTACAGTTGGCTGCATAGGAAAGCATCCAGGTGAGTTCTGAATACCTCTGGTAAAGGAGACTCTACAACCTCTCTAGGCAGTCTGTTCCAGTGTTCTTCCATCCTGAAAGTAAAGGCTTTTTTCTCATGTTGAGATAGAACTTCCTAATTTACAGATTGTGCCCATTGCCCCTTGTTCTGCTGCTGGGCACCACTGAGGAGAGCCTGGCCCAATCCTCTTGACACTTTTAGTTACTTATAAATATTGATAAGAGCCTCTCTGTTTTTTCCTGTCTGAACAGTTCCAGAGCTTGGCCTTTCCTCATAAAGAAGATGTTCTGAGCCTCTAATAATCTTTGTTGCCACCTGCCACCTCCAGTAGTTCTCTGATTTTCTTGAGCTGGGAAGCCCAGAACTGGATACAGCAGTCCAGGTGTGGCCTCACTCACTTTTTATTCTTCCTGCACTAAGATAAATATTTGTGGTTATTTCCTTGTCACAATGTGCAGGAAAGGATCCCTGTTCAGCTCCGACTCAGAAGTTTCAGAGCTTCCATGCTATATAAAGGTCTCTGACCTGTTTCTGAAGATCCATACTGTGGATACTCCCAAAATATCACATATTTTAAGACTTTATGTAGGACTCACCAATATCTATTGAGTATTTTTTATGTAAGGCAACCCATTTCTTCCAGTCTTGGTTTCTTTTCAGCATGTTTCTACTGGCATCTTGAAGTACAGCATTTCTCCTTGCAAATCCTGAAAAAGCTTCTTTATTTTCTTTGCCTCTGAGTTTTGGCTACACTTTTAATTGATGCTATTA
Organism: Odontophorus gujanensis; assembly: GCA_013399175.1. Lineage (NCBI taxonomy): Eukaryota > Metazoa > Chordata > Aves > Galliformes > Odontophoridae > Odontophorus > Odontophorus gujanensis. The sequence goes on from VXAB01010203.1 coordinate 61,724, forward strand.
TTAGGAGCCTCACAGATTCTGCTGCTGTTATTGCTTTCCTGCACCTGTGTTCCCATTCGTACCTGCCCTTTTCTTTACCCTGGACTTTTCTTCCCATATACTTATTCCACTTGAGAAGGCATTATCAACTGACCTCCCAATGCTCTTGTTTCACACAAGCCAACCCTGTTGTGCAACAAGCCAACCTCACTTCTCTCAGCTAATCAAAGACATTTAACAATACAAAACGTAGATGAAGCAGCTAGGGAGCAAACAAAAAAGATACCATCCAAAAAGATCCCATTCATTTTTGGCAAGTATGTAATTCATAATCTACTAACTTAAACCTGTCATTGACGTTTTCAATTTTAATTCCCTCCACATCTCCTTTCCATTTTGAGCAATGCCATTCTCTAAAACAAATTCTGTGTTCAGAAAACACTACTGTCACAAGGGATTGTTCCTTGGTGTTAAATTATTCATCTAGCTTGACACAAAGGAAAGTAAGACTAAGAGCATCTGGTACAGGTATTAGAATTTGTACCTGATCATAATTGTTTTAGCAGCATAATTAAATCTTTACAGTTTTTAAACCATTATGGTTGTCATCAGTTTTAAATACTTTGCCTTAAACCTTAGTGGTTTATTGCTAATTGTGTGATTTGATATAAATTTAATTGGCTATGATGGCTGAATTAAAGAGTCATTGCATATTATAATGCAGATTTCTCTAACAGATTTCTGTTCCTCTGAGAATGAGGCAGAAATATCCACAGCAGTGGCAAATATAACACATTAACTTTAATCTTAATCCTTTTTTACCCAAGTAATCAGAGCATGAAATGCAATGATTAATAATGGATCAATAACACTAGGAAAAAGAGTAATTCTATTATTTCCAGAATATTCTGTGTAATGGTTTAGCACTTCTCTTCACACGGGACAACTAAAAAGGGACAAATGGTAGGGAGCAAGATGGTCAAAAAAGACACAATAAGAATTCATTTCTTAATCTTAAACATAGAAGGAGCACAAAAAAATTCACCTATGTGGTGGGTGGATTTTGGACTGCAACCAGAAACCTATCCAGGTTCTCTCCCCAACAGGATGGGAGAAAATAGGATGAAAGAGCTCATAGATCTAGAAAGACAAAGACAAGCAGATCATTTACCAAATGCTGTCACAAGCAAACAGATTCAACTTGGGGAAAATGAATTTATTGCCAATTAGAATACATTTAGATAGTGACAACGACAATCACTAAAATCTTTTCACCACCTTCTTCCCAGGTTCAACTTCATTCTCAGTTCTTCTACCTCCTTCCCACACCTGAGTGGCACAAGTAAGATGGAGTAAGGGGAAAGTTGCAGTCAGTCTATGACAGTTTCCCTCTGCTTCTCCTTCCTCCTCAATGCTTTCCTCTGTTCCTTCATGGCCTCCTCTCCAGTGGACACTTCCTGCATGGGCTGTTCCTTCACACCATTTGTACTTACTCCATCAGGGGCTTTTTCACAGTCTGCAGAGGAATTTCTGGCACCTACAGCATTTATTCTCACTCCTTATTTTGGAACCTTGGTATCTGCAGGGCCATTTCTCACAATTAACTTTTCTCACTTCTCTCTCCCATGGCTGCTTTATTTTTATTTTTATTTTTAATCTGTTCTTCAATATGCTTTCCCAGGTATAACACCATCCTGGCCACAGGGCCCAGCCATGCCCTGTGGTATGGCTGTTGGAGCCAGGTGGAAGTAGCTGTGTCTGGCACGGTGCAGCCTCAACCTTGCCTCATGAACACCATCCCTGCAGCCTTCTTTCTGACAGCATCTTAACACCTTCACCTAATTTACCAACCACTGTATAAAGCAAAGCAGGCCTGAAGGTGTTCTTTCCACTCATTTAGTGGTAGGAAAATTGGGAAACAATCTGAAGGAAAGCAATTCAGAAGGAAAACATTAAGAATGGAGGCATACATCTGTGAACAATAATTTTGGAAAAATGATACACAAACTGAACAAAATTCTCAGTCATGTCAATCCTTACATTCAATAGACCTCAAGTCACAACAGTTCTACGTTCTGCAATATTCTGATGAAACTCTGTGAATTACACTTGCTGTACTAATTCCAATGGCTTTTATAGATTTATTAAATAAAATATATGGTGGAAAGTTATCACAGTGATTCTTTAATTCCTTTTAAATAACAGCTTGATGTTTTTGTCCATCACAGAAGCTCTAAAAGAGTTGTGATCAGATAATCTGACACTATTAGAAGTTTTACTTGTTGATTTAACTGCAGGCATTTCAGCTGAGCAGTCAGAAATTAGTTGTGATACAACACAGTGCTGATTTAGTGTGAATTTAGAGTTTGTTTAATCTGTAGACCAGATCAGAAGGATATGATTGCTAAGATGGAATTAATTTAGGTATTTTGTAAAAATAGCTAAAACTTTTCAGAATTCAGGCTATCTCACTTGATTTCAGTATTAGATATATTCAGGAACTCTAAAAGACAACAGAAAGAAGATAGGAATTTCATTCCAGGATAAGAGAAGAATACTTCAAAAGTCTTAAAGCCTGGCTACATTTTTATTTTGCAGATGATTGGGGGAAACAGAGCCCTTTTGAAAGTAAATGATTACTACACTAGAACTCTTGCAATCACAAAGTGGTGGGATAATGATCTAAGAAAACTGATACTATCTGTCACAAATATTTGAAAGCAAAGTATCTGACAACTAAGCCACTGATTTAGTAGGCTGTAATAGAAATGCTAAGTTACAGCTTGAGCTTGTGATTGAGCACCTGGTGGAAAGCAGGGCCAACTCAGGGCTCAAGTGCAAGGAATGCACACAAGTGACTGGAAGGGATGGATCCTGCTTTCACCCCTTCCTAAATATCATTTAAGTGTTGGTAGTGGAGGCAAAAATATATTGTCTGGAGATCTCTGCCTACGCTGGGATCATACAGGCCTTCCTGAGGTAAGCATTTTTTTTCCCCTTTTTCAGTGTTTACTGCTATTATATCCAAGTAGGCCACCCTTAACCTTAGTCCAAGACCTTACTGCTCTCCTTTCTTGTAGTAACCACATATTCAACAAAATGCTCAAGCTTTTGATTTCAAGCATATGTCTAAGTGCCCTTATAAGTGCTTTGCAGAACAGTGGTGCACTTAAGTGTAAGATAAAATGCTTTGCTATACTATAATGAATTTCTATCTGATAGTCTTGACCTAGTATAGAACAATCACGTTCTCTAGGGATTACCAACAGTGTAGTTAAATTTTGTTTCTTCTCAACTGCACATGTGAAATAAAATCCTTTAGACACTGAATATGAATGGCAAATTATGCCTCAAAAACATAAGACTAAGAAAAGCTTAGACTTCTATTCACTCAGGCATCCAAACTCAAGGCAATTTAACGTTGCTTGTATTTTCAAAGTTCACATGACTTATGTGAAACTTTCTTTTGTGTTTATTTTCTCCTCTTATTGGGTAACATATTCCTTGGCATAAAGTCCATTTGGGATAATCAAAATAAACTGTTAGTTTGAAGATTGTACTATAAATGAAACCAGGAAACAGGATTTACAGTTTAAAGCATAAAAGCCCTTTCTGGTGTGTTACATACTTCAGTTAGCAAGATGTGGAAATTTTCAAAGTTTCAGGTAGGTTTAGTGCCCTTATCCTTAACAGATCTGAGCTCTATTTCTCTGGCTGGTATACTTCTCTGTTGATCTCCTTACAAAAAGGAGAAACAGAAGCTAAAGTAAGTGAAGAATGATACTGTACATGTTTCCAAATAATTGAAAATCAGTTCATGTGCCTCTACAAACTGTTTAAAACAAATCATAAGAGACTTTAAATGAGTGGAAACTCTGCAATCAACAAGGTAGGATTTAGTCTAATCAGCATAGGCTGCTTTATCAGCCATGAAGTAATCCTTCAACAACCATTAAAAACCTAGTGCAGACTTCTCAACATCATTATTCTTATATTCATTTGGATATAAAAATGTACTTTGTACTTTTCTTTAACAGCTAGACTCCTACAGGCTTGGACTGATGGAAGAAGAATCCATAGATATTAGATCAATTTTGTACCTAAAAGCAGTTGCACAGACATATGCAAATTAGTTATATTTTATATGGTATGTGCAACCTCCAATACTAAAACTTTGACATAGACAAGGAATATGAAGAAAAAGAACAAAATCACATTATGAACTGAATTTTAAAAAATGATTTATTTTTACCTGCAATTAGTTTTTAGGGTTTATTATTATTTTTTCAGGTTTTTTTTTAATCTAAAAAAAAAAATTAGAGAAAAGATGCTGAAGGTAACTCCAGCATTTTCTTTTCTGTAAAGTTCTTCATTTCATTACTCTTTGGTTATCTATGTAGCTCTTTAGAAATCAGTTTTACAGTAAAAACACTGTAAGCAGACAGAGGGCATAAAATTTTAAGGGAAAAAGAAAGCTTGTAGACTTCAAAATGAGCAAGGTATTAAAATACTGTCAAAACCTATCTGAATAGAAAAACTAGAAAACATCTGACAAACTAAATAAAATGGTTGTTTTTCCCGTGCTCTGTTTCAATATCATCTCTAAAGCCTTTATAATATACTGCAAAGTGGTTTGGAACTATCACTATATTGTATTTTGGCATTTTGAGTCTTACTTCACACAAACTTAAAGTGACATTATATATGTTGTAACATATATATAAGAATTTTTCCCAAGTACATATTCCTGCATAACTTCCATTGACTCTTTTCTATGTGTGTTTTTAATAAGTGTCCTAATGTCATTTTGATTTCACCTTGTTCACTGGTTATGGATATGATAGAGTTGAATTCCTTCATGGAGGCTTGTATGATGGTGTGTTTCACCTTTGTGATGAAAACAGTGTTGACAACACAAAAATGTTTCAGTACTTGCAGTGCAGTTCTGCACAGAGCCAAGGACTTTTAGCTTCCTGTGCTGCTTTGGCAGAGAGGACTCTGGGAGTGCACAAGGAGCTGAAAGGGGACAGAAGCAGAGCAGCTGACCCAAGCTGTACAAGGGGATATTTCATACCACACTGTGTCATGTTTAGCAATAAAAGCTGGGGCAAAAGAGGAAGAGGGCATTTGTAATGATGCTGTTTGTCTTTCCAGTAAAGTCTCACGCATGATGAGCTCTGCTTTCCTGTAAGTGTCTGAACGTCTGCTTTCCAACAAATTCCTTGTTTTGCTTTGCTTCTGTGAGCAGCTTTTGCTTTACCTAGTAAACTTTCTTTACCTTAACATGTGACTTTTTTCACTTCTGCATTTCCTATACTCTTTCTGATCCCTATGAGAGAAAACTGAGTGAGTGGCTGTGCAGTGCTTAGGTGCCTACTAAGGTTAAACTACCTTCCTAGACTGGTATATTTGAACACAAATCAGAAGAGTTTGAATTATTTTAATTGGCCTACTCCATTTTCCCCTTGAATAGGAGTAATGTGGGATATTAACGAAGTGCGGGGGGGGAGGGGGGGTGAGTAATTTATAATGATCTTTCACTGATACATCAAATTGCTCAGTGTCTTGTAAAGGTGTGACATCAGTTCGCAGATTTAATTGATATTTAGATTTGTCATGGTAATAGTGATATAAATCACTCTTTTCATCATTAAATATGTTATAAAATGCAGATATCTATAATTTTCTGTCAATAACTCTTTGAATTAATTATCCAAAACTAAAGCATTTTCTTCTAATGAAAAACAACACCAGTAACAAATAAAAACTGGTATTATTATAGAAAATCTAATGCTTACATGGGAAAATAAATGCAAATATCTCTTCAATAGTGTGGAATTTATTCCTGTATGATCCATCTGGAGTTTCAGGAAAAAATTAGTCTATAGCTTATTGGGAGAGTTCCTAGTAACTTTCTCTTTTCTGTCAAATTCTTGCACTTTTAAGAAAATCTTGGAAACATATGTCAACACATATGAACTTGGATTTTTACAAGGACATTTCCACTTACAGTTCCCTGAATGCAAGAAAATGAGGAATGCTATTAGAGCTGAAATGCTATTCGGAGTGTAAAATCCCAAGCTCTATAGAGATATGTAGATGTCAGTACTTATTAAATAGAAAGTGAAAAGTTTTCAACATAAAGCAAAAATTAACAGGGTGTTTTGTTTTCTTTTTAACCTGAATACAGACATTTACTCATTTCAAAGATAATTTGTTAGGAAACTTCAAATGAAGTGGGCATATAATAAAAAACACTAATATTTTCACAACTATACATCAGTTTACAGGCACGTAGCATACAGAAGTTTGCCTTGTTCCTAGCCTAAGGTTGAGGGCCTGTCTCTGACCTCAAAGTCAACTCTCTAGTCTTTCTAACATTAGCAGAAGGTCCTCTGCCTGTTACATCATAAGTTCCTTATTATTTAGCCACGAGTAGTAAAAGTTTGTGAGTACATTATTTTAAAGTGATCACGGTAGACATCTAACTCAAGAGTATGGAAGAAATCCATGTTGCAGTACTCAGTAATCCATGTTGCAGTACTCAGTAATCCATGTTGCAGTATCCTCAATTTATATTCTGTGAGTTCTCTCAGGAACTCAGCACAGATTCTTGATATATTTACCACAAATATGGAAGTAAAATCAACAAGAATATTTGCTTTACGATGGAATTAGGGTATTACAGTGCATATGTGAAACAACATTTTCAAAATGTGTTTATTGTTTGACAGAAAATCTACTTTATAGGTAGATCCAATATCTTTGATTTGATTTATAAAAAATAAACAATGAAGCATACAGTTTTGTTCTTAAAATAAAACAGACTGATTTTTCAAGGAAAGACATTACCAGTTCAGGTGATGAATTGCCTAAGCAATGAAAGTTGAGTTAATATCATTAGTGCTTAAACACCCTGACAATTCAAGGGAGCTTTTAAGCATTTTTTTCTACTCCCTGCCCATAAAAAAGGTACAAATGTGCCAGAAAAATATTCCTCCTGTTGACATCCAGCAGTCCTTTAGTAATTAACTAGAGTCATGTCCCTTTTAATAAGCCAAGACTTAATCCTTCATGAGCAGAACACCTCTGACCTGCTTTGACAAAATTGCTTGAACACACACTTAATATTATATATGAGTAGTCCCTCTGAAGCCAGCATGGAGTTGAAGTTGATACAACTCATTCTTAAGTCTGCTGCCAATTCAATATTATTTCACAATGTATATTTTAAAAAAAAAAAAAAACCAACAAAACACCTCCATCGAATTTTTTTTTTTTTTGTCTTACTCTCTACTCCAGTTCTTAAACATCAAGAACTTTGATTCTAAGCCTGAGTTTACTGCCTATTGCATGTAATGACTTGTGACATATTTCTTTCACTAACCTTTAATTTATGTACTTCAAATAGTTTTATGTCAGCTAACTCTTCTATTTTGTAGTAATGCTTACCTGGAACAGATTTAAGTTATTTAATTAATTAAGGTATGTCGTTTGGTTGGTTTTTACTTCCAAATACAGGTAAACATTAAACATTATTTCCCTAAATCCAGGGACTGGCAACAGTGTGTGATCTACCATTTAACTTTCAATTCTGAGTAAGGGAGGATACAGATAAATCCCACAGATTTGCAAATGTGTCAGAATTTATGCCATAGTCTCAAGACAGTAACAAAAGGACAGATAGCTTGATCACAGATTGTTTGCAGGAATTCTGGATTATCTTTGTAGGTCTTTTTATTGATTAAAAACTTGCTCTTCTTTGCTAGAAAGATGAGGATATGTATGAACTAAAATGAAATATACTTCTACCTTTTCAACTAAAAGTGAAATTATAAAATCATTGTAAGAACTTAACACAAAAAGAAAATTTTTTTCTTTCTCTCTGTTTTTAGACTTTGCATTTTTCCCAGTCTTAAATAACTCTAAGGGATATTATCAATTATAAATGAATACTAAATTTTTTTGCTCATGTCAACAGCTTCAAATCAGCAGTTAAAATCTTCCTGTGTAAATATATTCATGCTTATATGGGAAAATAAATGCAAATATCTCTTCAATTGCGTGGAATTTATTCCTGTATGATCCAACTGAAGTCTCAGGGAAAAATTATTCTTCAGCAGCAAATGTCTTCCCGGAAAGCTAATATTTCTGGCTTCTCAACTATTTTTCTAAGCAAATCTCAAAACAAACAACCAACCAAATAATCAAAATCTGACAGAGTTACAAGTTTAGGGGACTTTTGGTCTACTAATTAACCAAAAAAAGCCTCCTTTTGTTTATTAATGTATCTGCTGCTGTGGATTTTTTTTCAGCGTTAAAATTTTGTTAAAGTTCTCAAATGTATGTCAGTGCTGTGTTAAGCTAGAATTACAGTAATCAACTGTGAAAGGCCCCAGATGTATTGTGGAGGAGAAAAAGGAAGCCTTTTATCAAAAGCCAGTTCCTGCTTCCTGAACTGCGATACAGCTTCTAAAGTTTCTGCCCAGATAATAGACCACAGTCAGAGCTCAGAATATTGAGGAGGGAAATAGACACATACATGGACATAATCTCAAAGAGAGCACAATTCTCCTTACATAGAAGCAGAGGTAGCAAATGAAGTGCACCAACTAAATGAAAGCAAAGAGTACTTCCCAGAATCTAGTAAAAAGTAATGTAATTGAACTGCTTCTGGAAACAAGAATAAGTTCTATTTGAGTGAAAGTTCCATAGAAAGAGGTAATATTTAAAGTCAAATTATTGTTTTATTCTGATATAATGGTAGTCTTCTTGTGAAGTTGGAAGGTCAAAAGATGAAGGAAAAAGAAGGATACGTTAGGCAGAGAAATTGTTTTATGTTCTTTGCTGATTATTCCAACAGGGTTTGAATGAATTTTACTATAGTACTGTTTAATTCCATGTCATAAAATTCAATACACACCAAATACTAAGGAAAATGAGTGATTTTGTGTTATTTTTAGCGTTGCCTATTTTCATTCCACTTTTATTCATTTCACCTCTGAGACTTAAGGTAAACTCTAAGCAGAGACCAGAAAAGTAAATCATTTCCTTTTAATTACTCCTCCAGGAAATCAGTTAATGGAGGTTCAGCCTGGGTCATGTAAAACTGCTATCACAAATCTTTAAGCCAAAAATGAACTAGCAGAAGAAATAAGTCTGCCACACATGGTGTTACTTTGGATGATTTTTTTGCAGGTTCTTCTTTCACTAATTGATAAAGAGTAAAAAATGCCCTATTTATAGTAAGAAGAATAAAGCGCAAAAAAAAACCACAACAAATCAGACTAAGAAAGGCATGCTAAAACATTCATAGTCTCTTTCATCTTTAACCCATATCCTGCACTTTTGCTATGTCATTCGATTCAGATATAAAGTTGTGTACCTTTTAAAAAAAGTAAAACTTGACTAATATGTTTCAAAAATCAGTTGTTAACCCTAACAATGGACAAGGAGAAGGCTGAGATACTCAACGCATTTTTTGCCTCTGTCTTTGCTGACAACTATTCTTCATACAACCCTTGAGAGAACTGTTTGGAAGATGGGGACTGATGAAGCAACACCCCTCCTATGTAAAGAAAAAACGGGTTCAGGACCACCTGTGAAACATGAGCATCCATAAATTTAAGGGTCCAGATAAGAGGCATCCTGGGGTCCTGAGAGAGTTGGCTGCTGTAATCATCAACCTATTCTCATTTAGATTTGAGAAATCATGGCTATCAGCTAATGTAAATTTCCAGAACTCTAATGAAACTTTCAAGCTTAGGACAATATATACAATTTGAGTAATTTCATGTAAAAAATTAAAAATTAATTTAAAAAAAAGAACTATACTGTAATTATTAAAGTGTTGAATTTAGTTTCATTAGTTAAAAAAAAATAACAATAAAACAGGAAAATTGGACTTCCTACATGTACGCAAACAATAAAGTATTCTAACTATACTGAGCTAAATATTAGTCAAAGAAATACAGAAAAAGCCATGAGCAAGATACTGGTAATAAAAAACTCATGCTTTTAATGAGCTAGTATGTTAGGAGAAAAAAATGCAACTATTGTTAATTAGGAAAAAACAATCATAATAATATTCACTTTTAGAAATTAAAAAGTTTTGCCTGGTTAATTAAATATCTATACTGGCCTTCCTATAAAATTACATTTAAATTTAAATTAAATTTAGAATATTTCTTGCCTGGATGTAGATTTACTTATAATTTTTACAGTAATTTATTTTATGAAATAAGCAGAAGTTTACATTTTGGCCCAGATATTTTTGTATTTTCAAACTATAGCATGACAAAAATGCCATCTTTGTGATATACTCCTGTCATCACAATCATTTTTATCTATTGAAAAGAGTATGGAAAGGAATAAATTAGATAGATTTAAATTACTAGAAGAATTCTTGGTGATTACAGGAGAAATAGATTAAACTTCTGAAGTGCTGGAGATTTGAATGAAAGAAAGACAGGAAGAAAAAACTGAAAGAATTGCTTACATTGGTTTTATATGTTTCTTATCACTTACATATTTTTTTTTAATATTGTTTAAACATGGACTTTAGAGACTAGCAATGAGCAGTTCCAAGTTAATGAAAAATATTTCCCTTTAATGATAGTTAGTTTGAATTACACTGTAGTCCAGATTATGCTCTGGGAGAGTCACAGCTGTTTGAAATGGTAGGAATCAGACTATTGCTTCAACAGTATTTCTGACAATCATCAACATAAAAAAAGTCATTTAAAACACAGCACAGACACATTATTTTATAAAACGTACTTTATATTGAGAAAATCCTGTGAAAATCAATGGGAATTCTGATTCACATGTTCAGTCTCTATCCAGTTGACTGTATAGAGTTTGATTCTACTAGTTCATTTCAGCACCTTTTTAACAAAATTGATTTTATTCCTTAGGTCTTTTAAATAATTGTACTTTATTAAGAGATAGGAAGAGTATTGAGTGATTTAACTGTGTTTTGTCATATCACACTGGTGCTCTGCGAAGCACGTGGTCACATTTTGTTTGTCTTTGGTTTGGTGATTAACAGGATATAGTTATTTTCTTTTCTTCATGGTGAAAGTTAAATTCACATGGTGGAGGTTACTGAGAATACTAAGCAAGATACAACATTTTAATTTCTTCTGTATAGCAGACTACTCAGACATGTAATGACGTCAGAAACAGCTCTGACATTCTTTACTTCTGTTCACATCCATGAAGTTATTCAATCTTTTTTTTGTCTTCAAAAAAAAAAAAAGAAAGAAAGAAGAGACAGCTTTATATGTGATTTCAGAATAAGCAGATGAAAACAAATGTATAATCCTTACAATTGGTACTGTCAAAAGCAAAGCTTCAATTAACTTTAATGAGAGCAAATTTGAGTGTATCATAGGAAAAAAGAGGATGTGATAAAATTGAAGATCTGTAAATTTAATGTGAATTAAAGATCTTTCCTAACACATTTTCTTTCTTAACCAATTAACACTTGAAGAAGACTTTTCACAAGAGATCACTTAGGTAGCTACTTTAAACAAATGACTAGATAGCTTCATAACTATTATTTAAATTTGTTGCAAATAAAGTTTAAACAGTGATGAGAGTAATCACATTTCAGGCTTCTGGCCTTAAGCCGATTGCTCATGGAAGCTAAGAGAATAATCTGTCTTCTCTTTTGCTATTTTTTGAAGCTTCTTTAAGTCCTATGCAAAAGAAGATGAATTATTTAAAAAATATGAGGTATTGGTCACTAGGTCACAGAAACAATAAAAAAAGGAAAAAAAACCTCCGTAGCCTTCATGCTCTGTGTTGATCTTGTAATTACATGTACAGTAATTTAAAGATCGGAGGGGAGTTTACCGCATTAATGAATATCTTCATAGAGTTCTTTTCTGCGGCTCGCAGTTCGCAGAATAACTTAATAGAGATTTTGTTCACGACTGAGAAGTTTTTTTTGTTTTGTTTTGTTTTGTTTTGTTTTTATCCATGGTTATTATGTTCTTTATTCCAAAAGCCAAATAAAGAAAATGTATTTAATATTTAGAAGAGATACTGTATTACAGGATCATAGAATGGTTTGTGTTGGAAGAGATCATTAAGATCATCTAGTTCCAATCCCCATGCTATAGGCAGGGACACCTCCCACTAGACCACATTGCTCAAAGGCCCATTGAGCCTGGCCTTGAATGCCTCCAGGAAGGGATCTCTCTGGGTTCCTCTCTGGGAAACCTTTCCAGTGTCTCACCGCCCCCACAGTAAAAAATTTCTTCTTAATATCTAGTCTAAATCTAATCTCTTCCTGTGTGAAGTCATTTCCCCTTGTTCTATACATGCCCTTCTAACAAGTCCCTCCCCAGCTTTCCCTTAGGTCCCCTTCAGGTACTGGCAGGATGCTGTAAGGTCCCCTCACAGCATTCTCTTCTCTAGGCTGAAGAGCCCCAGCTCTCTCACCCTGTCTCCATAGGGGAGCTGCTAAAGTGCTCTGATTATCTTTGTGCCCCTCCTCTGGATCCACTCCAACAGCTCAGTGTCCTTCTTGTCTTGGGGATCCCAGAACTGAGACTATTTCAGATGGGGTCTCATGAGAGCAGAGTAGAGGGAGAGAATCACCTCCCTTGACCTGCTAGTCACCTCCTAATGCAAAAGATTTGGCTGGCCTTCTGGACTGCAAGTGCACATTGCCAGCTCACAATGAGTCATTCATCAACCAACACTCCCAAATCCTTCTCCTCAGGTGTGCTCTCAAGCCATTGTCCACCCAGCCTGTATTTCTCCTTTGGAATTGTCCCCAAGCCAGATGCAGGATTTCTTCCTCTTATTCAACCTCCTGAGGTTGGCATGGGTCCACATCTCACAGTTGTCCAAATGTATGACATTCCTTCCTTCTAGAGTCGCAATTGTGCCACTCAGCTTGGTGTCATCTGCAGACTTATTTGGGGTGCACTCAATCGCATTTCCTTGTTTCCTACAAAGATGTTAAATAGTTCTAGTCACAGCACTGACCCCTGAAGAAAATCAGCCATCAATGATCTCCATTTGTACACTGAGCCATTGACTGCAACACTCCGAGAGCGATCATCCAGACAATTCCTTATGCAGAGAATAGTATGTCCATCAGATCCATTTTTCTCAATTTGGTGACTAGAGTGTCATCTGGGGAACTTTGCACAAGTCCAGGTAGATTATATGAGTTGCTTTATATACCAGAAAAAGTGTTAAATCATGAGTAAACAACATTTTGCTGAAAGTAATGCTTTTCACAAATTTTTCCATGCTCCTCACATAGTTGTAACCTACTAAAATTATAGAAAATGAAATTTGAAAAATCCAACAAAAATACCATATCAAAATTCACAAAGTGTAATGGGAATGTTGTATAAAAATATAGATAGCAGGTGATTATCTTCTTTTCTTCATCTTAAAAAAAGCTAGTGATTGGATTTCTCCCACAGTTATTATCGTGTTCTAGGAGTACTCATAATAAAGGTTCTTTTTGTTTGTTTGTTTATTTTTTGATATTATAACACACAACCACTGTAAAATATACACAATGAATTTCATGAAAGATAATGCTACCATATATATGTTGTGGCAGGATTTTGATTTTTCATATTTTACTCTAAATACAGATGGAAAATTTCTTCAGAATGACACTGTAAGGTGAGCAGACAACAGAAGAATTTTTGCAATATCATCAAAATGTGATAACATCTGTGAATTTTCAAAATGACTTTTTTGCTTTATTCTCCCAATGGAGGACTTATCTGTCAAGATCATGCCCTTCAGACAGAAGCATTAAGATATGGTTCAAAGGAGGCAGGGACAATTTGTCAATTAAAATAAACAAACATGATCTGATGTTGTTCTGGAAAACAATCAGCTTAAACTGTTTTCAGTCTTTCCATAAAGTTTTTCTGGCATATTCTGTCCTCTCATCTAGAAGTCCTATATTGAGGTAAAACTTATAAAACTACATTACAATACCCATTCTTGAGATTTCTTCAAGTTCCAGGTGCAACTTCAGTTGTAAACTCTTACCACAGTCTGACAGTATACTGTATTGCATAAATAAGACTAGAAGTGCCAGAAATTAGTACTGAGCCAAGTGCAGGTCAAATAAACAGTAAAGTGATAGGATAAAAAATAGTCTGGTCCAGATGTTCTCATATGGAGAACAGTGTAATACAGAACTATGGTGCAACATCACTTAGAACATAGCCAAAATTCTCCCTCTCAAAATACCCATTTGAAATCTATATCATGATGCTGTGTATCATGTTTGGATTTTACAGCCTGTAGTTAATGCTACTATAGACACCAATTTCAAACCAAATAAACTTTAATGGGTCTTGTTATCTTACTTTTTTTATTTATTTATGTGCATGTTTTGATTACAATTATTTCCTGTGATAATTAAGATCAGTACAATGCATTTTTCAGAATTTTGTAATATATACTTTTAAATATATTATATATATTTAAGATTTATAGCTGCCTAACAATCTCTTAGAAGTTATCCAGAATGCCAAAATGTTATATTTATATGTATGTCACTCTGAAACAAATGCTTCCTATTTATTTCCATGGAAAATTCAACAAATAACACAATTTGATATAGCAAATTCTCAGCTACAAAACACTGCTTTTCAACATGGTCACCACAGTTATGCACAAATTTTCACCAGCATTGATCAAAGGCCTTCATGCTCTCCTTGTAACAATCTGCACCATCAGAAGTGACTCACTGTCTCCACTGATGAAACACACCACCCACCACCTTACTATGCTCGCAGCTGCTATTTGGTCTCCATATGCATTCATAAGCATGAATTCATGTCAACAAGTGCCATTTTTTCTACATAGAGAAATTCAGTGACATACCTTTGCTTCATACACATGTCCATGTCAGATGCCATTTTGTCAGACTGCCTTTCTGCTGCCATCTGTCACAAAGGAACAAAACGTAATGGAATATTGGCAGGAAAGTCCAACCCCTGCTACATTTCCAGCATCTACCTCTGATGTCCTGGTCAAATATAATAAAATAGGAGTCATTACTTTTGGAGCAGCTTTTGTATAAGACTTTCAAAGAGTAATCTTGTGTACCTCTCATCTCTTTATTTCCGTGTACTAATAACTGAATCATTTAAATTCTCAGAGATGACAAAAGGGGATTCAGTACACATCTGATGTTTATAAAATAATTACCAATTCAATTTTATAGGAATTTGACAAGTTGCACCACAGCATGATCAGGTGATTTAACTACAACAAAATCTTTTGCAGATGTGTGTTAAGTTATCTCACTGAATGGGTATGAGTCATGGTTTACAATCCTTCTATATGGCCATTGTTCTATAGTGCCCACTGCAGAGAAAAAGATTGGCACCAAAGTTTTGTCAAATTCTGGTTTTGGCTGCAAAACCCGCTCAAAAGTTCTCACCTCCTTCCTTCCTCTTGGCTCTTCATTCTTACTTTTTACTTCAATTTGCCAAGGTTGAGAGACCTGTGTCTGTTCAGCCTTGAAAATAGAAGACTCAGAGGGGATCTGATCCGTGTCTATAAATATCTAAGGAGTGGGAGGCAAAGGGATGAGACTGGACTCTTCTCAGCAGTGTGTGGTGATAGGACAAGGGGAAATGGCCACAAACTGATGCACAGGAAGTTCTGCACAAATGTGTGTAAGAACTTATTCACAGTGCAGTGACGGAGCACTGGCACAGGCTGCACAGAGAGGTGGTGGGGTCTCCTTCTCTGGAGATGTTCCAGACCCGCCTGGACACCTATCTGTGCAACCTGAGCTAGGGAACCTGCTTCACGGGGAAGGTTGGACTCGATGATCTTTAGAGGTCCCTTCCAAACCCTACAATTCTGTGATTCTGAGATTCTGTGATCAGTTTCACACCATTAAAACAGGTCATGCAGCTTGAGTTCAAACAGAATAATTGCACTAAAAAATAACTCCTTTTAGGAATTCATTTTTAACTTGAGTCAGTTAAATGCCTTGTTTGTATTTACTGCAGATAAATAGGACTGGCACAGAGACAGCACAGAAAAGCCGAGGAGCGATCTCATTTCACTGTCAAAAATAACTGTGTTTTTGAACAGCATGAGATCTTCTTCCTCCTTCCCATTGCTATTAGAGAAATAAATGTAGGATGTACACTGAAAATAAGTTGACAATGGGACATAGGCAACTGAAAGGATTCAGAGCCCCCAAGTAGACAGCTAACATGGCTGTGTAGTAAACTAAGAGTTAGGCACTCAGAATGGATGGAATTCATTATAACCAGCAGAATTAGTAAACAGATTTAAAAAAAAAAAAAAACAAAAAACCTGAGAAAAGTGCTGAGAGAAATATGTAGGATATTTGCACCTATTTTAAGTCCTTCCTCAATAATGCACAGAAACTATGGAAACATTTTTACATAGACTCCTAAACTCTTTATTATAAAAACTGAACAGGAAGTATGTTCTTTCTCTTCATAGGAATATTCCAAATAAAGGTAAAATATTCTTTGGTTTCACTTAGTAATTAAGTGGCTAGGTATTTGTTTTTTCAGGAGTTCTGTTCCTTTTTTTGTGATCTGGGGATTGAAACGCACATCTCCCATGACAATGACATCCCTTGCTGAAAGCGATTTACGCTTGAACTTCCAATTCCTGTATTTAGCACAGACTGAAAACAGTGCAGAGCAGTAAAAATCAGTAAAAATACTTTATTATTCCATCAGCAGTGAACCAATCTAATTAAGATTTCATGAAGTCCCACATTAAACTGAACTGAACACCTCAAGAACTTGGGAAAGCAAAGGAAATAATTATAATAACTTCATGTTAACATCTGTTCTCTTTGAATGTTGATAGTTAAAAAAAAAAGGTGTCAGTGTAGCACAAAGAAACATTGCATAAAACAATCAACGAAATAGAGCAAGAAAAATTGGTAAAATCATCAGTTGATCTAAACCCTAATGGCTTTTAATGACCAGCTCAGACTTTGCCTCAAGATCTTTTTTCTTGAGTATTCCACATACAGTACATTTGACTATATTCTGAAGAATAAGGAAGAGGTTAAAATTAGGATTTGCATGCATTTGAAACACTCGTACTTTCCAAAGAAATGTTACAATTTGGATCCCTTTTATCCAGAGGCACTCTGCTAAGTTAGATAAGGGCGTTTACCTAAATGCATTCAAAAGCTAAAAAGAAATCCAAGGTCTGAACTGAATCCAAGTTGCTGCGAATGGTGTCTGGATTCTGTTAGAAAGGATAGACTTAATTCCTTTTGGTGTTTTCTTCTAAGTGTTCCTTTGCATATATGAATGTGCCATTGTAGTCTCCTGTAGACCTTGGTACATGATAAAACCTATGGATTGTACTAGCTAACTCTAACTCTAACTCTAGCTAAGTTACAATTTGCCTTTGCTTCCATAGATTAGACAGAGGATGATATATTTTATGCAACAGCTCTAATAGGTTCAATGAAATATATACTTGAAAAAATACTGTGGTATGTCTCTTGTCTACATTTTGCATTAGAGCACTGGAAAGTTTTTCACATAGTCTTCAAAGAATGTATTTAACCGTAATTTGAAAAGAAAAGCGGAAATAACCATGGGTCGACCTCTGCCCTTTTCTGAAATTAACTTACATGCATTTCTGTTAACAGCGTTCTATTTTACTCTCACAGTACCTGATACAATAACAGATACTGAGCCTGGAATACCTTTGAGGTTACAAAGATAATAATGAGATCATTTATCAGACTTTTTAAAAATGATCTTGCTGTAGACAAAGTAATAAACACTTTTTATTACTGCTTAGATACACCAAAAACACATTCTCGTCATTACCACTGTTACCTCTAGTTTCCAAATAGATGGAATTAAAGGTTTCTGTTATATTTTAATAAGGTTATTAGAGGATAGTAATCATCTTCCAGAGTCAATGACTCTCATATGCATTGTAACTAATGAGTTATGTTAGTAGTTTTCTGTTATACCTTTTCTGTAACTTTTTGCTTTACTCAGATGAGAGATTTTGCTATGGAGTGTTGAGACTGCAATGTGCTATGCATGCAGAAAAATGTTATCGTTATCTTACACAACAGCACATTCAATTTTCCTTCCAAATTTCTGAAAGTGATTTGAAAGACTTGTAACAAAGAATTTCCCAGGTTTCTAAAAATAAAAGGCTCATTCTTGCTATATTTTGGTATTAATTGTTTTCGCTATTACAAATAGCAGATCTAATTGAATTTTAAAGACTTCTTGAACTTCAGTAATTAAGTCCATAAGGTCCTCTTAAAACTGTTGAGTCAAGCCTGCTGTCACCTCCTTGTCTGCCCATACAGTGGGTAATTCACACAGACTGACTCTGCAGTCTATCACTACATTTCCAGCTAACTATGTGCAATGTGTCTTGCACAAACTGGTATATGCAAGTATACAAATGAAGGACACACATTTTGATCTGAAGCTAATACATTTATTGATGAAATTTAAAACAAACAAACATTCTTATTCTGAAACAATTGTCTTAACTGTCTCATCTCCTTTTTCTTCATTAACTGAAGAATAGACACTTTTGTATTTCTTAATGGACTAGTTTTAATGGTACTGTAGAAAAAAAGATTGCACTGAAGACTCTACCTGGATGAGCCTAATCTACAAAAAATTTGTACTACTAAAAGAAAATCGAGAAAGAGTTGCTAAAAGATTCAATATCTTTTGAATCAGTTCTGTCTGATTTATACCAGGATGATGCATCTGCTCTTATTTGATCTTGGAAGAGAAACAGATCTGGCAACCACCTGAGAATCTACTGCACTTTAAAGGTTTCACAGCCTTGCTTTTAGTGAACAAAAAAGATACAGAAACAAGTCAAAGTATTTTGTATCACTGCTGCTACTAAATTGAGACATCACTGAAAAGTGGTGAATGACCAAGCAGCAATTTTTTATGAAGTCCACACAAAAACATTTCTTTTGGTGTCAAGTTCACCAGTAAAACTTTTCCTCAATGATTGAGACTATAGATATCTGCAGAGTGACTCAGTAACCTAAACATAGACATCTAGTCTTATCAAAGAAATTCCTGGATCTCTGATGTCTGGCAAATGGGAATGGAAAATATGAATCAAGACTTATGATTCTCCCACACACAGGTAGGATGAATTCTGTAGAGGAATTCAACTTCAAATGATGACACCTAAAAAATGTGGCTACAGGAGAGTGTCATTTAGTAGGTACTGAAATGCCCATAATACTAGCACAGACAGTGAAAATCTAATAAATACAGATAGCAAAATTAATAGACTAATCCATCTCACTGCATCTTAGATACAATTCCTGAGTAATTCAGTGATAAATCCATTCCTAGAGTTATTTCACAATTAACAGACAGCTTTTTCATTCAAAAGTCTGTCTGGAGGATAAGGTGATCCACCTCCCTTCTGTTCATCTTTCCCTCTCTTGATATTTTCCGAAAATATCTCTTTCTGTAAGACCTCCCCACTTGAGGACCAGTTGACAAATACAGTAATACATAAAGAAAGCAAATACTGCTTCAAAATCCCAGTATTTTAGTTATGAGAATACAAAGCAGGGAATGATTTCTACAGAAGACATAGAAGTCTAGGGCTGAAAGAATTTGCTCTTCCATGGTCATGTTTATGCAGACAAACTCAGGCTGCTTTGTTGATTCAGTAATCCAGCCAGCCAGGGGAAAACTCCCATTTTGAGTTGCCACGTAGCTGAGTTAACTAAACAATTACGTCATTTTGAAACTCATGACCAGGGAAATCCTAGATGTACATGCATGAAGCCAGCTCTGAAAGCACATGTAGGAATTAACTGCCTGCACCTATATGAATCCATGGTTCTATACTGAAGTTAACATTAATTTCAGTTCCTGGGGGCTCTTAATGACACATTTTAAGCCACCTTAGCTTTCAGTATAAACTGTAATTCAGATCATTATTTATAAATTCACATTCCTTACTTTCATCCAATCTGAGGACAAGATCAAACAAAATGACTAAGACTAGCACATTGCTGTTGGACATAATTAGAAATCTGCTGGAAATAAACTGAAAAATTCATTAAAATGAGATTCAGTTTGAAACATTTTCTCATTAAGGTTTATTAAATTATTTGATTCAAATGTTCTGCTCTCAAATAATAATTAAAAAGAACTTAGAAAATAAGGGTTCATTCTTTCTCTATTAGTTGCCTAAATATGAATCAAATTGAATTTATTCTGATTTCCTTTCATATTTTTATAACATCTCTTGTATTAATAAAACACATATTCCAAAATGAGTTTGAGCCACTACATGGTTCATAGTTTCTAACCCTATTACAACTTATTCAGTTAAAGTGATCACACATAAAAAATATGCTCAAGCTTGATTAGAAATCTACTCTGAAATACCTGTAAAATTATTAAAATTATGATATCAAAAATATTATGTATATGGTTAATACATAAATATAAACTTTTTTTCAGGGTTATCTGAGCATGTGTTCTCGTTATGTAGATGTAGACATGTAGATAAATAATAGTAGGTAAAATCATTTGAATAGGGTAAAATCTAAAGCAAATTAAATTAAACCTGGCTAAATAAATCCTTGAAAAACGGGGTTTATGTTGAAAACATACCAACATAAAAATATAATTATGTCAAGTGTACCCTGAGGAAATCTTCAAAGATAACATATTGAACTGAAAGTCTAAGGGCTTTGGATGTAATTTAAATGGAAAAGGAAAGAAGAAAACTGCAGGAAGTAAATGGGAATTCAGGTTGCATAGAAGTCTATAAAAATATGTTAATAGAAATCTGTCCTTCTTTTACTGTACTCATACTTTTAAGGAGAGATGGTTAAAACTATGTCAATAAGGAAAGTTTTCATTAATCTGCTGTTACTTTGGGGGAAGTTGAGGTCATATAGGACAATGTTCCCCTTTTATATGTAAATGTTGAATTATGTCAATTCCTATTTCTATTTAAATGAGCTGAAGTAATGAACTGAGAAGTTGAAGCAAGGTTTTCGCTGCTGGAAACAATTTTAGGATTACAAATGCAAGTACCAATCAGAGGATTATAATATCCAGTAAAAGTGTCAACATTTGCATAAAATAGTTCATTTTATTTTTTTATTTCAGAGAAATGTCTTTCTTTCACAAATGTAAGCAAGTTGATTAGTTAGCAGTGCCTGCCATTGAGACCAAGCAACCTGAAAGAATCACAGAGACTATGCAAGTCAAAATGTCACACAAACTTCCTGCAACACAGAAGGAATAATTGCATATTCCCTTGAAATGTCAACTCTCATATCTTCACAGCAAACTTACACAATGGAAGTTCATCAGTATTTGTAAATTTTATAGAGAAAATAAATGACAGGTGCATGAAGAGCCTGGAGCAACATTTCTATTCTCATATAGCACAGCTCTTTCTGCTGTTCTCAGCTAGTGAAGTGGCTGTATTCCTGAAGCTGATTAAATTTATGGGCAAAACAGGATCTCACTCTTTTGTACACCACATATGATGGAAAGTGAGAAGGCATTTGGACACTTCTCAGTTTTACCAGCTTACTTTAATATGGCCCAGGGCATTTGCACAAAATCAAAAACTGTCATATCCACTTTTGGATGTTTTTGATGAAGAAGTGGTCCTGCTATCCTAAAGCTAAATGTAGTCTTGTGCAAGTCCCCAGAAGCTAGTCCTAGTGTTAAGAGATGAGTCTTGAAGTCCTGGCTTCAATATTCCATGGCTAAACATCCATTGGCATTGGCAGTGACAGGCTTTCACTCCAGAAATTAGACAAAACAAAACATTTTGCCTCTTCCTAATCATCTTTCCTGTTCTTTAGTTTTGTGTGGATAATGCATTATCTTAAAAAATAATAATAATCATAAGTCATTAAAGATAAAACAGACAAATGAATGTGCAATTCCATTTGTATTTAATCCTAATAATTTAATCATAATTCTCTGTCTGGAGAGAAGATTCACATGACTCAGTGCTCTCCTGATGTGTACCAGTTGTATATATGGAGAATCGCATCTTCCTGGTAAAATCTGCAGTAAAATTAAACTAAATCTTTTAGAAGAGTTTTAACTAGAAAATATATCAATTTAAAAAAGCTGGTCAGATTACTTCTGTAGTGTTGCAGAAATGAGAAGATGCAAATAAAATTATACATATATATAATATGCAGAGTATCATCTATATTATATATATAATACTACAAAATGATCAATAATTCTCTGATATTTTCATCTGTAGAAGGAGGAATGGAAGGGAGGGAGGGA
>VXAB01010203.1:84146-113029 GCA_013399175.1 Odontophorus gujanensis
AGGGAGGGAGGGAGGGAGGGAGGGAGGGAGAAAAGAGCCATTACTTCCGTCTCTTAATAGAATTAAGACTTCAGTGATTGGGTAGAACATTTGTAATGAGCCAACACATCCAGAACACTTTGAGAAAAGACAGCTAACTCATTACAAAACAATCAGAGGGCACTGTGTTTTACTGTCAGTCCTCCTGTGTATTTTCACTTACCCTACAGCTCAAGGACAATTAATCTTGATGTGACAGATATAGCATGTGCTGTGCAGATAATCTGGGAATGTAAAATGGCTACAGGTCAACAAAAAAGGCTGCTTGTCAACTTTTACATCTGTGTCCTAGCATTCAAAAACCTACTCAAGTGGCTAAACTCCTGCAGGGCAAGAAAAGGAAAAAAAGAGAATATGTTTCAGAATACAAAAATAACTGTGTTTGCACTGGTTGCAATAAGATCATTTTCTAAATGCTATCCATGGAGATTCAAAAATTTATATATAAAACCATAATACATGAAACTACCCTGTAGTTATATCTGAATAAATGCATTCTTATGTTTTATTACTAGTTGGCTGTATAATTATGGTGACTATTGAAGCCCATTGAAGACAGCACATATTTTATCTGCTAACTTGAGACTTAGTTCATTCTTCTCACAATACCTATACCAAATAACTTCTGAAAGGAACTAGAAAATAGTGAAGCCATTTAGATACACAAGGAAGAATTCATATTTCCTTCTGCCAGTCTGTGGCTGCTCTGGAAGTAATGCCTCCTAATTTATTATGTTGGCCCATGACTTCAGAAGCAGATGTTGATGATAGTAGAGGTTGAATTTTCCTGCCATTATTCCATTATATTTTGTTGCCACATGGCAGATGGCAGCAGAGGGACAAAATGGCATCTGACATGGATGACCATATGACTATGGACCCAGGGTGGACCCAGCCTGCACCCATACAAGGGCCAGCTACTTGCAGGAGAACATCTCTTGGATTTCGGCTGCATCCTGTGAATGAGTGGTGCACAGGCAGACAGCCTCTTCACCAGTTGGGTGAATTCTATTCTTTCTATATATGACTATTGGTATACCTGTGAATACTTTGCTGTGATACTTTGTATCACCAAGAACTTGTTAGAAGCAATTTTGCTTCTTTATATGCAGAACAGATGTAAATGGGAAAAAAAATAAAAAAAATAAAAAAGGCAGAGGGCTGACTTGTCTCTTTTCATTGTATTGTCATCCATCCCTACTTATTGAGAAATTACATTCCTGAATTTTGTTTTCTCACTTCTGTGAGTGAATTTACAACTGAAACTCCTCAATATATTTGTTGCTCATATGTCCACCATCATATCCATACAGAAAGCTTTCCATGCCTCAGATGCATCCCTATTGGAGTGCCAATTATCTCTCCTCCTCTTGTAAAAAGGGAACCTAGATACCAGTAAAAAAATCTGCTTAAAATTATAAGACATACAGCATAACTGAAATCTCAAAAGTAGTAAATGGAAGACTAAAAAATAACATAAAACTGAGTGTCATGAAAGGTAGTAACCAGGTTCTGCTAACATAGAGGTACTTAAGCTTCCAAAAATTGTCAGTATTTCAGTATGAATGATAAATCAGAAGAAAGACAAGAAAACTTTTATATCTCTTAAGCCTCATAAGTTTTGCATTTCTAATAATATCAAGCCTTGTTAATGACAGCAGCTTGAGAGGTTACTATGATCAGCTGACCTTCATTCTCTTGTTAAAAGTAACTGGTAAAACAGGTGAGAGAAATGAATTATTTAGCTACTTCCAGACTACCACAACTTGTAGTCCAGCATGCTAAAACAAACTTTCATCCATTTTAAGATAATACACAAGGCTATAAACTGTGAGAACCAGGAACAGTCCTACACATATATGTGAATATATATGTGTGAATACATCCTCAGTTATAACCACAAAAGACTGCACAATGAAATAACTTCCTCAGCCAGCTGACTGTGGCAGCCCCTATATTAAGACTGTCCCAGTTTTTTCTGAGTGCTTTCCTTTTCGAAATTGAAAAGTATTGGATAAACCTTAGTTGGATTGTCTTTTCATCTCAAAGGACATTGTGATTCCTACAATCTCCAGGATTTTCAGTGCTTCCTCTTACATCCCTCACTGGGGTTCCAGGATCAAATAATATTCTCTCAGAAATAAATGAATTACTAAGAAATGTTGGCTTAACCCATCCTTATATGACTAACAGTACCTATTTTGTTACCAAATAGAATAGACTTTAAGGTATTCATCAACATCATATTAAGAAGGTAAAGGTAGAAATGATTCTTTATCAGTGAAGAATATTCTTGAAAACTTTTCCATGAAAATTTGTGATTTTTATAAAATTGCATACAGGCAGTAGTTGTCAAAAGCTGAGGTCTTTTTCCAAGTGAAGTTTTAATTCCTTCCAAAAGAATTACAACATAACCGTAATCTATCTTGTTTATTTAAATACTGGCAATTAAAGGGCTGTTTATCTTGGAGCTTGAAAGAAAATACTTAATTTTGCC
Source organism: Odontophorus gujanensis (assembly GCA_013399175.1). Taxonomy (NCBI): domain Eukaryota; kingdom Metazoa; phylum Chordata; class Aves; order Galliformes; family Odontophoridae; genus Odontophorus; species Odontophorus gujanensis. The sequence continues at coordinate 86,683 of VXAB01010203.1, forward strand.
CATGTTAATATTATGATAAGAAATTGTGGCAGTTAGCCATACAGTGTCTACATAGTATATATTTTTGCAAGCAGTGAAATTTTCTGACTGAGCAGAAAAGGAAAAAATGTGGCATCTGTACGTTGCACAACCACGCATTATAAGAAAGAGTGAGTACTAATCTGAATTTCTCAATCTTCTCTCCTGGTGCTCTTTAACTCTCTTTACTGAAGTCTTAACGTCACAGAACAGCTCTTTCAAATATATAATGTTTTTAAAAAAGCAGTGTGCCTAGGCAGCCAAGAAGGCCAGCAACATACTGGGATACATCAAGCACAGAATTGACAGCCACTAGAGGGATGGTACTGTCACAGTCTGTGTTGTACTGGTGTGTCCTCAAGTACTGCGTGCAGTTTACAGCACTATGGTACAAAAAGGACGTAGAACTACTAGATAGCGTCCAGAGGAGGGCCTCAAAGATGGTGAAGGGTCTGGAGAACAAAGGGTATGAAGTGTAGCTGATGGTCCTTGGTTGGTTCAGCGCAGAGCAGAGGAGTTGAGGGAAGGCCTGATGGCGGCTGCAGATCTCACAGGGAGCGGAGGGGCAGCGCTGAGCTCTGCTCTGTGCGACAGCCACAGGGCCCGAGGGAACGGCATGGAGCTGTGTCAGGGGAGGGGTGGCTGGGGGTTACAGAAAGGATCTTCACCAGAGAGTGGTCAGGCACTGAAGCAGGCTGCCCCAGGGTAGTGGGCACAGCCCTAGGTTGCTAGAGTTCAACGAGCTCTTAGAAAATGCTCTCAGACATAGGGTTTGATTTTGGGTGGTCTTGTGTGCAGTCAGGAGTTGGACTTGATGATCCTTATGAGTCCCTTCCAACTTAGGATATATTTGATTCTATGATTCTGTATTTACCCATAAACACGTTTTTATATAACCTATAATTTGACTTGTTGTTTTTGTCAGATACAGGAATTCCTTAAATCCATATCTAAAGCAGATCAGGAAAACTGATTTGGGACATGCTAGAGATTCCCTAAGAGGTAATTAACTCTAATGATACACTGAGAACAGTAGATCTCATTCCAATTATGTTCATTTCAATGTGAAATCAATATTCTAAGATTTTTCAGAATAAGGTCTGAGTTGGTGTTACAGCATCACTTTCCTAAAGTGAAAATATGGGGTTATGATAATAGTAGATATATTAACTACTCTAGTATGAACAGAGGATTTCATGAAGACTGAGTACTCGAGAAGAACAATTTTATTTTTATGCTGGGCTTAGGATTGCTTTATATACCAGTTTCTCAAAGTAATACATTATGATGTGGAACATGAAAAACTGAGAAATAAATATTGATGGTAAAGACTGCCTGAGGAATTTGGAGACATATTTTTAAAGGTAATTAGGTAGCCAGTGATGAAGATACAATGAAATGCCTAAGCAGATTAAAAAAAAAAAAAATTACAGTGTGCTCTTTAGTTACTTAAAATTGTGAAATCTGCAGGAAGAATTGTAAAATGATGAGAATTAGATGTACAAGTGCCTTAAAAAAATTGAGGGTTGAATAAAAAAATATATATATATATTTTCTTAAAAATGTATAAATAGGACAGCTAGATACAAGCAAAAATTTAAAAACTTACATCTCATAATTAGATTTTACAGGTTTTATGCATAACAGTTTTTCAGTAAATGAATATACAGATAATTAATGTAGACTTTTCACAGACTAATTTTTTGTTTAGAGAAAATGAGTGTTTCTGCAGACTTGAAATTTTTATGTGAGAGCTGAAATTTTGACAAAACAATGTATCCCATCATTAATACTTTGGAAGGAAGATGTCAAAAAAAAAAAATAAAAATTAAATGTTATTTTTCTCTCCCACTAGGAATTAAAGAATATCTGATATTTTAAAAATGTAAAAGTTAATTTGTTTAATTTTTCATAAAGTGAGTAAATAAACTCCTTTGCTTTTGAAAATTTTTGAATCTTCCATCTAGTTTAGTATTCTACTTGCAACTCAGTTGCTAGTAACGAAATGATATTATATACAGACATTCACAGCTGAGATGAATGACCTTCAGCAATGTTACGTTAATTCATTTATCACCAGCCTGAGAGTAAAAAACTCATAAGTCTTTATACTTTTTAAGAAAATGAAGCATGATACAGAGGTATACTTAAATTCATCATTGTCTGTAGACGTATCTTTTAGTGTACAACTGAGCATAATCCATCTAACTACTTAAGAACAGCACAATCAGGAGATATTTGGCATTTCATTGTTCTAAAGGCCTTTCTGGTGACTTGAACTGTAGTTTCTTTTTCCACAAATAATAATATATTTCTTCATGTGAGAAATTCTTAAGTAACTCAAACTTTGTTTTAGGGAGAAGAATGTTTCTGTCTGATGTAATCATCTGGAACCCTTAGCTGCAATAAAGTTCCAAAGATCAAAATAATCTGCCAACAGTAAACAACTGAATATCAGTTATACTAATCTGACTCCTCTATTTCATTTATTTTTTTTTTTGTACCTCAAGGTTGAAGAGAGTTGAAGCACATGAATCTCCACAAATACTCTTGTGACTTTTAGAAACATTAATAGAATATTTGTTAGGCATTGTGTTATTGTGTTATATCACCTGAGAATTCTTCATCAATGACCTTGATGAGGGGATAGTGGCCATCCTCAGCAAGTTTGCTGATGATACGAAGTTGGGAGGAGTGGCTGACATGCCTGAAGGCTGTGCTGCCGTTCAGCAAGACCTGGACAGGCTGGAGAGCTGGGCAGTCAGAAACCAGGTGAAATTTAACAAAAGCAAGCGTAGAGTCTTGCACCTAGGGAGGAATAATTGCATACACCAATACAGGCTGGGGGATGAGCTGCTGGAGAGGAGCTCTGTAGAGAGGGACCTGGGTGTCCTGGTGGACGACAGGTTGACCATGAGCCAGCAGTGTGCTCTCGTGGCCAAGAGGGCCAATGGCATTCTGGGATGCATTAAAAAGAACGTGGCCATAAGGTCAAGGGAGATGATCATCCCCNTATGATTCTATGATTCTATGTTTTCTCATCAGTTTTGCTACAGCAACGAAATTGAAAACATCACTTCACCACCGTATCTAGAGCTTGTTTTGCAGTGCTTCTTCAAAGCGCTGAAGGCACCATAGCAGCATTTTAAACAAAAGGTAACATAGTATGGTGAACCAGTTCACCTGACAGAGGTGGTGAAAGCTTATTCTAGCATAAGCAAGGAAGCCTGGAAGAAGCAGCAATTAGTTGGCAGGTAAGCATGAAAAATGAGACTGTGCCTCTTGGAGGAAATATACATGTGTATGAACAGTATAAATTTAAACTTCTTCGCACCATGTTTTAGCTGTTACCAGCAGTATTCTCAAAGGGAGAATACTGAGTCTTTGTGGCACAATAAATACTTGTTGCACTCAGAAAATATATGAAGACATGAAAATAAGTAAGAATGAAATAAGTGTAATGAATAGTTTGAAGGAGAAAGAAGCCACCTTCAATAATCTGTTGTTGTTTTTTTTCCCAAATAAATACAGTATTTCTAGTTGCTGTATAGACTGAGCTGAAAGGTTACAACACTACATTGTGTATCTTAAGTTAAAAAAATACTTAGTGTTCCCAATAGTATTCTCTCTTAAGTAATGTCATCAATTTTATACCATGCACCAAGTTTTTTTCAGGTGTCAAACACTTCTAGTATTTACTGCTCAGTTCTGTAGATGTTGCAGGCCAGTTCTACTCCTCCATTGTGACTAGTGGTACAATTTCACCAGCTATGATCGGCATCTTTCTCATCCCTTCATTTGGTACATCAACAGTTTGGTAAATCAACAGTTTGGTAAATCAGCAGTTGTTGATTATACAAAATCATTGTTTCAAGATGTTACCTAATTTCCATTGACAGAATTGTAGGGGTTTGAAGGGATCTCGTGTTCGCCTAGTCCAACCCCTGTGCTAAAGCAGATTCCTTACAGTAGGTTACACTGGAAAGCATCCAGGCAGGTTTTGAATACATCCAGAGAAATAGACTCCACAATCTCTCCGAGCATGTTGTTCTAGTACTCTGTCACCCTCAAAGTAAAGGACATTTTCCTCACATTTATATAGAACTACCTCTATTCCAGTTTGTGCGTGTTTCCCATCATACTGCTGCTGGGCAGCACTGAAAAGAGTCTGGCCCCATCCACTTGATTCCCACAACAATATTTACAAGCACTGGTAAGGTTCCCTCTCAGTCTTCTGTTCTCCAGGCTGAACAGTTGCATATCTCTCAGACTCTCTTCACTCAGGAGATACTTCAGGCCTCTAATCACCCTTGTAGCCCTCCACTGGACTCTTTCTACAATTTTCCTGTCTTTCTTGAACTGAGAAACCCTGAACTGGACATAGAATTCAGATATGGCCTCATCAAGGCAGAGCAGAGGGAGAAGATAACCTCTCTTGACTTGCTGACCATGCTCTTTTTAATATACCCCAGAATACCATTGGTCGTCTTGGCCACAAAGACATACTGCTGGCTCTCTCTTATTCTCTAGATGACTATTTTACGCAAATAGGACAAAAAACATAAAATGTTCACTTCGTTATTCAGTCAGTCTGTCTTTTCATTTTAATCAAGGTGGAATCTGTACTTACAAAGCTATAGAAATATGTACTTTATTAAACCTGGTAACTGTACCAAATAAAAAGCTTTTATTCCTAACAAAAAATTGAAAACCAAGCAAGCAACTTTCCATATCCTTTTTTTTTTTTTCCTTTAGTACCAAAACAAAATATCTCAAGTACTTGATGAAAAAAAGTCATGGATATAAAGTGCTGAAGAGAAATTTTTTAAATTTTGATGTAAACACGCAGCAGGAAAAGTAAAGGCAGTTCCTGCTTCTTTCAGATATAGTCCACTTTGACAACCTACTCAAAAGTCCAAAGTCTCACTTCACTTCAGAAAGATATACTTGGGGAAAAAGCAAACTGACAAACAAAAAACTTTATTTTTCCTGAAAGAATTATTTAAGAATTCTTATACACCACAACAATGTCAATAGAAAGGACAGAGAACAGGTGAAGGCAGTCAACACCTGAGTTGTTCTAGGATATAGATTAAGTTCTGTTGAGTGCTTTTGTCAGATTCATTGTTTCCTGGCAGAAGAGAGGCATGAATTCATATCTCCCATATGTAAAGTGTTCTAACAGCACAACAAGTAGTTAACAAGGGGAATTATGACATCGTCTCTTCATTGTTTCCAGGTGATCTTTCCATGCATCTTCAGAGAGGATCAATATCCTATACGATTTCATGCTGAGAGTTATGTTAGTAATTTGTTGTATTTTGTTTTGTATTCCTGCGGGTGCACAAGATATGCCAAATAAAATTCATATTCATACTCTAGACCTCAATTTTTGAAGGGAATTACAAGCTTCATGTTTCTTATAGTTCATAAAAGGCATGTGTCCACACTTCGCAGAATGGACCATTTTAATTTTAATCTACTCATGCCCTAAACTATAGTCTCTTAAAAGTAAGTGGATGAGATTGTAAACTGTGTGTTGCCAATAAAATCAAGTTGGGCTGATACTGTAACTAAGTTGTATACAGAAGTTGATTTATAAAGTCTGTTCCTGAAGTTTAAAATTGTTCTCTGGGTATTCATGCTATTTCTGATCTACTTCAGCGCCCATACAATTTCTGCAAAATGGTTATTGTGCTGTACAAATAGAAGGATGTTTGGCTGCAGCTAACAACAAAGCCTCCACTGAAAATGTGACCTATGCTATACTAGGCTACATTTGCAGAAGGAAACTAAATTCTAATCTCATACTTCGCTTCTATTTTATTTCCTTGATAAGTTTCCTTTTCAGTCATAAATTGTGTATTCACCATTTCCTTTAATCTTCTTAACCTAAGTCCAGTCAAAATAAGCAGAGTTTTAATTAAGAAAGCTGCAAGCAACTCAATCATCTCTAGCTGGAGAAAGAAAAGCAAATGATGGTTGTGTGGGTATAATAATGTTCTGTGATCAAGGCTGAATCATAGCTGAAACCTGAAGCTGATTGTCCCAGAGTGGGTTGAACAAAATGTGAAAAAATAATTTAATGCATGCAAAAGCTTTACACAGATTCCTAAGTGAATTACAAGAACTAAGGTAGTTGCCTTAAAAATAAATTATATTTCAATGTTTCCACATGCGTACTGATCTGTGTCCCTGGATTTTTTATCCTTAAATGGAAGAAAAACTAAGAATCCGGAACAATTTGTAGTCTTTCTGGGGCCCCAAAAGGCTAATTTTGTTTCAGTATGTATTACTTCTATTTCTGTAAATATACAGCAAAAATTGGTTCATTATTCATTATTACTTTCAGGAGCGCCTGATGGGCAGCAAACGTGAGCCACCAGATATGATGCATAAAATGAGAGAAAAAATAAAAAAAAGCTTCTTCCGAAAGGCTTCGTTCCTTAAAATCTATGGAATGGAAATGAGTAGGAAGAATGTTAGAACTCAGAGTTACATGTCCCTAATTTTTCTGATTTGTTCCTATGTAGCTTTATTTCTGTTTAAGCATGATTATATAATATCATTCACTTTACTAGATACTTGTTTATCTAGAACACACCATAAGGAGGATACTAAGGGGTAAATATTAGAGAAGGAATAAATATACTCCTAGAATTTTAGAATATCAGTTCTAGAAAACAAAGGTTTATATGAATTGAAAATGAAGTCTATCCTATATTGACGTCATTTGGAGTTTACTATTATCTGTACTAAGATCAAGATGCACTTGATGTGTCATATAGATAGGACCATTCCATAGTTCGATCCTAGTATTTGATAACACAGACTACGTGACTGAAATGTACAGATGCGTTTTCAGAACAATGAAGCCTTGTGGAAATGTTCACTTTAGATCTAAATATAGAGAATTGCTCAAAAATTCTCACAGAATATTTACATATCTGATGTATTTATGAACACTGTTCACTTCAAAGAGAAAATCCAAGTTTAAAACTTTGCTTCAGGCACTGTATTTACACTAAAACATATGCTATGTCAGAAAAAAATGTCACATACAAATTTGAAAGACAGAAGAGTAAATGGGAGAAGTACTGGAGATATTAATGTTGCCTAATGATACAGATTTTCTTTTATTTTCAGGAATTTTAATTGCTGGATCCGCACGAACTGTCTCATACTCATTCAACTGCTTTTTTCCTCTCTCTTTATATCTAAAATTAAGGTTTTTTTAATGTCTTGTGCTGTTTTCAGGAGAGGCTGGTCCTTTTAGTCACCTCCCTGCAAGCTACATACTTTTAATGTTGAAAGATCTCATACATAAGGAAATATAATGTTTAAAAATCTAGAGTTTACTGAATATTTAGTTATTTCACCATCTCTCCAAATATAATTCAAGTGAAATTGAGATAGGGACAGCATTACTAGAAAGTTTTCTGACAGTGTGAAGGAGTAGGAAGGAGATGCAACTTCATTAAATGTTTTTATAGAGATTTACAAAGCCTTCCTTCGTTCTCTTTATGTAACCATTTTAGTTACTTTAAAAAGTAAGTGAGTTTCATGTGTTCAATGAACATTATTTCAAACAGGGGCAAAGGATATTAAGTCATTCTGTGTATTTGAGAAGCACTGCAATGCACTATTTTTCAGATATGCTAAAATTACATTTGTCTTCAGATAGTATTCTATTAAATTTTTTGCCTGGAAACAGATCACTGAAATCCTAAAATACTGTTGGGACTCAAGTACAACATAACTTCTGGGTATCTGACATATAGATGAAACTCTAGATGCTCAATAGAAAAAAAAAAAAAAAAAAAAGGGAAAATGTACAATTTTGTCAGTGGGAAATGTGTTTTACATTGAGCCAGTTCTGCTTTTTCAGCATTATATATCTCCCCAAGAATGGAAAAATGTGCAGTTCCAAAGGTGTCAGAAATTGTCCCCAGATGCCCCATTAAGCAACAAAATCCCATTTGTTTTCAGCACTGGAGAGAGTAGTTCCCTGCTATTCTCTCTTGCCCATTAAAGCCTGCTGGCTCCAGGATCAAACTGAGACACTCATACCTTTATCTTTTTCAGAAGCACATTTCACCAAGTAGATATTCTAAGAATAACCAGATTTATGTTAAGAAATACAGGAAATCCACACTTCCGTCAGGGTAAACTCAAAGTTTTAACAAGTTTTCATTATTCAAGAGAGCTGATTTCCAAAGGGCCAATTCAGGCACCTAGAGAGGACTTCCAGTGATTTATTCTCACTGTAGCCTTTGGTTTGTCCTTGCTTTTCTGCATCTTCAGAAGCCTTTTCACAAATTTTGAAGCCAAGAGTGATATATTGGCCCTCACAAATCTTGTGTTTTATACAGTAATAGAGACATAACATAAGGATACTACTACAAACATAAGGATAGCACAGTAGTATTTTGTTCAGAAATATTTTTGCCCTGTATCATCTTTCCTCAAGTTCCACGAGAAGAGATTTCTTTAATGGTACATGGATAAATGAAGGATATGAGATTGAAAGACCAGTGAAAAATAATGGGAATGTACACCTTTTTGAATTTAAGCGTAATAATCTTATGTGAATCCTCCTGTGATTTCCAAGGTCGGATCCAGAAAAGGGAAGGTGCTGGCCACGGGTACATCTTATTTCTATGAAATATAGAGCACTGAATTCACAGGAGCTGCACCTGTTGAACATCTTTCATGAGATGAGTTCTTAAGTATACTGACAGCAGAAGAAATAAATGATTTTAAGACAAGCAGTTTGTAAACTTGTACAGGGGAGCACATTTTCAATAACAGTGATTTGGTGTAGCAGGGAGAGTCATAGGGTAAAGCCACATCAACTTCAGAACTGGAACCTCCCATAACTTCCATTTTCATGTATCACTAAAGCAAATAAAAGTACTGGAAGTGAGATTAATTACTTCATAATTAAGTGGCTAACTGTACTGACGGATATAGAAACCAGTTGTGCTGTCTTACACTGTCTACTGGAGTATGTTTTACAGAAGTGCTCTGTATGTATCTTTAGAGGATGTCTTTGCAAAATATGTTCCCAGGAGAGGAAGAGAAACTATGGAAATATTCAAATATTTCTGTAATTTTTTAGGGTCTGTATATCCTCTTTAAAAATGCAAAGCATGAATAGCCATATTCTTGCTTATTTCCACACTGAAGTTAAAAGGGCTCCTGGACTGACAGTATAATCTTGAGTACTACTGTGTGTCAGAACATTTAAGAGATACTTTATTATTTCTAAGGAAAGGGCAATAAGAGATTTTGCTCAAATGTAGGAAATCAAACAAAGTAAATGAACCTGAAAACAGAAAGCTTCTAGTTAATAGAAAGAGATTATAAATCTCCTATAAAAACATAATTTCTATTTATTTTTCCTCTGGTGTGACATGACACTGATAACAAATGACTTAACATGAAGTCTTTAGCATGCCTTGAAAAATTACAATCACAGGATGAAGAAAAACAGTAATTTCATGGGCTATATTTTCAGGAATAAAAAATGATATTGTTCTTGAAAGATCTCACAAAATTAAAATTTCTTAAATTAGCTATGTTGGCTATATAAAAGGTGAAAATTTCTACATGTAAATCTAACCTCAGGGAGAAGAACTCTTAATATGCTGTAAAGCCACAGAACTTCAGGTAAAAGGTCTGAAATTTTGGCTTACCATACTGGAAATTTCTAACATGATTATGTTTCTTCCATTTATTCTGTATAGTTATACAAAGTAAACATCCCATAATGGCCTAAAATTAACACCTGCTGTGATCACTCAGATTTCACAAACTAAACAGGCTTGAGCCAAGGTGGTACTTGGAAGATGTAGGTGCTTTATTATACAGGGCTGATGAATAAGTAGTCCCGTTTGAACAATAGACTGTTTCAGACTTCCGTGTGTTTTAACAGAGGAGTTATGGTCTTATCTTCTGTGAATGTGTTTCATAATGATGTCAAGACTGCCTGTATTAAAAATTTTAAAAATACTAATTACTATAAATAAAATTATATGTACTTACATTTTAAATAATAGGAGGTGGTAAAATATGACTACAGCAGAATTTTTAATAGATTACTTCTACTGAAGGTAAATTATATAGCCTAGAAAGATAGAAATAGCCACTTTATAGTGCTGTGATTCTTAAAATTGGCTCATATGAAGCTAGAAGGATGAATTTATAGTAAAATCATTCCGTTACTGCAAATGTATTTTCTTTAAGTGACTTGAAATTGTTGTTTGAAACTGTAAACTTTAAGATTTGTTTCATTAAGCTAGTTTATTTGATTCCAGTTGTGTTTCATGATAACTCACAAGTTGGACTTTCAGTTACTTGGAAGCTATTTTCCTTTTCCAAGATGCTCAATTACAGCTTGATGCAAAGATATGTGGGGTAATTGTAGAAATTCTTTACACCTGCTGTCTTCTTCTATTGCACTATATCAGATACAAAGCATTAACTCAACGAAAATTTACTAGGAAGGATGATTGCTGCTAAGTAAACTGTCTCGGTGGTATGGATTCTCAATTCTTGCCCACAGAGTAACTCTGAATTACAGTAATCAAAAGGAAATATACTGTTCCTTTGTAGTTTGTTATTACGTCTAGAGATTACCAGCCACCTGTGTTTCCAAGTACTATCTGCAATTTTCAGTGATTTAAGGGAGAATGGAATGGGAAAATGGAGCGGTTCTTGAAGTAAATTTTAGTGTGAGAATACACTGCCACTGAAATGTATGATAGTAAAAACTAAAGATACACTGTTCTATTTATAGCTACTTTAACTGTATTATGGAAATAAGCAAGGGAAAACGAAGATCTTTTTAAGTAATGTTACTATAATTGAGAAAATGAAAGAATCTAGTTTGTAAAATTCAGGGCCCTCTGTTCTGTAATGAAATGCCTCTATCATTTTATATAAAATAAACAGCTGTGTAACATTTTCTAGGATAAACTTCAAAATTCAAAATTGGATTCAAAATCTAGCACTGTTCATCAACTGCCTTAACAATATGAGCCCAGTTAAGTATACTATCAATTTTATTATTTACATTTACGTTATCATCATGATCTGGTTTTTTTTGGTTGGTTGTTTGGTTGGTTGGTTTCTTTAATGCCTAAATAGATCAGGAACTTACACATTAGTACTTTTACCACTGTTATACTGTTTTAGTGATATGCTTGAGCACAGACTGCATAGGTGACAATGAAACATAGTGGAAGGGAAGGCACAGTAGGAATGGACGATAAAATTGAAAGAGATGAGACAGCCCTCTGTCTTTTTATGTTGCTGTTTGCATCCCGTAAAGTCACAGATCTCAAAGATACCTTTCAGAATGCTGGTCCCAGCCCTGAGGGCAACGTAAGAGGCTGTGAGATAGAACCTCATTGTGAATTCAGGATCCCTTTTGATAGATATGTAGGTATCTCTGAAAGTAATGCTTCCTATTTATTTCCATGCAAACTACAACAGATAAAAAGAGCACAATAACACTATTTGAAAGAGCAAATTCTCATCTACAAAACACTGTTTTTCAACATGGTGACCACAATGAGCTTGCGTTTTCACCATCACTGGACAAGGGCCCACACACCAAACATAAAAATCTGTAACAACAGGTGACCCACTGTCTCTGTTACCATTACTGAAACACAGCACCCTCACTGTGCTCACATCCACTGTTTGGTTTCCATAAATTTTCAGCAAGTGTAGATGAATGTCAGTGGGTGTCATTTTTTTCCACTTGGAGGAATCCCATGCTGCATCTTTGCTCCATCTGCACTTCCATGTCAGATGCCATTTTCACATACTGCCCCTCTGCTGCCATCTGTCACATGGCAACAAAATGCTATGGAATATTTCTGGGAAAGTTCACCTGCCACAGCCATACCACCAATATTCACTGACATCATGGGCCAACATAATAAAATAGAAGGCATTACTTTAGTAGCAGCACACATATAATGCTAAGTCACTTAAAATTTTCTCTCAGCTTACATCTTTAGCAAGACAGATTTCTAAATGAAGCACCAAAACAGAATTAATGATGCTGAAGGCTGAGTGATTGAATCAGAGTGAAGCGATCCATCAAATTAGTCTTAATTCTGATTAACAATTACAGTCTGTAGAGTAATGCTGTAATTGCCTTCTAGATTAAGAGCTGCTGTCAAGTAGATTCTAGTTTAAAATTAAGATTTCTGGTGTTGTTTTTTTTTTGTTTGTTTTGTTTTGTTTTTGTTTTTAGAGATGCTGGAAAGGACTAGATTTGAATGGTAATGGCTCTGGAGACTTCTTTGACTGAGAACAAAAAAAGAGATTAATCATATTTTGCTAGGAATTTGATGAGTATTTCATGTTTTTTTTTTTCCCCCACTTCTATTCAGTTCTAATCTCCAAGTTAAATTCTTTGCAGACATTAGCAATTCCAGTTTCACTGTAAAGGAGCTACCTTGTGAAATTATTGAAGTAAGATGCAAGGAAATTCAAAGGAGGAAGACTGAAGATGAATGAGGAGTAGAAAGAAAGAGAAGGTGCAGCAACTACAGAGTATCACTTCCTGGATGACAAGTAACAAGATAACATATTTGTTGTGTTATTTGTTATATTTGATGTTTGTTATGTAGGAATTTAAGCTAACTATATTAGTAACTAGAATTCACATTGCATAGCTGCAAACATTTCATCACAATATGATATATTAATTACTTCTAAAAGTAACTGACAGTTTTGTTTTACCTATGTGCTAGTAGGGATATCATTATGTCACAGGAAGAAAAATTACTTAAACTGCAAAAATCCACTACAGACAATCCCTGTGAATGAAACAGAAACTAGTTCAGTAAGTGATGACCTTGTTTATGACATCATTTCAACTCCCATGGAGTAACCTCAGTTGCTATAAATGATTGTTTACATCTTCCTACACCATTTTAATGCAGTGTCTCACATTAAGTATGATTCTTGTAGTATTGCCTTACCCTGAACAGATTCTGCATTAATGCAAACAATGCTTTTACAATTAATTACATCGTCTAACTTGTAAGTCACTAAATTTATCATTAGTTAACTTAGTACTGGATCCCTTACTTAGCATGTAAAAGTTTACACGTTTTTGTCTTGTCTCTTTCTGTTTTTTATTAGATCATAAATTGGCACATGTCTTACTGTATGAATTGTTAGTAACTACTTCACACAAACAAGTATTTTCATTTTCTTTTCAATCTTGGAAACACAATGTCATTAGGCTAACTATAAAGCACAGAAAGTGCAAATACTGGCTCTGAAAAAAAACAAAACCTTTCAATCTGGTCAGAAAAGAAAATAAAACATAGAATTCCAACTTTACAGTCAATTATGCAAAAAAAAAATTAAAAAAAAATTTAAAAAAAGGATTTATTTTGTGACAGTGTTTATCTTTATTCTGTCTTTTTAAGAATTCAGTATGAGAAATAAAGAATTGTAACAGGTTCAAATACCTCCATGGCTTCTGTAATAGCTATGGGTATTTCTTATTGCCAGAAAATGATACCTAAGCTACGAGAGGTGAAAGACATTTCTCTCTGTCAAAGGCTACTGGTGTGTGTGATAATATTTTGGCTGTCCAAAAGCCTAATCAAAAATCCATTAAAATAAAAAGATAAATTCCTATTAACTCTATCAAGCTTTGAAGTACATCTCCAATGATGCCTTCCATCTACAAAACAAATAAAAACCCACAAACAAACACAATATAAACAATTTGGAAATAAAGCTTTGGGTCTATACCAGTCTTCCTGTTCCTTCAGGTTGGCAAGCATCTTGTGAGCTTCAGCCAGCTTTTCTGTTTTTGTAACATTCTGACTGAACTTTAGCCGTATTTCCTGTGTGGGAGTATTAGGAGGACAAAAACTTGATTCTTATGCTAATGCACAACACTTAGAAAGTTATAATTGAACATTAAAACTGGTATATTTTCAATGCTTAGTATCTTTAACATGATAACAAACTTTGGTTAAAAAATCCGTGTAGATGGAGAAGAATCTCTGTTTAAACAAATGTCAACAATTTCTTAGGAAATGGAATTTGTGTTGCAGATGGTGATGACTGAAGAGTGTAAAAATTGCTGTGTTGCATTTACAAAAAATAACAGGAGAGACAAACAGATCGCATTAGAGTATAAAATACTTGAAAACTAAGATAAAGAAATCAAAAACAAAGATTGAACCTCAAGCTTCAAAATTATTTTCTAAGCTCAGATTTGGAAGACAATCAACCAATGCTCTTTTTTTTTTTTTTTTTTTTTCCAGAAAGATGCTATTTTGCAAAACGGAATTTAATATGGCTATTCTATCCAGACACAAGCATCCCAAAAGAAACCTTAGCAGACTGCTTGTGTGAATTCTTCCAGTAATTGGCATGTTCTCAGAACCATAGCATTTCCCAATAAGCTTCCCGAGAGCTGGAACAGGCCCAAAGCAAGTATACATCCTTTTCATAAATAGCACAAATAGTCCTAGCCCCGGTTACTCTTTTTACCATAGGAAAAATCTATCTGAAAATAGAAGAAAAAAAAATACCTCTTGAGGCTGTTTGATTTCACAGTTCTTCTTTTACATACTTAATTCCTTTCACTGACTGCAGCTGCCAGTTTCATAGGCAACATATATTGAAGCACAGACCTTTACAGTTTCATTTTTCTTAACACGTGAGACAGCAATCCAGCACATAAGACTGAGAGACCAAGGAAGGATCCCAGTGATAAACAGCAACAAAGGAAGCATGCTCCACAACCAAGAACAGGTAACTGCATCATTCATCTATGAAAAGGATTCACACCTCTGTGAGACATCCCTGATGAGCAGTGGTAGTACATGACACTGCATAGTAAGGGACATATCCATGGTACAGCACCAACATATGAGGAATCACAGAGGTTACCTTTCAAGCAGTGAAAGCAAGTCTCTTGAAAAATACCTGATGAATGGTAATTGTAAGGGTGCCAGTAGGCTCTTAGAACATGCTAAGAAGCTGGAGACGCTTCACAGAGCTAACACTGAGAGGTGAGCCTGGAATTCTCTATTTGAAGTGGAGAGGATTTGGATAGGACTGGATTCTGAGCTCTTATTTATTTCACCTTTTACTATGTAGCTCACCACTAGCTTCCAGACCTTTCAGTCATCATTTGTTTTATTTACTTCGTTATCACTCGGGGAAAAAAAGGTGCATGATCAATTTCAGCACTGAACTATGAATTCCTGTGTAGCTGAGATTCACTGTATGGAATGAAGTCTCAGTGGAGACTACTTGCAAGCTGTTCATACTGTAACGCCACTCTAGTGCACTTATATCTGGTCCATTATTTTGCATTTGAATAAAGCTATATATATGGATAGATAGATATAAAAAAAACCTGTTGGTTTTCTGAGGCAGGTAATAAGTTTTCCTAACCCTTGACTCATTTCTTCTTCTATGTAAAAACATTTTCTTCACAAAGAGCTGGCAACGTGATCTTAGTCTTTCTTTACAAGCAATTTCACTTCACATGTTTTTCTTTAACACTTGAAGCACACAGATATCAATTTGCTAAGAATTTTAAAGACAAAAATAGTTCTCTAATGCAAAGCAAATTTTAGAAGTACTTACCAAAATATCCATTGACTCATAGATATTGGTGGGATAATTATGTTGCAGAAAAGAGCAAATAAATTTCATATGGTAGTTTTCTGGATAATATATATTATTTCACCTTAAGTTACATATGAATTCTACTTTCACTTATTTTTTTATAAATCATCTCAGCTATGTTGTGCAAAAGAGACAAACACCTAAAATTGTTATATAATAGTTCTTAAAACTGCGGCCACTGGACAGCTGCACATTATTTCATCCTGACTGAAATTTCAGTCATCACTCTAACATAAAATTTTGACAGACGGTCATCTTTATGCAGGGACTTTCAAGGTACTGTTAACTTCATACTGCAGGCACTTGCATATTGAAGGCTAAAGAAGTCTGAACTCTTTTGGTTTTAATAAGGAAAAAGTTGTCAAAGGTCACCTGAATTATTAGTACCTGTCTCTGACCAACCACAGAGACTGCATTTTTTTAAAGTATCTTCTGCAGTGTAATAAGGCAAGTTAAGTAACTTTTCTTTGGTGTACTGGAGCCAATTTAGTTGCAAAATATAGAAAAAGAATGTAACGCATTTTTAAAGTAAAACAAATGACAAAATTGTAGGACCACATTCTGCACTTAATCTTGTTTTCTACTACCACTGTCAGTGGGCTTACATGGATATAGCTGAATGAAAACTTCTACTGTGCCCACTGCAGAGGCCACATCTGAAGTTCTGCATACTCAGAAGGGCTCTTCAGTTGAATAAAGATGTGAAACTTCAAGAGAGAGTCCAGTGAAGGGCCGCAAAGATGATGAGATGCCTGGAGAATCCCCCTCATGTGGAAAGCTGGGGCTGTTCATCCTGGAGAATCGCTGACTCACAGAATGCCTTGAGCTGGAAGAGACTCACAAGGATCATTGAGTCAAATTCCTGGCTGTCCACACAAACACCTAAAAATCAAACCCTGTGTCTGAGACCACTGTTCAAGCACTCCTTGAACTCTGGCAGCATTGGGCTGCGTTCACTGACATCCAACTTGACCCTTTCTTGACCCAGCTCTCCACCATTCCCACAGGTCCTGTAGCTGTCACCAGCAGAGCTCAGCACCTGCCCCATCACTCAGATGAGATTAGGAGGGGAATGTCATCAACTCTTACAAATATCTAAACAGTTACAGTCAAGAGAATGGGGCCAGACTTTTTTTAATGCTGTCAGAGACAGGAAAAGGGCACAAACACGGGAAGTTCCATACAAACGCAAGAAAAACGTCTTTACTTTAAGAGTGGATGAACAAGATACTCAAAGAGGTTGTGGAGTCTCCTTCTCTGGAGACATTCAGAACTCATGTAGACTGTTTCCTGTGCAGCCTACTCAAGGGAGCCTGCTTCAAGCAGAGGGGTGAAGAATAGGCAATCTCCAGAGATCCCTTCCAACCTCTCTGATTCTGTGATGTATTGTCCTCTCAAAGTAAGAGCTTTTCAAAGACATGAAATATAACAAAAGAATACATCTTACAATTAAATATTCTAGTTTATATTTGAAAATTTCATTTTATTTTTAATGACTGAAATATAGAATGTGCTGCTCATCTTTACAATAGACTATAGGTTTATTCAGCCAGGAAAAAATTAATTTGTCCTGTTATCTACAAGAATTCCAATTTACCTACCTTCAACTGAAGCATCAAAATTCAGAATTAAAAAATTGATAACTATTTCCTATCATTCAATTGCCAATTTCATTGCACACTGAATCTCGTAGTGGGGAAAATAAAATATAATTTTGTACACTAGATCAAACTTGTGAAGAAAAGTCTAAAATCTGACAGATGGCATCTACCTGGAGATAAGTGCAATACTTGTTAAAGAGGAAAAAGGAAAGTAAAAGGAAACCAAAGTAGTATTAAAATAGATTTCCCCAAATCATCAGGATTCACTGCTGAAATAGATATTCACAAGTTCTGCAGCGGAGTTCTTACCAGGGCAGAGATAAGGTTTCTTCCTGGTCCTAAGAAGCCATGGCCTAACATAAAACTTGTAGAGTTCCTGAGGACACCATTGGTGGTGAGGAGGCACTGTCAAGCATTTCATGTACTCTTAAATGAACTTTCTCTTGCATTTCTTGTCAAAATTCCCTTAGAATATATCACAGATTATGTTTTCACAGAAGACATCAATACAATATCAGAGTATTTTCAGTCTGGCTAGTTTTTCCCAGCTCTTGGATACTATCTTAATGCAAGAGGAAAAGGTGCTACATACATGTATATGTCATTATACTCATGCTTTTGTGGGTGTATTTTCTTTGCTTACTTGCTTTTTTTGTTGAGAAGTTTGTGTATTTATAGATGAGCACAGTTCTTTGACAACTTGTGTGACTGCTGGAACTGACTGAAACCCATCTGGGAAACAAACCTAACATTTGCATACATCTGAGTGTAAATAACATGTTGCTACAAAACTGATTAATAATTGCATTTAGAAAGCTATAATAACTGTATTTACATTTTTTGTGCCAGTGGGAAAGGGTAAAATGAGTATTTATCATTCCTTCATTGAGTTAATTTGAAAAATGTGCTAACTGAATTCATTCTTCATGTACAGTATTTTCGCATGCTTTCACACAATAGCTTTTCTTTGTTGTGAAGGTCAGAAAGATCACATATTACCTCTGAAGATTCATCTTGAAATGTGGCAATATCTCTATATTGTCAATATCTGTGAAAACAAATACTTCACACAGGAGATAGATCAAGTGTGTTTCCATTAGTTGGTATAGTGCCTGGCATCTGCAATTCATATTTAGAAGTAAATAAGAGGTCTTGTAAATGCAGTTCTAGTGAAGTCTAAACAATATGTGATGTTTACTTTAAAGAGTTTATTCTTATTGAAGCCATTTAGGAGAATCTTGATTTATACTACAGTTCTGGCTAAATAATGAGGTGATAACTCTTCCATCCTTGCAAAAACTGTGTAATAAAAAACTTTGATAAAGGAAGCAGTGTATAACCCTTCGGAAGCAAAAATAATTTGAGAATTACAATCTGGTTTGTTTTTCCCTTCCCACAACTGCAGAAGTTTTGCAAACTGCATTGAATAATGTCAATCCAGGAACATCGTTACATGTTGCTTAGCTTTGGATATACCTATAAAATCAAAATGAATAGTTCAATTTTTACAGAGCTAGATAGTCCAAAATGATCAAATATCTACCAAGATCCCAGAGCAGTTGACAGAGTGAATATGATGTCAGTATTTACAATTACAGCTATCACAAGTAGTGATCATACAGTTTTTGTTATCACTTCCCGCCAGGTGCTCCATCACTGGTTCAGGCCATGGCTTAGCATTTCCGCTACACTGGCCTAAGATCACTTCTCATGGCATTAAACAAACAAACAAACATACAAACAAACAAACACCACAGATAAAGTACAAATCTCAGGATAAGTTGTGACAATACAGATGATTATTTTTGTTTTAATTTAAATCAGTGTATCTCCCAAACAAGTATGTAATATATGCTTGACAAGTATATTGTAGGATCTGTCAGAATCTGAAGTCAGACTTTAATATCTCCCATAATTTACCAGTAAAGATACCATGTAAATAATGTCAGGGAGATACTGTAAAAGTTTTCAAGGATCAGGTATAAAGCAGAGAATTAATACTTCCTACTGTGTAGTTATGAAAATCTGTCTACCTTGTATAATTGTCAATTTTATTACAGCAGAATGAATAGAAATCTGCATACTAAAATTCACTCAAAGTTAGTTCATTTCAGATATACTCACAAACTTTTTGTTTTTACTTTTCTTGAAAAGTCTTTTGATCAAATGTACTAGCTCAACAATCAGGAATAAGCAATTTTCAGAGCTCTGGATTTTTGGGAAATCAATTTTAGAAGTACACATATGGTATTTATGCCAGAATCCTTTC
This sequence comes from Odontophorus gujanensis, assembly GCA_013399175.1. Lineage (NCBI taxonomy): Eukaryota > Metazoa > Chordata > Aves > Galliformes > Odontophoridae > Odontophorus > Odontophorus gujanensis. The sequence continues at coordinate 106,261 of VXAB01010203.1, forward strand.
TGTGTTCAACCAGTGAGGAAACAGGAGCAACACCACATTATATTTATTACACAACAATGGTATGTAGTCATAGAAGCAGTAGTTTCTTCTATTCCTGAACAAATACAGAAAACATTGTTGCCTCCATTTTACTGTCTCTTTGATTTTTCATAACACTGATGAAAATTTTCAGATGTCTCTCCTGATAATTTTGTACAGTCTTTGATAGAACTTCAGCAGGTATTTGAGCAAATATTTATGCATTAAATATCAGTACTGACCACAAAACTACTTGAATAATACTAACTAAACAAAAAACATCTATTTTCAAGGTTAAGTGTGTAACAAATGGGGAAAAGATCCTTCACAGAGTTACAGAGTCCCAGAAAAGTTAAGATAGGAAGAAACAAATCACTGGTCCAGTAATGGTATGCAAAGCGGGGATGACTAGAGCAGGTTGCCCAAAGCTGAGTTTTTAAATATCTCCAGTATGGAGACTTCATAACCTCTTTTTCAGCACTTGAACAATCTCACCCCAAAAGAAATTTCTCTCATACTCAGTTCAGCTTTCAACCCACCTCACAGAATAAAAGCCCTACTAAAGATAAACTTCCTCATTAGCTGATACATTTATCCCATTCTAGAATGGAAAAATCAGTAGAATCAGTTTGGTTAGACATGTTTTCCCTTTCAGAAATCTATGTTAATCATTTTCAATTACCTTCTCTCCTTTCATATATTTAAAAACATTTTCCTTTTCTTATTCCTTTTGCGTTTAATTTTATTTTATCCAGGTTATAATGACACATTATTACTAGAAAATAAGAAAATACTTTTTATCACAAAAGCTATTTATCAAAACAGTATAAATAAAGAGCTAGAAAAACATCTCTTTCTGTATAGAATGCTTGTCTAGATCCAGTGGAAAAAAAATAATGTTGTTTCCATATAGATGTAATATACATGCAATATCTATTTAGATCACACTGAAACACTTTTAAGAAATATTATACGCTGTAGAGACATGGAAGTTAAGATAGAGAGAGTCTGTTTAATGAGCCAGAGTTTGAACTTGCAGTGTTTGCTACCTCCACTTCTGATCTTTGATTATAATTTATGCTCATTAAATGAGTGATGTACTAATTTGATTAAAATGAAATCAGTTAAAATATGTTAATGCTGTTACATGAAGTAACTAGAGCAAATAAGTAGTCAGAACATTTAAAGAAGATTTTCAGAGAGTGACATCTTACCTTTTTTCACTGTATTTCTTACTTCAACAAAAGACCTTATCTCTTACAACAAATTTTCCCTCTCTGAAGAACAAACAAGTTTATAGTTAAGATAAATACTCTATATTTTTCCCTAGCAGAGTCTGTCTGTTTTGTGAAGTTGATAAAATCCTTTGGCAAAACTTAGAAGACAGTTGGATGGTGAAAACTTTAGCATTTGTGATGCCATGCTGTTTTAAAAACATTGTTGATATCATTTTAAAACTACATTGCCCTTTGCCTAAGGAATTCTGTTGTACTTATTAGGTAAGTGAGAGTTTCGTCAAAGTTATCACTGCATTTCCAACTCTGGATCCAAAGTATGCTTGAGAGATACCCAAATAATTTGATCTTCAGATGGTACTTTCGCAGTTTCATTCTAGTTAAAGAAAAGGGTTTTACAGTAAAGCGGAATACATTATGTATGTGTAATATCTGTCCATTTAAAGTCCTTTAGAGCATTTAGGAAAGGATTCTCAAAACCAGAAATGACTAGATAGTCCTAATCACCCTGATGTATGTTCCTGCTGAGCTCCTGAAGAAACTGACTTCACTTAAGATTAAACAGTTGAAACCAGGAGTACCATTTTGCTGGTATTCAAATGCTGTGCAAATGCTGCTGTGTGAAAGTGAGTTGGGACAGACTTCATGCATCATACAGACTGTGCAACAGGGCAAGCTAACAAAACATCTTCACTGAACAAGGAAATGACAAAAGGAGCTAAGCTAAGTGAGAAGAACATGTTTAAATTGGAAGTTTAAATTGGAGATAATGCAGATCTGACAACCAAGGGGGCAAAGTCTGTAAGGGTACATTAAACACAGCATAGTCATCTGGCCAAGAGAGGTGGAGCAGAGCAACAAAGCTGGTAACGGAGCTGGAAGACGTGTCCTGTGAGGAGAGGCTGTGGATGCTTGAGTTGCTAAGACTGCAGAAGAGGAAACCTTGCAGCTCTCTGCAGCTCCCTGAGGAGGAAAAGTGCTGAAGGAGGTGTCCCAGATGATGAGATAAAGCTTTGCTATGGGATGGTCAGAGCAGATGTTCAGAAAAATTTATTTACCACCAGGGTGGTCTATTACTAGAACAAGGTTCCTAGAGATTGATGCCTCATGACTCTCAGCATTCAAGAGGTGTTTGGACAATGCCCAGTGCTTTGAATTTTGTTTGGCTCTGAGGTCAGCTGGTGGGACTTTAAAGGTACTTTCTGACTGAACTACTCCATTCCATTCCATTCCATTCCATTCCATTCCATTCCATTCCATTCCATTCCATTCCATTCCATTCATTTTCTTAATGTGACCTTAGTTTATTTATAGTCTTTATAGTTTATTTATAGTTTATAAATATAGGTTTTGGGTTTTTTTTAGTTTATTTATAGTACATTCTGCATAAATTGAAAAAAATCAACGTATTCCTGTTTTCTTACGCATAGAGAATAATTAATTGTAGTTCATTGTACTCACTTTTTATTTGGTTATATTTTGATGTGTAGTATGTTTTGCTATTTATATTCTTCCTAATGCTTTTTGATTAATAGCCTAATTAATTATAAGATACTACCTACAGTTTTACTTCACTTATAATGACTATGTTAGATTAGTTTTTTAAATAACAAACCAAAATAATGTTATTCTAAAATTTGAAACATATCACTGAGAAAGTCAGATACAATGATATATAATGCTTAATCACTTTGCTTCAATGTTAGGCAAGAAACTGAAAGAAAATAAAAAAAAAAATCACAAACACACAAAAAATCCCCGTCTTCATTGCCATTTCTGTCAGCTTAGGATTTTAGTTTCATCAATGTTTTATAAACAAATTAATATGTACATTAAAAGAAACTAAAGTTTCAGTGTTAGGATCTGATAGTTAAAATTTGAAATTATTTTCAAAACAAAACAGGTTGACCAGAACTAACTACACAAATGACGTTTTCTAACTTAGATGTGAACATATATCAAGAAAATTAAACACTTGATATTTAAACCTGCAAAATTAGATTATCCTTATAGCAGTGTCATTAATGACATCTTTGGAATTTAGGATTAACACGGAAAACAATTTATGGCACAGAACTTTAGCAAGAAAAAATTCAGATGTTTTTCTCACGTCTGACTATCTATTCATTTGCTACAGTGCAGTTACCGGTGAAGTTAAACAAGCCTCTGGTTCACATCCTGGGCAGGTTAAGAGGTCTTCAGACTTCATTTACAGCTAAGATTTCAGACCATCATAAGTTTAAAACATGACTTTATACTGACATTTTAATGGTCAAAATAAGCAAAGAATTAACTTACTTTAAACTTCTAAACCTTCTGACCCTTTCTTCTGGGCTACAAAACTGAATTTCAGCATGAATTTTTCTGATGTGTCTTTGACTGTGCACATGTGGCAATGTCTAAAACAGCTGCCCATGTTTACTTTATAATCCTTTCAAAATATTTTCCTTATCTTTATATTTTGCACAGCCTCTGTGAATCAGGGAAGGTAAGCAGAGATTCTCTTTTTCTTACCTTTTATTTGGCTAAGTCAACCTTGAAGGTCCCATTAGATCATCTGTGGGAAGGAAATCTCACACAAATTAAACATTAAACTTTTGTCAAGAGAGGGTCTTAGGGTATTTTTTTATTTTTATTTTAATGAATGTGTCAGACACAAAAATGTTCACCGTACACCAGTTCTTGCCAACTGCAGGTCAAAGAATTAAATCATTGAATTCATGAGGCAGAAATGTCAACCCTTCCCATTACACACAGACCCTTCACCTTGTAGCCTTGTAAACTCTTCGACTGGCTTTTTTACAGTAAAAGTGCACTAGTTTTTTTACTTCATTTCAACACATACAGATAAAAGAAAAAATTGCAATGCACATAAAACACTGTCAACATCAAAGAAGTTAAGATTTTGACTGTTGAAAAGACAGCAATTCAAATTTCAAGAGATAAACAAAATCATTATCTTTATTTTTACCTTTCATTATGCTTATTTGTTTTAAGAATGTGTCCATCATTTTTAATGTTTTTATATTTATTGAAATGGTGACAGCGAATATGATATTGCATATTTTTAATACACACTTATAAGAGGGAATGATTCTGTTGAGTATTATCAGGACCTAGGAAGCTAGTATAAAAGGAAGAAAAATTGATATATTCTGTGTCAGTCAGAAAAAATATACAAAAAATAATAGGAAATTGCACATAAATTTTTTCAGCCGATTGCTGCATAGAAGTCAAATCCATACATCTGAAACAACTATGCAGATCACTCTGGAAGTAATGCTGTCTATTTACTTCTGTGGCAACTACAGTGGACACAAAGAGCCCAGTAGTGACATTCAATAGAGCAAACTCTCAGCTCTGAAACAGTGCCTTCTGCGTAGTCACTACCATTAGCTCTGCGTTTTTGCCAGCAATGAACAAGAAACTGCATACCATGCTTGTAAAAGTCTGTAGCAGCAGAAGTGACCTATTGTTTCACAGCTGTTGTGATGGCATTGCTGAAACACCTCATTGTGCTCTTATCCACTGTTAGCTTTCCATAAACATTCAGCAAGTATCAGTGAATGTCAATGAGTGCAACTTTTCCTGCATGGTGGAGTTCAATGAAACATCTTTGCTGCCAAACTTCCCTTCTGCTGCCATCCATCACGCAGAAACAAGATGTAATGTGATACTGGTGGGAAGATTCAACCTCTATTGCCATACCACCAACATCCACCTCTGAAGTTAGGGACCAACAGAATAAAGTAGGAGGTATTACTTTCAGAACTGCCCTTGTATCATAGTAATAGACACTGTCATACTGATCATTAAATGATTATATGTTTCTCTAAATTTTTAGGGGAAATCTTGTGATTTCTATCAACATAAAAGGTAATATTGTTAATAATATTCAAAACGAAAACACATTCAACAGAAGAAAGATGTTGACAAAATAATCTTACATGGATTTTAGACTTAACTCCCAGTGACCTGCAGATGTATCTGAAGCTAAACACAGCTGCTAATTCTTTAACAAGATATTCAATTTACAGCAGGATGAAATTACTCTCTTGTTCCAATACAGACTTTCAAATCACTCCAAATATTACTTTGTAGCAAAAATTAATGTCACAAAGCGCAGCAGCTCTCCAATGCATGTAAGAATGAGCAATATTTCCCATTCAGCTACTCCCTATTCAGTACTTGGGGAGGAATTGTCTCATGCACCAATGCAGGCAGCAGACTGACACTCTGGATAACAACTTGGCAAAAATGACTTGACAAGTGGACACCAAGTGGAAGAAGAGCCAGAAAAGAGCCCTTATGGTAAAGAAGGTCAAGAGCAACCTTGGATGTATTAGGAAAAGTCTTGCCAGCGAGTCAGTGAAGGTGATCCTTTCCTTCTGCTCAATGCTGGTGAGATCACAACAGGAGTGCTGGGTCCAGATCTGGACTCCCCAGTATGAGGAACATAGCCATACCAAACAGAGTTCAGTGAAGGGCTACGAAAATGATTAAGGCGCTTGAAATATCTTTCATAAAAACAGAGGCTGGGAGGGCTGGGGTTGTCCAGTATGGATAAGAGAATTTGTGGAGTGTAACTTGTCCATGTTTATAAATATCTGGTAGATACTAATTAAGAAGGTGGAACTACATTTATCTCAGTGTTACCCAGTGAATGGCTAAAAGGCAGGGGGTAAAATAGGCATTAAGGAAGATCAATTTAAGTATAAGGAAAGCTTTTTTTTTTCTTTTTTTTTTTTTTATGGTGAGGCTTCTAAAGAACTGGAACAAGTTGCCTGAAGAGATTATGGGATGTTTACACTGGAGAAATTTAAAACCTGACTGGACTGAACACATCTCTAAGCAATCTCCTCTAGTTACACTTCCTTTAATATACAGACATTTGGACTAGATAATGTCTAAGGGCCCCTCTCAATCTCAACAATTTTGTGCTTCTGTGACATGATTTATTTCCTAGATTTCAGAGATGTACACAGTTTTGCTAGGAAAATACTTCTGCTGCACAATTTCATGAAAAATGGAATGGCATGTTTATTTAAGTCAAGCCATGAAAAAAATTCTAAATCCCAATGACAGAATATTTTTCCTTTTGATTGAGAATTCTTTAGGAATCAGAAGTTTTTGAAGATTAATTGATTTTAAAACTATGACCTTTAGCACGATATTTATTTTGTATTTAAAATGTGAATTAGGGAATAGAAATGCTTTTCAGTATTCTGTACAGCAAATGCAGTTGTCAGTGTAGCTAAGACATGTAAACCAAAGCTTGTTATTAACAATAGCCCAAAGAAAAAAGGGAGAAGCTTCTAAAAATGCAATAGTTTTTTAATTCTGGATTTTTTATCATTTTTTTGTTTGCTCAAAAGTTTATTTTCAATAAAAGCAAAACAGAAATAGTAAAGATAGCAACAGTCCAAGATTCTCTGCTATTTGCATCTGCATCAATCAGGACATCAAAATTTTCTTTTCTTTTCTTTTCTTTTCTTTTCTTTTCTTTTCTTTTCTTT
>VXAB01010203.1:114269-172829 GCA_013399175.1 Odontophorus gujanensis
GGAAAAAAGGCATAAAGGAAGATAAATTTAAGTATAAGGAAATCTTTTTTTTTTCTTTTTTTTTTTTTTATGGTGAGGCTTCTAAAGAACTGGAACAAGTTGCCTGAAGAGATTATGGGATGTTTACACTGGAGAAATTTAAAACCTGACTGGACTGAACACATCTCTAAGCAATCTCCTCTAGTTACACTTCCTTTAATATACAGACATTTGGACTAGATAATGTCTAAGGGCCCCTCTCAATCTCAACAATTTTGTGCTTCTGTGACATGATTTATTTCCTAGATTTCAGAGATGTACACAGTTTTGCTAGGAAAATACTTCTGCTGCACAATTTCATGAAAAATGGAATGGCATGTTTATTTAAGTCAAGCCATGAAAAAAATTCTAAATCCCAATGACAGAATATTTTTCCTTTTGATTGAGAATTCTTTAGGAATCAGAAGTTTTTGAAGATTAATTGATTTTAAAACTATGACCTTTAGCACGATATTTATTTTGTATTTAAAATGTGAATTAGGGAATAGAAATGCTTTTCAGTATTCTGTACAGCAAATGCAGTTGTCAGTGTAGCTAAGACATGTAAACCAAAGCTTGTTATTAACAATAGCCCAAAGAAAAAAGGGAGAAGCTTCTAAAAATGCAATAGTTTTTTAATTCTGGATTTTTTATCATTTTTTTGTTTGCTCAAAAGTTTATTTTCAATAAAAGCAAAACAGAAATAGTAAAGATAGCAACAGTCCAAGATTCTCTGCTATTTGCATCTGCATCAATCAGGACATCAAAATTTTCTTTTCTTTTCTTTTCTTTTCTTTTCTTTTCTTTTCTTTTCTTTTCTTTTCTTTTCTTTTCTTTTCTTTTCTTTTCTTTTCTTTTCTTTTCTTTTCTTTTCTTTTCTTTTCTTTTCTTTTCTTTTCTTTTCTTTTCTTTTCTTTTCTTTTCTTTTCTTTTCTTTTCTTTTCTTTTCTTTTCTTTTCTTTTCTTTNTTACATACTCTCCTAAAAAGTTCCCCCTTCCAGCTTTCCTGTAGGCCCCCTTCAGTACTGCAGATTGTTGTTTTTAAGGAACCTGTCTGACTAGAAATTAGTGCTTCTTAATAGTAGTAATGTACCATGTAGAAAGTACCTTCTTATTATGTTCTTCTACACAAGCTTTGAGTCCACAAATATTAGAATGAATGAAATTACCAATTCTCGTACTCTCAAAAGCAATTGAGCATGAAAGAATGGATAATAGAAGTCTTGGCTCCAACTTACAGTTGCAGAGCCAATAGGAAGGAGGTGGAGAGATTCTCATTTATTCCTTGTATAATAAAGCAATAAAGGACTACCTATTTTGAGATAGCAGATAGGGGAGTTAAAAGGACACTTCAAGTATTCCAAGTACAGTTACTTCTTTGGATGGTGCTTAAAATGCTAGTCAGGTCTTTCTATAGCATCACCTTTTCAGTCATTCTAATGTGCTTTTACCTAACCTTATAGACAGGCATAACAGAATGTGGGACAGTAGTATTTCATCTTTATTCTTGACAAAGCAATTTACCATGTAAATATTGTACACTGTTGTATGTTGTTTTATGATACAAATAATTTTTTTTTTTGCCTGCCTGCAGAAAGGCTTCCAAATACACTCTGTCCTACTGTTACTTTAATTTTTCCTTTTTCAAATCTCTCTAATATTTTTGACATTTGTCCAAAATTCAATAGGCATGGGGACAATTTCCATGTTTATGCTACAAAATGCGAAAGCAACTATAAAAAAACATTTGTTAAATCTGCTTCTACTCTTTTGATACCTTGAAGCCTGACTCACTGTATGGGAACTGTTTCCCTGACCACCACCAGGGAATGATCTCTTCTCAGAGATCCCTCCTGTGTGGAGTCAATGGTAAGCCTTCACCATCATAAAGGTGAGCCACTCTCTTTTGCTAGTTGCCTGTGTACCATTTACATAAGCCTGCTAAAAATATACCATCTTCCGCACTATTTTCATTGAGTGCCATTCTTGGGGGTTATTTGCCCTACACTCGCAAAGCCATTCTTTATAAATTAATGAAAGAGTTGAGTAAAATCTGCATTCTAATTCCGAAGACCTATGAAGATATTCTCAAATCACTTTTGTCAAATGTTAATTGGTAGCTACCACATAAACTGTTGAAGATGCAGCCACATTTGAATTCTCAGACTCTTTGGTGAGCAGGCATCCCCAGAAGATTGGGCAGGCATTCAAGATACTCATACTGTCCATGCAAAGCTTAAAGAAGGATTAAAATTAGAAATTATTTTTCTCTTATATCTATAGAAATTTATAACAGAGGAAAGTGAAGTGTACAGAATAAATAATTTGCTGGAATGCAGCAGAATATCTCAGTCTGTACAGAATATACAGCCTTTCATGAGAGGAAAAAGACATTTTATAGCTAAGCTTAGGTGAACTTCCATTTTTTTGTTAACAGATCAATGCACCAAAGATGTTGTGCAAAAATATTTTAGGGAAAGTAAAGAAATCGCCCTCTTCAGTCAGTTTTCCATGTAAAAAGATAAGATAATCTAAGTCTTTAGCACTCTTTAGTGAGTTTAGTTAGAAGACTGTTCAACCATTTATGTGGGAAAGCAATTCTGAGTAGGAAATTACATTTTACTGACAGATGCTTAATTCATCTGGAATCCTCACTGATAATCTTCAGAACAGGAATCTCTCATCTGAAAAATGCAGCCATTTAAATGTAATAACTCAACTACTTCTTTATAAAAAAAGCACTCAAAATATAAAAACTAGAACTATGATGGTAGTTCTTTGTTGTTATTATTCAAATGATTTTAAAATGACAGCCTAAAGTTTTTACTTTAATTTCAAAAATTCCATTTTTATTTCAGTAATTGTTTTCTTCTTTTTTTTCTTCTCTTTTATTAAAGAAAAATTCCCAAGAATGCATTCTGAAATGAGGTTGTTGTTTTGGCAAGAGAAAGGGACAGGACAGGAAGGTTGTAAAATTGCTACTGATATTTTTATGAATGATGTCATCTGCAATATCCTGTTATTTTCATGTACACATGAGCATTAAAGAAAATCTAAAATCTACCTATATGCCTTATCATTATGTAATGTAGTAATATAACATGGGAAAATTGAATTGAGCCCAAAAGCCTATCATGCCTCACATTAAATATCCAAAGACAAAGCTAAGAATTATATATACAGTAATCTTTCCTCCACTCACCATGAAAAAGGAAGCCCTCTGTCATACAATTATCCCATTTCTTTTGGCTAACTTCATTGCAGGAAATCAACCCAATTTTTATTTGTGAAAGACCAGATCATTTTTTTATTTCTCAGAAAAGTTAGTGAAAATTTCCCCATTTTATAGAACAGTACAATGATGATTTCGTAGATACTACCTCAGAAACATGAACGGAAGTCATTGTTATTCTAGGAGAATAGGTTTTGCTTTTTTTCATCTTTTTTTGTAGAAGTATAATTTTCCTTCTTGGGGTATTTTTGTCAGGCTAAAAAGTTGACTAAATATCTTTTGCACTGAGACAGTGAGGATGTCCTATCACTACAGAGCTCTTAAGAGTTCTGTGCAACACAACTATAATGATTGTACACACAGTGATGATTTTTTACTGTAAAGGTACTCATTGTTCTATATCAGGACTAATTTGTGGATTCTTACCACTTTGTAAAGACGTAAGCACTGTTCAGATATTTATCTTATGGTATTTAATAGCAATTAAGTCAGAAGAGTGGAAGGAAGTGATTGAAGTAGATAAAGATTTTTGCTGAATCATGTATTGAGTCTTGTATAGTTCATATATGAAGACTACCTTATAGTTCTAAGTGAGATTTATTCAAATATGTCCTAATAATACCTTTCGGCAAATGGTTTATATACAATATTTGTTTATTAATAGAATGTTCCCTATACAGGAAAGATGTGGAGCAGTTGGAGATGGTCCACAGGAGGGCCACAAAGAAGATCAGAGGGCTGGAGCACCTTCCCTATGAAGACAGGCTGAGGTAGCTGGGCTTGTTCAGCCTGGATAAGAGAAGACTGCAAGGAGACCTCATTGCAGCCTTCCAGTACTTAAAAGGAGATTATAAACAGGAGTTCAATTACTTTTTACTTAGGTAGATAGTGATGGGACAAGGGGGAATGGTTTTAAGCTCAACGAGGGAAGGTTTAGATTAGATGTCAGGAGGAAGTTCCTCAAAATCGGAGTTGTGAGGTGCAGGAACAGGCTGTCCAGAGTGACTATGGATGCCCCATCCCTGGAGGTGCTCAAGACCAGGTTGGATGGAGCCCTGGGCAACCTGGTTTAGTACCAGATCTGCAAGCTGGTGGCCCTGGAGGCTGGAACTTGGTTAATCCTTGGGATCCCTTCCAACACAAGGCATTCCAGAATTCTAGGATTCTGTGCCTATTATTAACATCGGCATACAATTCTTAACATCAAAAATCAAATATTTGACTACTGAGCAAAACCTCTCTAACATCAATATTCCAGTCCAATCTTATTCTGAGCAGAGGTGCGTGCACAATGGTAAGATATAGCTGCAGATTTATTGTGAGATGTTTATAGCAACGTAGGACAATACAGAACTGTAGTTTAATGTTGTATGAAATTGTAATGAAATGTCAACACCTCCTAACCAAAGTAGCTTTTACTATATACTGTTCTTTGACTTGCTCCAATTTTTCAACTCAATTAGGTCTAAAAACCAAGTGTTGAAATAGCTGAATTTCCCCATGGAACAGTAATTTCTATTTTTCCTCAGTTCTACGTAATGTTACCTCAGCAACCACCCTTTTTGCCTGTTTCACAGGTTTGTCTGCATTAGCAGTGGGAAAGCATCCTTCATTTATGAGGTGGGAAAGCAACCTCTGCAGAGCCATTACTTCCCCTTTCCATAATGGTGTGAAGAGAGCAGGCTGAGCCTTGATATTATTTCTTTACCCAAGAATGTAACTGCACTAACACAGTGGCACCTGGCCATGTAATTGCATGAAGCATATGGCTGTTGCATTACAATCTACTCTGCCTAGAGGTGATGGCAGAAGGTAGATCGTGGTTGAGTTACAATCTGTGTCTGGGGCACTGCAATATACTCCTGTGCTGCTGCTCTTTCTCTGTGCCATGGGCACAGAATTTGTAAAAAAGCCACAGTTTAGTTATTTGCTTTGGCCACTACATGGACTATGGCCTTGAAGTATATTGGCTAAAAAAAGTTTGGCTAGAAGAACAATGTCATTAATGTAAAATAAATAAATAAATAAATATGGCTGGGTATGGACTGATGAGATATTTTCTTTTTGAAACATGGTCTGGATTTTCAGTGAAACATCTTTTTAAACTAATAAACTTCAGTTTCTTAGTCCATCCAAATGTAATTATTGTTTGTTTGTCATCAGCTTTTTTACAGACTAATGCATTCCTGTGAATCATAGAATCACAGAATTGTAGGGGTTTGAAGGGACCACTGGAGGTCGCCTAGTCCATCGACCCTGCTAAAGCAGGTTCGCTAGAGTAAGTTACACAGAAAGCATCCAGGTGAGTTTTGAATATCTCCACAGAAAGGAGACTCCACAACCTCTCTGGACAGCTTGTTCCAGTGCTCAGCCATCCTCAAAGTTTTTCTGTGTTTGTATGGAACCTCCTAAGTTCTAGTTTGTGCCCATAGCCCTTTCTCCTGTTGCAGGGCAGCATCAGTCTTCAGTACAGGAGAGACATAGACCTGTTGGAATGTGGCCACGAGAATGATTCAAGAGATGGAATACCTTTCCTATGAGGACAGGCTGAGAAAGATGGGTCTGTTCATCCTGGAGAAGAAAAGGCTCTGAGGTGACTTGATAGTGGAATTTCAGTATCTAAGGGAGAGCTACAGGAAAGAAAGGAACAGACTCTTTAGTGGGGTCTGTGGTCATAGAAGTAGGGGAAATTATTTCAAACATAAGGAGGGTAGATTTAGGTTGGATAATAGGAAAAGGGTGATGAGATACAGGAACAGGTTGGCAAGTGATATTTTTGATGACCCGTCCCTGGAGGCTTTCAAGGTCAGATTGGACCAGTCTCTGAGCAATCTGATCTAGCTGTGGATGTTTATTCCAGGGGAATTGGATTAGATGACCTTTAGAAGTCCCTTCCAACTCTGAGGATTCTATGATTCTATGATCAAAAACAGTCTGTGAAGTATTGTAAAGTATTTCTCCCTTACATGGACATCCAGTTTGCATTCTGAGTAAGTGTACACATGCATTCACTGTGGAAAAAAAAATAAAAAAATTATTTTGACAAACGGTTATTTTTATGTATCTGTTTATTAGACTGCTGCCATCTGATAACATGGTATACAGTACACAAACCAAGTCATCCAATCTTGTTTATCATTCATTACATAAGTGCTTTTTTTTTCTTTTTATTTCAAAACTGGATTTGACTTTCTCATATAAATCACTGTCACATGTACAATTTTTCTGATCTGGCTCGGATAACCTGATGCTTGAATCTCACCTATTAATTCTGTAATTAAAGAGAACAATTGCTATGTAGTTTGATGCATCTGATCTATTCAAGGTCAGTTAGGTGGAATGAATCAGCCCCTAACAGCGTAAATCTATCTGACTATCTTAAATATATACAATTAGACAGTTCAGTTAAGCAACTTAGTTTTCCCATGATGCTTGGTCATATATTTAGTCCACTGTATTGACTTTTACCTAAATAAGGAATGAGATTACTGGAAACAAGACTGAGATCTCCTGTCTTGAAAGAATCAACACATTGTCTGTTATCAGCATCAGAATTCATTATTATAACATATAATTTAAAGTTTTTATGATCAGTTGTTTAGCTGTCTCTTAACACAGAAGTATTTCCTTTTGTACTTTTCTTATTTTTTGAACACTAATCATGTCCAGCGCTCGCAGATATTTGCATATGCTAATCACCCATCAAATGCAATAAGAATCTCATATTGGTAACATCTAAATTCTTGTGGGGCTTGCCAAGAAGCTCAAACTATTAATAAGTAGAAAAAGTTAAATAATCAGACTCATGTAATGTAAGGAAAAAACATAAACTCATAGCAGCCATTATTAGACATGGGTAAAAGCTGAAATCTTCATGTGCAAAAATAGTAGAAATTTGTTGATGTGAAAAATTCATGAATTCCAAGGAATTAATTTCTTCCCCTGTGCTTCCAAGACTCTTCCACCATAAAATCTTTGTCCAGAAATAAACATTTCCTGTGTAGTTAGAAAGATAACTCTATCAATGTAGAATGATTCATTTTGCATGCCAAACATATATGCAAACAGTAGTTTGATAAGTGTGAAATTATCTCGTTTATTACTATGGACTGTTATATATGAGGCCTAATTAATGAATTCTGCTGAATATTTCACTGCTGATCACTCTTTTAACTATACATCTAAAGCATGAAATTCAATGACACTGTTTTGTTCAGGGTCAAGGAAGCTACTGAAATCATAAATAACAAAACCAAAAAAGTATGCAAGGTTTAATAACTTTTGTTATTCGTTAACTTGGCCTACATATTCCACCCCCCCCCCCTTTTTTTTTTCCTGTTTATTTATTGATCTATCAGACTGTAGTTGTTTTTCAGTGACAAATCCATTCATTTAAGAAATTACATCAACCTATGAAAAACTTCGGAAATAATCTCAAAGGCTTTTCAAACAAATCTGTAAGTAAAACGAGATTTGAACTGATGGTGAGTCTTCATTGTTACATGCATTCAGTGTATTTACCACTGTTAAGAAGAGATTTATGTTTATATATACATACATATATATGTGAATGCTACTTAAATAACATATAAAAAGAACTATGGAGTGAAAATGGAGGTCACACAGTGTTCCTGAGAATGAAAAATAAAGCTAGCCTAAGTTACATATGTTCACCACATGAGCAGCAAACATGATTATGGTGGGTGTGAAAGCTATTCTCTATCCTTAATATAGTCTTCCCACACTTCACTTGAGCAGCTGCTAACATTTTATATTTCAAAGTGGAAGTTTTAGAAATAGTGACCAGGTGGCATCAATATCTCAAGATTTGTGAAGCTGAGATGAATTAAAAGAGAGATGGAAATTGTAGTAGGAAGAGATCTGAGGCACTTCTGTGTTCATTAGGGCTCAGATTTAGCCAAAATTTTACTCTTGTGGGATCTAGGTATATTAATCAAAAAAAAAAACAACAGGAGGTGCCCTTCATAACCTCCTTAATACAGAATGATTTTCAGCATAATAATGATTAGGGCAATAGGCAGTGAGCGTGACACCTCCAAAGCAAAAAGTTGAGTTGAAGAAATGGCTGTTGTTCTTTGCAAGATGGTGTCAGTCAGCCTGTCTACACAGCAGATAAAATATTGCTACATTCATGAACTGGGATCCTCAGGGACATATTCTAATGCAAATTTAAACACCTCCAGTAACCAGGGCTTCAATGTATACTGCTCATCTAGATCTATACCTGACCCGGCCAAATCAACTCTTATTTAAAGCAGTTTTCCCAGCTATATGTCAAACATTACTGAGAATTATCATCACTGCAACTATGAATGTATTACCTACAGTAAAATTAAAGTTTTCAGAGAATAACACAGGAAGTTTTTGAATATTTGTTTTGTTGTTGTTGTTTTTGTTGTTTTTGTTTTGTTTTGTTTTGTTTAATGAGAAGTGACTGAATCCTTTCTACATCAGTCACAGTTCAATTCTTCATTTAGTAAGCTTTGCCTCTAGCTTCACATAAGTAGAAACTGATTGAATCAATTACAGAATAAAACCATACAGAATAAAGTTTGTTTCAATCCTGCCTCTCTTCACTTTACCTTTAGTTTGCGCAATAACCTTTGAATTGAAATAATTGTCAAGTGCTGTGTACCTTGATGCAATATTTTATCAGTGATTGTTCAGTCTGACTTGGATGAAACATGGACTCTGCCTTTGCTGCTCTGATTGTTAAAACATTTTTTGAAAACAATATTTTTATCTTGATTATATAGTATGTGGGGATGATAGCAATTTATGCAGATTCATAAATTCTTTCCCAGAAATGCTCTATGGTTGAACTGCCTTTCTGATATGTAAGTGAATGGGTAAGAAAGAGAGTCAGAAAATCATTACCTCTTTTCAAAATACAAAGCATTCCATTTCTCAGCTCTGAAAACAGCTACATTCATAAGTACCTAGATTACAGCTATGATTTCTACTCTGGCAAAATTGCTGATGATTAATGCTGATTATATGAAGATTAAGCTTTGTTAGTATCATCAAAACTAACCATCAGCTACAGACAGTTCTGTTACACATGCTGTATGTACCACTTGTCAAATATGAAATGGTAGAGCCAAAAATCTTCAAGCATCTTTTATAATGATATTGCAATGTGCTCCTTCAAGCCATGGCTAGGATAAGAGAAAAGTAGGATGTTTTGTTTACAACTAGAAGATGTTCTACCTCAGGAAACTGTTAAAGTTTAATGGTAATAATTTTCATACTGAAACATTGAAATACCACTGGCAGTTTAGAGACTTTCTGGTGAATCTAAGTGGTAGGGTAGCACCCAGATGCTCTAGAGATTGAGTTTTAATTATCTGTTTAGCCAAGGTAGAAAAGAAAATAAATTATGGTACTTTAAATGATTATGAAGTATAGACTCTAAGAGGTAAATATTGAGAATATAGAAACAAGCATTCAAATATGGTTTTAAGATAGGAGACTAATTTTTAGTCACATGTAGCTTTTAATTGCAACTATGATGCATCTTATGGAAGCTTAACTATTCTGCAAGTTTTAGATTTTATCTGGAATTTGTTGTGCAGAGAAGCAAAAGACAATATAGTGAAGGTATGCACAAGGCTTTCTAGCAAAAATGCAGTTGTGAAAATCTCTTAACTT
This sequence comes from Odontophorus gujanensis, assembly GCA_013399175.1. Taxonomy (NCBI): domain Eukaryota; kingdom Metazoa; phylum Chordata; class Aves; order Galliformes; family Odontophoridae; genus Odontophorus; species Odontophorus gujanensis. The sequence continues at coordinate 124,192 of VXAB01010203.1, forward strand.
CTAGCTTTTACCTATCTACTTTGCACACCTGTCTCCACAATTGAGAAAGAAACCAAGGCCCTGTTGTCTACATCTACCAAAGCTTTTTCAGAACTCAAATAAATTCATAATCTCAAAACCACAAGAGTGATTTTTTCCTAAGATCATATGTTTCGGATTTCTTCGGTTTTCCATTTTTGGTGTACCTATAAATCCTTGGTTCTTTCTCAAAAGCAGTAAAGCCAGTAGTATAGGATCTTGAAAGTAAAACTAAGTGTCTTTTCTGTGTGAAAGAATTATTGTTAAATCTTAGGTAGCATATGCTTGATTTGATCAGAAATAAAAGCAATTAAAAGCCTTCAATGACATTGAGTATAGAGTATAAAAATGTCTTCTGGAATTTGGTCTCTACACTCTATGTACCTCAGCAGGTAAGATACTATATTGTAAGAATATTAAATAAATGTTAAGCATTCATATACTATCAGAAATATACATATTTATGTATGGAATAACTGAATTATAGGTTGTAAAATTTATTATTTATTCACTGCCTGAAATTCTTATATATTCATGTCACTCCAGGAGCATGGCTCCTTACAAAAGGAGAAGTCTTCATCATATCCTAAGATTCATGAAAAACTAGTAATAGTAGACTATGCTGGCATAGAAGCATAGAAACACACAACTCATCACTTCTGTTTTAGAAGTACTGGATTAATTTATAGCAGTGACTCCATTGTAAGGAGATCTGGAAATACTCAGCACATTCCATTCTCTCTCATTAAAAAGAAGAAAAAAAAAGAATTATGTTGAATAGCAGCAATTGATCACAGAAAATATCAGTCTAGGATGGTTACCTTTGGACTTTCTAAGTGTGCACAATATTACATTGTCACCATGGTTAAGGAAATATTTCCTTACATGATTCATTTTAAATACACAAAAAACGTGCAGAGAAAAAGCCACAGCACAAAGGAAATTCAGCAACAGAATGCAAAAAGAAGACTGAGTGATACCAAAGATATAAGTGTAATAACATGCAAGATTCAATTACCAACAGCTGGTCTGTATCCGGGCTGAGTTTGTGAAGGAGGTGTGAATGATACAGCCAATACTTTATCACATAGCATTATTTATGAAAGTCACTAAAACCATAACTTTGCGTTAGGAAGTATCTGACATAAAAATCTAAGAAGAATTGCCCAGGTTTATATACATAGTTTAGTGATCATGCACAACACATGTACTATGGAGTCTCCTTCAGATGAAGGTCTGGCTTTCAGGTATGTTTCCAAGAAGGCAGATTACAGCAATTGTATCCATATGTGATAGTTTCAAACTATGTTCTGTCTTCTGGCTTTCTCTGAATTTAGGTGGCAGTAACACAACTGTTGCAGGGGTTTTTTTTGGTTTTTTTTTGTGTGCAATTTCCCCAGAATGGAAAAAGAACTTGCAACTAACAAGCTATGCACATTAGTTCTGATTCAATTGCCCCATAATTTCTTGATAACAGTAATTCAAGAAAGAAGCACTTGAAGCTTTTGTAGGTTTGTTGTGCTAACAAGAGCTTCTGTTGCTCATTTACTTTCCAGTAAGTTGAATATGGTCAAAAATGAAATAGAGTAGAAAAGGCTGACCATAGCACTCTGTCAACTCCTTTCACAAGGGCATGCAATTTCTCATTGCACAAAATAGAAAAGGCATGATCTATATATTTTTTTGTCTTTTTCCTTTTCCCAAACTGCTATTGCTATTCTTTCTCTGAAGTTATGTCCTTTCCTAATAATCTAAGGAAAGTATTTTAACAGTTTTTCTTATGTGCTGTTGCTACTGTGAATGTACTATTTCTTTATTTACAGTCTGCATATGCAGCTGAAGAGACCTATTTCCATCAATGCGATATTAAAGATTTAAGGAATAAGTTCTGGCTGTTTGAAAACCTTAATAAGGAGGTAGAGGATAATATAAAAAGTAGCAGATTGAAGGTCCTTAAATTTCTTACTCTGAATACTAGGTTAAGAACCTTCATAATTTCTCTCCGTTGCTGATGAGCTATACAGAATCATGCTGATTGGGTGAATCTGCATGAGCAGCTAGTCTACACTCCGTGCTCAAAACAAGTGCAGTAAAAGCAGGTTTTTTCAGGGCTATAACCAAAGAAGTTTTAAACAGTTACACTGTCAGACTTCAAGCACAATACTAGTGCTTTGTTATCCTTATGGAGAAAGATTTTTCCCTTGTTTGTGATCTCCCTGATCATTTTGATGGTTTCTCAAAAAGCTTCATCCAGTGTGCCCATGCCCCTATTGCACTGGAGTGCAATAGGTATTCCTGCCAAGCAGAGGGGAAGGATCACTTCCTGGACCTCCTAGATACACTTTTGCTAATACATCTCAAGAGATGGCTGGAATTTTAGCTCTGAGGGTAGACTGATGAATCACAGAATAGTTCAGGTGGGAAGGGATCTCTGGAGGTCACCTCATCCAACCTCCCTGATCAAGCAGGGATTCCTAGAGCAGATGATCTATACTTCAGCATACTGTTCTCCTCTTACGCAGAGGAGTTTCTGACCCTACTGCTTTATATCACCTAGGTCAATAACAAAATTATTTAACAATATTGCCAAGAATCTTTCATTAAAGTACACTCCCTATGACGAGCCAGTGGTGAGACTTAGCATTGCTAGTCACAGCCCTTTGAGCCCAGTGCTTAAACCAATATTCCAACTGAATTACTGACCACTTTTTTGTCAATATCTTGCTAATTTGTCTGTAAGTATATTAAGGCAGATAATACTAAAATTAACATGCATAACTGGGAGTGATCTTTCTTTAACTGTGAAGGCAGTCATCCCATCAGACAAGGCAACCAGGTTTATGAGGAAACATTTGTTCATGTTAAGTAAATAATGTCTGTTTTGAACAGTCTTCTCATACTTGTCTGGAAAAAGCTCTGAGGACTACTCATACGAGGATGAGACTAACCCATCAGTATTTCCCTGGATTTTCCTCTTTACCTTCCTTGTGGATGACTATGACATCCATGCTGCAAATGTCTCATCATACTGTACTCATCTGCAGTATTTGACCGTAGACTAAGACCTTCAATAGAAATTTAAGTTTGAAATAATAACAACTGTGTCCCAGATAAATTCTTACTCAGAGTAAGAATTTATGTCCCTTGCAGCAATACTGCTTGTAAAAGATACAGAAGACACTAGCAAAACTAAAAGTTTATAGTCTCAGACAAAATGAGAAAAAAAGCCTGTTAGCTTCAAATTGCAGGCTTTAGAAGTAGGTAGTCAGTAATGTTCAAAAACTATACAGAACAGCAGGATTCTGATCCCTATTGGTCACATGAAATATTCAGATGAGCAGAACATCAATTTTAACACTTTTCTCAAAAAGGGCAGAAATATCAGTATTTGTTAGTATTTCTCTACAAAGTTATGATGGGCTTCTAATACAGTGTGTTAGTAATTTTCTGTACTTTATGTTCTCTACGATTTTAAAAGTGAGCAGTTCAGATTTTCAATGTAGGATTCACAATGTTCTTTTAAGTACTGATTCTATAGAGCTGTTCATTTTTTTCTTCTTTCTGGTAAGTCTAGATTGACTACAGAAAAGTTACAGATAAAATCAAGCATCTAATTTGAAATGTGTGCTTTGTTAACATCCTACAGCTGAGAATGTTTAATGTTTATATATTATCTAAATCTAATATGCTATAATAATCTCCAATGTTCTTTCATGACTCCATCTTAACTGCTATCAGGCAAGACTTAGGGCCTTACCTCTTGATTTTCCACTGCAATATGAACTTCAATGAAGAACATTACAATCACAGAATCTTGGTATTAGCAGGATCTAGAGCTCTGAAGTAACATCACAGTGTAAACCGTTGTTCTTGTACTTGTCTCAACTGTCCTTAATGCACAATAAGTTAAAAAAATACTGAGATAGTACAGGAAGGTGTCAGTGAGGGGGGGATTTTTACAATATCTTACAATATCCAACACTATCTTGGTAAAAGAAAAAGGCAGGAAAAAAAATCATGGTTTGTCCATGGTTAGGATGGACAAACCAACAGAATCATGCAAATGTAACTGAGATTATTGCTCTTACTTGAGGAAACTTTAGAAGACGGATGTTTGCATATGTGTATTATCTTCTCTACTTGGATCAAATACTAATTCTGAAAATGAACAATCAGATTTATGGCTTGACTTTGTTCCATGATGTTCGAGTTCTAGAATCATGACGTGGGCCATTGACAGCTAGCATTAACAACATATCAAAGACTATGAATTTTTCATTCCACATACACTTGTCTCTCCTATTCTGTGAAATAAACTTTATCTTCAGTTTGTACCATAAGGATTAGGACTATTATACTCAAATAAAATAAAATAAAATAAATCTATTATATAAATACACAGTAAGAAAAAAGAGAACTTTATTAAGGTTTGCAGAAGGATGTTCACCAGATGTTCACTGAGTCACAGCTCTCCATTTAGGATCACAGGGATTTTTAGAAATATTCTTTTAAACTAATATATTCATGACCTTTTTTTTAAAAAAAAAACCTTGCATAGAAGTCTTGCAGTCCATAAAATACACAGGAAACATGACATTGCTATGAATCCTAAGGTTTTCAATAAGCTGTACTTGAGATGTGAAGGAGGTTCCCAGAGGAAAGATTTAATGCTCATGGTCGAGCCCGCAGTTTATGTCACATTCAGCTAACAGAATATTTCAGGTGTAATTCTGTTTTACTGAGCAAAATGGAAAAGTAGGGTGCACAACTTATTAGCTTACACTGACTGGTTGAATTTGTCAGTTCACATTATAAGAGATCATTTTTTCTGTTTGCCAGTCCTACTCTTTAGCCTGTGGACACCAGAAAACTTTCTTCTTACATCTGCAAGTCAAATGATGATCTCAGTTGTGCCTGTTTATTTTCATTTTATTCACTATATGTCCTCAATTGTACATGAGTAAATTCCCTTTAAATGATCAGAGGTGGCATAAATGAAATCATTTTCATTTAAAAAAATGTATTTTGTACTTGCTTACAAATTGCACTTCATCTGTACACAAATACATCAATCATTTAACTCTGTGGATCTTTGTTTTAATTATCAGAAAGCAGTTGCCATCCTTACGTTCACAAAGGGATTTACAACATTTTAACTAGATCAACACATTTGAGATAAATGGAACATCTAGCCTATACATGATCAAAATATTATGGACAGGATTCCTAAAAACAAGAAGGAATGTATTCCTATTATAATTTATTACACAAAAGAAATTTTATGTATTTATTTATGGGATATCCATAACTTTTGAAACTACGAGTTGAACAATAACATATTTATGCTTTCTGAAAAGTAGGTAAATAATATAGTAACAAAATAACAGTGCAATAAAAATACTGTGATTTCCATTTTGGTGATGGAAAGCTAAAGCAGAAAGATGAAAAGCTATCCCCATAAAGGTGTTCTGTCATGTGGTCAGCATAGTGGTACTCCGAACTCTAACTAAACTTCCTATGTGCCTGGAGGAAATCATCCACTTCACAAAATGGATTCATTGCAGTCAGCATGCTGAATCAGGGATATGACTAGCTGGAGAATAGGAAATGATAGAACACATGGTTTAATTCACACCTCTTTTTGATATTCATATATCAGCTGCATGAACTGCTACATAATGTGTAAGTACATGATTTAACTCCGTAAAGAAAGTATCTCAGCAGGAAAAATAAGCCAGCACTTAGCTCCACTTACTGATGACACAGTACTTAATCTGAATAATTCAGACGTTTCCAAACTTTACATTAGAATATATATGTCTTGAATTTTAAGCCCTGAATCTTTTCCTTCAAGTAAGCAATGAAGCTTAGGATATTTTTCCTTTATTTTGAAATGTGTCCAGTTATAAGGATATCTTTCATTAGAGACTTTATTCTCAGGGCCTTCCTCAGCACGAGATAATTTGGTATAGTTTTTCCTGCATTTAGACTTTAACCATGAACTTAGAAGAGAGGTACTTTTTGTTAAAGTAAAGAGACAAGCAACTGGAACTGGACTTCTGTTTTCCTTGGAGAGCCATAATCACTAGAATACAGGGTAGTCTCCACCTCTCTATGTCTCCACAGGTCTGTAATTTGTACTTCACAGTGGAAACATGGCAATACGTTGGGTAGAGATTTGAGGTCTCGTTACTAAACTTCATCCTTTCTTACATCTGGCAAGGCATTCTTTTCTGTATTGCAGGTATATAGAGGGACAAGGTGATTCTTAATGTTTTGCAGCCACATTTGAGCTTGAATTAAAATTCTGGCAGATATTTATCATTTTTCCCTCTAGATGTCTGGTAAAGTGCTTATGATAAAAAAAACTTATCAATTTCTTACAAATGCTATACCTGTATGCATATTGATATATTTATGATAAATGTTATGTAAGCATATATACATAGATATGTGTTTTTAAATATACATGTACAATATATAAATATATAATAATTGAAAAAAAAAAAAACAAAAATCAGACAGATCACTAAGTAAATACTTCTTTTAAGCATTCAGTATTCATTTACTGATCTACCACAGTAATACAACAAACAATGGGGCATAAGTCCTTTTTCATATCTTTTAGGAGGGCAATGCAGTCTTATAGAAACAAACAGTCTCATTTGCAGGCTTAAGAAAGAAGGGAGCACTGTTTATAGAATCTTTAATTTCAGTTTTCATAATTCTTAACAGCTTTGTGAACTACTGAGATGAATTCATGTCATTCAGATCTGTAGGTGTTAAATTAGATGTATCTCCATATGTATTTATGCATGTGGATGTGAGTGCTAAAAATATATTTGTACTGCATTTTGGTTTAAAACATCTCTACATTTCCTTAACTTAAAATGATTCTTTTAAAATTGCAATAGGGAAAGAATCCATCATAATGTTATATATGGTCAAGTACATGGTAAATTGTACAGAGATGACCACGCATACTTTATTTCCTGTGAACTGAACACTGAAATTCCTTTCAAGATAGATACAATCCATTCCACTGGCTACAAATGAATGCAAATGAAAGCAATTGCATCTTAAAGTCAACAGCAATTCACAAAAATACATCTGAATAAACTAGCATAGCATAGTATGTATTATGAATCCATTATTCGATGCTATTACAACACAACTCTTCCTTGTGGGGACATGGACTTGGTTGCTGTTGGTACATCCATAAAATTATTTGCACAGAGAAGCATTAGCTGATGGATAATACAAATGTACCTATAGTTTGCTGTTTTCTAACTTCACAGGAATTTTCATCTAGCCACACACAAATAACGGTAAATTAATATCTTGATATTTCTTTTTTACTTAGTGCACTTTGACATAATTCAAGTTCTGTTCTCTAATGAGGAGATTTTGATTGACAAAGGATTTTTTGCTGAAGAACGGTAGAACCTGGGTTCCCAAAACTGTTGTCTTTCTCAAAGACAGATGGTAAATCTGTCAGCAGTAGCATTCTGCACAACAGCAGCCCAGATGCTTTTAAGCTTTCTGTGTGAAGCCTCTCCACCCCTCCAGAGCACTAAAGGGCTGCATGCCAGAGGAAGGTCCCCAAGGCAATTAGCTACCCCTGAATTCAACTCCAGCTGTCTGGGAAGTCAAATGAACACAGCTTGTTTGGTCATACACCGTTTAATGTGAAGTCTGCTTTTTTTATAATTAATGAAGCATTCTATGGATCAGACCAACTGTGTCCCAACAAAAAAAAAGAAAAAAAAAGGTGACTTTTAATGTTCACAGTAGAAACTTTTGTCTTACTGTGTATTTTATTTTTTACTAATGAAAGCTAATAGTCCTAACAATTACTTTGTAACCTTCCTGCATGTATATTTTTGCCCTCTATAGAGCCTCATATCCACAATATTTGTGAGTATTTTAGTGCAAAATTAAGAAAACAAATTTCTGATAGATATAATAGTCTTTGCACTTCAACTTTACTGGTTTCCTGAAAGCCTCTTTACTATGACTGGGCAATAATTTACATTTGATTAAAAAGTAGAAATTGATGCTAGCAATTAAAAATTACATAAAGATCTCTATTATTAAAGACAGAGTATCTAACTTAATTCTTAAATGTGCCAGTCCAATTGAAATAGAGACTAGGCCATGCCCCTTTATATGCTACCATATTAAATTGTTAGATCTCTACTACAGACCATCTAGAAGAAAGTCAGCAAAAGAATGTTTTCTTTCAATAACTACAGATGCAAATTACTGTAACAGCGTATCTCTTGAAAAATGAAAACTTTTAGACAGATACATCGATTTTAACATGCGTATGAAATTACTTAGACAAGCAGAAATCAAAGACTCTATACAGTAACATGTCTCTTGAAGACATATTTTATTGTTTCGAATGTAGCAAGTTTGTTCAAGCATTGGGAAGCAGCCATTACTCTGCTAACTTCAAAGACTGCTCAAAAGCAACAACAAAAATATCATTAGTTTCACAGTGTCATCAGTTGGACATGAAGTTAACTGTCAATTTAATATTTTGAATAAAAGATTATTTAAATTTTTATTTGCTTCTCATGTAGTAGAACTTTTAAATCACAACCCTCAGAGCTTTGCCACTCTGCAAGCAGTTCTTAATCCATTTCAATGTCTATTAGTCTCCATCTTTCTTCTGTTCTTATTATTAAAATCAAGTTTCATTTATTGAAGTGGAAGAGTTTTATTTTACTTTTTGAAACTCATACATACATAAATATTCAGCAGGTACTGAGACAAGTTATCTTGTGCTTTGGCCTTTCTAAACTATAAAGAAAAAAATGCATAGATATGACAAAATATATAAAAAAATGATATATATAAGAAACCGCTTCTTTGAGAAACTATACAACTGAGAAGGCAAACTTTCCAAGGATGAACTTCAATTAGGTATTCTTATTTATAATGTTGTAAAGAAAGAGAAAATATTAAAAATAATAATAATAATAACCATAGCCTTTTATTCGTGTTCTGCTTAAAGGACGGATTTCATTTAGAATGACAACCTTCAAATTGAACAATACCCATTTAAAAAAAAAAAAAAATCAGAGGCAACACAAAAGCAAGCATTCTGAATTTTCCTCTTCACTATCTCTTTATGATGGCTGCCTTCATCATAAGGCACCAAAGGGCAATCTCAGTCTCAGTACCAGTTCTGTTCTGCAGTGTATAGAAGAGAAGGGATTATATTTTAGTAAGTACTAGACAAGTATTTAGCCTTTTTTAAATTGAGGTCTTCATACTACAAACAGGAAGGAAAGACATTCACTATAGAAAATAAATCACAAAAAAGACAACTATTACTATGAGAAGGCTGGCTACAATTTTACCCATCACTGCAAGAATATGTTGTTCAGAAATCATTACACCACATTATAATTTAGAAGATAAATTTGGATTTATTTACTAATCATTCATTCTCTACCATTATTGCAATATATTATTTGACTAATTTAACATGTAGAAAATTGTGTCATCCAAATTCAAGATGAGATCAGGGTGCAGGGGAAGTAGGAAGAGCAAACGGAAACTTTTATTCTCCCTGGATTAAGTAAAGTACTTTTGTCTGACATTCATATTCCTGCAATTTAACTACATTTTATTTTGCCCAGAAAGAACAACAGACCTAGAGTTACCAAAAACAAAAATAAAAACAAAACCGGACTAACATTAATATTAGTAAACAGTGTGATTTAGTCTGAGGCTTTTACAAACAAAATTAAAATACCCCTGCCCCTTGCCTGTCAGATATTTTGTCACTGTACCTATTACTCTGTGAAGTCAAAAAAGGATGCTGGATTCACAGATCCCAGGATCTACTTAGGCATAGATCTTTTATATATTTAAATTCCAGGCGCATTTCCTCAAACAGCTGAAGACGAAGCACCTGTGAGAAAGCCTCCTATTTTCTCATGTCTCATTCCACACATTTAAAAACTTCCTTGTAGATGTGAACTGGAAAGATGAAGAATACAAAGTCTGAATTCAAAGTCAGGGTCCAGGTTTCAGCTGGGATAGAGTTAATTTTCTTCATAGCTTCTGGTATTGTGCTATGACACCGATGGTTTGTTTGTTTCTGAGCAGGGGTTGCACAGTGCCAAAAGACATTTCAACTTCCCCTACTGCCCTGACAGTGAGGGGACCAGGAGGGGGCACAGGGAGCTGAAAGAGGACAAAGCCAGGACCTTAACTGACCAAGGGGATATTCTATACCATATGACATCATGTGAAAGATATAAAACTGAGGGTAGTTAGCCAGATGGGCAGGCACTGCTTGGGAACTGGATGGGCATCAGTCAGCAGACGGTAAGCAATTGCGTTGTGTGTCTCTTGCTTTGTAAATATACATATATAATTATCATTGTTATTATTTCTCTCTTTCTTTTCTGTCTTTGTCAATAGTTTTTATCTCAACATTCAAGTTCTACCTTTTTTCCCCAGTTCTCTCCCCCATTTCATTGGGAGAATATAACATGAGAGAATGACTGCATGGAGCTGAGCTGCCTGCTGTGTCCAATCACAACAGTCAGGTAGTGATATTATTTCCCTGAGTTATAAGAAAGCAGTTATTTCCTATAACCCTTATACATGACTTCCTTTCCTCTTTTAAACTTGCAGTTGCTTTCTCCACTTTGTGTTATTACGGGACAAAATTTATTATAAATTCCCTCAGCCACAGGGAAGGTTTACTTAAAATGCAATTCTACCTTGAAAATGATTATTTTAATATGCTATTAGAGATTCTCGGTTCACTATGCTCCACTGATTTCAATATTAAAAGCTCTAGTAAAGAATATTAAATAAAATAAAATAACTTCAATACAAACTCAACCTAAAAACCAAACTGTATTCTACTTTTAAAGGAATAACAAAGATTCTGCAGGCTAAGTTATACCTCAAATAAAAGTGTGCGGCTTCGTGTTCTGATTGTTTTCAATGACAGCTGTGGTACCTTATTTACATAATGCTTTTATGCATGTGTAGTGTTGGCAAACTGGAATCCTCTTATTCTTTTAGCATATTTTCTAGAGAAGACTGCATTATTTTCCTCTTCCTTAACATTTTTATAATGTTAATTTAGAGGAAAATAACTTCAGGTATCCTACATTTTTTGTGACTATACTCAAGACTATACCATGTTAAGAGGGATATATTTCTTTGCTCAGAAGAGCTAAGTCTAATCCTTAATGACCGTGTATCCTGAAAGCCAATGGAATGTACTGTATATTTCCCTATCTCAGGAAAACCTACTGAAGATCTTGGGTATATAATTGGTGTAAGACAATATATTCAATATGGCTTAATGAATGAGAAAAAAACTTGACTATATATGTACTGTTTATACTGTACACCTAAGCTAGTAAATCTTTCAGCAGGAATTTTTAACCTGTGATAATGCCTACATACTTGTACTATCTCTGTTCTAGAGAGGAAGATTTAGAAAGCTGTGAGCAAAATTATGGATTTTAAAAGATAGGCCGGGATACAGCTGGCTTTCTTAGCTGCAGGTGCACATTGCTGACTCAACTTCAGTTTATCATGTCCCTCTCTGCAAAGATGCTCTATCTACTCATCACAGAACCTGTATTCATGATTGGTTTTGCCCCAGTTCAGGTGCAGGACTTTGCACTTTGCCTTTTTGAGTTTCATGAAGTTCACATGGGCCCAGTTCTCGAGACTGTCAAGGTCCTTCTGGATGCCATCCTTTCCCTCTGCATCACTCACCTTGCTGTCATCCACAAACTAGCTGAAGTGCTCAATACCACTGTCCACATCACTGACAAAGATAGATAGATAAGTTAGATAATACTGCTAGTTCAGAACTGTTGAATTTATACTGTAATGTTGAATAATCCAAAAGTAACAAAATAATGAATGTCAGAAGACATAAGTTTAGTGTTCTAGGCAATTATGCTTAGCTTACTCAAATGTTTGCATCTAGACAAATCCTGTTTCTTTCAGACCAGTAATCTGAAATTTCATACCATAGCTGTATCACCATGGACAAACTTGGGAACATACATGGCAGCTGTTTTAGAAGTGTCAGTGCATAATATACAGGGAAGTACTGAGAATGAACAATTGTGGGTTTTTTTTGTTTGTTTTTTTTTTTCAAAATAAATTTGTATCAAAATTTCATCATAAAGGCTTTTTAAAGAAAAAAAAAGTAAAATTTGGACACATTACATCTTTTAAGGACACTTTTCATTTCTGAAACAGATAAGCTGGAATAATTCTCATTTTCAGTAGGCAAGTAATTTGTTTTTGTTTCTATAATATTTGTGATTATTTCCGTTAAAGTATGGGTAAAGGTGTGGAACTAGAATAAGATAAATTTCAAATATACTTAGAATATAAATCACCTTTTTTTTTTTTTTTCTGACGACAAGACATTTGACATTACTGCTATTCAGAATGAGGCAGATAACCTGATTAAATTAATTAGAAATGCTTATAGCTATCCTGAAGAGCTAATGAAAGTTATAACCTGGAAACCACATTTATGAAAGAAAAACTTTAAGGCAAATACGTCTTTTAATTAGTGTAGGAAAAAATATGCTTACCTTCATTGACTTAATAATAAACACTCTCAGACTGAGATATAAAAGTTTGCAGATAGGCAAGTGGCAGTATAAAGCATGCAGAAAGTAAGTTCAGTTTCCAAAAATAACAAACAACTATTTTGGATGTTGCCCAGAAACACCTCAATAATATTAACTTTGATATTAAGTTGAATCTGGCTGTCTTAAGCAATCAATTCTGTTTTTCAGATCTCATTTGAATACCCTCATTATCTTTGTGTGCCATTCTATCTGCCAGCTAATCCTGTGGAACTACTTAGTTTCTGCTTCTATAAGTCTTGAACTCGTTGCTTTAAATGCCCTATAAACTACAAAGCCCCCTGAAAGTCAAATTTTCTATCAGATAATTTGTTTTACCTTGTGCCATAAAATCAGATATCTCATACAATGAAGCCTGAAGTCTAGCTGAGGGCAGCTGTAAATGTAATACAGTATAATCAGAATTAAAAAACTTCATCTAGAAAACCGCTTTATTAAACTTGGTTTACCCACCCACTCCTTCCCCCTCTCCACCCCTCCTCCCCCCCAAAAAAATAAATAAAAATTGTGAGGAAATTGTGAGGAGAAATAAGTGGTCAAGAAATGTAAGTAGAAGTCCTTACACACACGCAAAGGAAAAATAGTGATAACCTTGCAAATGGCAACAGAAGTCCTGTACACATAGTGAAAGGCAACAAATGAAGTACAGCAGCTCATCTTGTCTCCTGTGCAAGACAGGCTCCAAATTTTATTCACATATTTCTGGAATGTTAGCAAACATCCAGTAAGACATTTCTAGAGCTGCAAAGAGGTGTTCAAATGTAGATTAATACTCTGCCATAGATCTCAAGTTCAAACAAGTTAGATATTTTTCTCACATGTTTGGACATGTCACATAACAAATAAAAAGCCAACAATTAATAGAGAAAACTAAGTTCCTACATGCTATTAAATAAAAGAATGAAAGCCTCTTTATGCTTGCATATTCCAGTTCTGTTTCCTGATTGTTGTTGTTTCAAATTTTTTCACCTTATTTTCTACCATCCTCTTGTTCTTCTAACAGAAGTAAATAAAACACCGAAAACCATTAAGAACCACTATCCCATGGTTGTAAGCCTACCTTTTCCTAGATGTTTTAAAAAGAGGCCTCACTGTCAAGTTTTAAAATTGCTTTTGAGTCATTCAAATTGCTCCCCATTAGAAAAATTGCACCTCCAGAGATGTTTTCCAAAGGAAACATTTCTTCCTGACCCTAATTACTAAACAAATTATGTTCTGAAACTTGTTTTTATAGACCTTTAAATTTTACCCTAGAAGTACTTGGAGAATGCTTCTCTCATTGATGTAATATTTTAAATTTACTATGCTGTCTACCCTATTCTGTCTTGTGTTAATTACTATACAGTAATTTCATATATAAACATCTACTTTTTTTGTCCATAACGTAAAGTATAAGCAAATGACTAGTGTTTCTCCAATATTTTTCACTATTTTGTGCATTTCCTCAGACTGATTTGTATCTGAAATATGAAGGCAATATACATACAGTTCTGGAATCTGAGTACTGAATTCAACGGATGTCCAAATCAATATTTGGAAGTGTTTAGTCAGCCTTGATCTCCTTCCTTGAAACCAGTGAGTTTTAACAATGATCCCTTGGGGGAACGCTAAACATTATTAAATTTCAAAAACCACGACTGTCCAATGGGAATGCAAGTCACAGATGAATACTAACAGCAAGTCTTCTACTGTGGGATGCCTAAAATAAATAAAAACATGTACTCTGTGCATTTATTTAGAAGTTATTTTTATTGACATTTCATGTTATTTTGTATTTTCTATATGAAAAAAATTACTTCCTTTATTTTCAATCATTTTAAAATATACTTTTTCTCCCCAATACATTTCAATGAGAAATAAGCTTGTTCCGATCAGCATATTCACATACTGCAATTTTTTTTTCCACTGTTCTACTCAGTATGGTAGCTGCACTGTATCTCCCAGCTCACATGCTGCTGCTCATCAAAACAATAATCTTAAAACTTTTTTCTTCTTTAATGTCCTAACTGCTGAGGCAAGTCCAGCTGATCTAGTGATGACCAAAGATTCAATTACACCAATCAGTAAAAGGCGTTCAACTCAGCATTACCATGCAGGCAATAGTAGTGCTATGACCAGCTCTATACTTCTTTATAAAGTGAATAATTGACAACTAAAAGATAAGTGAATAGTTCAATTTCTGTGTCTCAGCCTTGAGAAACACCATTCAGACTGGCAGCACAATTTCTATGTAGTTTATGCTAATGTTAATATCTAACCTATATCCGAGTGCCGAACAAAGACAACCAAAGTGTGATCTGATTAGGTAGCAGAATATTACCACTTCAGTAACTTTAACTCAGCATTTTTCTGTGAACATTATTAGCTAATGCCCTCAAAGGTTCTTACAGCTGTTTGTAAGAAAGTATTATAGCTGTATCTATTCCATATGAATACAGGTATGTATGTATGAAGTACATTTACATATAAGATTCCCTGACTGTTTCTCATGCCTCATTTCAACTTTATCTGTACACATAAATTTTATATATTTAAACTGTATATATACTGTATTTATATATTTAAACAATAAAAACTATTCCAGATATGAATAATTCTGCTTGAACTGTTTACTGTTGCCTGTCTGACTCAGATTTTCGCCTGCATTTTTAATGTCAGGAATTTTTACTGGCACAATTTATCCTGCTCCAAAGATATTATCTACTATATTTCTCACAATTAAAAAAAAGAAAAAGAAATGTAGAAAATCCATGATGAAGAATAGAGATATATATTCAAACAATTTCAAGGCTATCTACCTGATAATCCATCCACCTCATCTGAGACAAGGTGCCAAGGTACAATCCTCTGACAAACTGTGGTTGTCATTGCTTTCATTAGCATTTTGAGCCAGTGAAGTAATGTGGTTTTGAGGCAAATCATCCACTTCTATTACGTACTGATCCAGTTCAGAACAGAGCAGTTCCGATACTCATGACCTGGATTCCTACCAGATAAAAATCAACCAGAAGTTCCAACACAGATGCACACCAACTGTGCTCAAACCTCTGATGGGTACATAAAGGTCCAAGCCAAAAACTATTTGTTTGAACAGATTCAAACAGCTGTAGAGCTCTCTGGTAGGTGGAAAATTTCATGCAATCTAACTTAAACTTGCCCTTTGCTGGTTGTGTAGAAGTAGAGTCTGTCCAAGCACTGTTGCTTTGATCAGCTGATTCTCTTATGCCAGATTAGCGATTAATGATATGCCTGTACAGACAGGTATACACATAAAACACCATAGACCTCAGAAACTCTGTTCTCAGTTGTCCGGGGTACCTCCCTTGCATTTCTCTTCTTTCAATTTTCTGGGTCATCAAGTCTATACTTAATCTGAAGATGGAATTGAGTACTTAGGATGTCAAACTGTTTATCTAGTTTGCTTGATCAGTCATTCAAATTTCTCTACTTAAAATGTTGTTAATTCAGTCTCCCTTTTTTCGGGGGAAAAAAAAAAGAGTTTTAGTTATAATGATTTCCATGTATATATAGGATTTGGATGATCAGTGTTGGGGTTGTAATACAGCTTGAGTAAAAATGGGTGAAAAAGGAAATTTAACTTCTTATGCAAAAAAAAGCTAAGGAACACCGATGAGTTTTAACAGCAGAAGTGGAAAAGTGAAATTAGAGAAGATTGTTACTTCATGTTTAGCTAAACCAAGATAACCCAAACTGAATAATTGGCTACATGAAACAAGCCATATAAATTAAATTACACAAAGCAAATTCAGTAGACATGAAGCTTCTTGGTAAGCTGCTGTTCTACTGCTGCTTGGATACAGCAGGATACGTCAGATTTTTAAAAGCATTAGTAGGTAAATTACCACAGGTTCTTATAGTTTTTCAATTCAGCAGTAATGTGCAAGAAACATTTGGCAGCAAGTTACATATTGTATTACATAGGTACACATTTCTTAGTTATCTATATCTATTAGTTTGATAAAGTTAGCAAGAAATATAAAATGACGTGTTTCCTGACAACCTATTTCTTTGGCACACACACTCACACACACACACACACACACAGAATTCCTCAATGAACTATGCACAGTGTAAAAAGCCTCTTAAGGATATTGTACAAAAACTCTCAAATAAAAGTATTTACACTGCAGATAAATATGGTATCCTTTCCATATAAAATATTATATATACCTTCCAACTATTCTGTGGACTGTTTGCATAAGCTTGTGTTTTGAGCTGAACAGTGAAGTGAATTTGATTTTCAGGAATAAATATCATTGATCATGTCATCCATAGTAAATTATCTATTTAATCTTTTTTTTTTTAATTTTCAAAAATAAATTTAGGCAGAATTTTGTATGAAAATTTCTTATAAAATCAATTTTATGTTGATAATAGCAGCATTTTATTTTTTAAAATGTTTTATCATTATAAATTGCTTTCCTGGTTATTGATACAAACAGCCAAACTCTTCAACAATGCCAGCTGTGTTAGATTTATATGACTTTCTGAATATTAGTAAATGTTATTGAGTGACACAGCACATTTTTTCGAAGCATAGATACTTCTGTAATTAATTTTTCAAGTTGTAAATCAGTGAAACTGATAACTCTAGGTATTCATATCAGATTGTTTCTGAGGGCAATTAACTCATGCAAAACAGCTATCTTGACAGCATCCTGAATGGTGTGGCCCCTCTGAAGCTAACTCTGGTACAGGGAGGTGAATATCATATTTGCTGGTCTCTGGGCTGGCTGAGTGCAACCTCAGCTGCCTTTGGGAGAGCTCAGCCAGTAATGCCTTGGTACATTCCAGATTTGGAGAATGAGAATTGAGTGCTGTAAACGTAATTTCCCCAAACAAGTCATTTTCAGTAGTGATAATCTAACCTTCACCCTACAATATGAGATTAGATTTAAGCTGCATGTCATATTTACACATCTGCTGTCTCACTTAACTCTGAGTATTATTCTGTCTCCTATCAAGTTACTGATTTAGGTATTCACATTACAACACAACCTACCTTAACATTTTCCCATGCTGTTAAACTATTGTATCATTTGCTGGTTGTTTTTTATGTCCTGTTCACTCTTCTCAAACAATGACCCTGTGAGCCAAATTTGTAAGTTACATATAAAATGTTGTGAGAAAGATCCCATAACAGTCCCTCTAATTTCCTCTATATCTCATACTCTGTTCTCCATAAAGTGAAAGGCAAGGTAACACAATAAAATTCTCATGCAAAGTAGCTGAAAGGAGTTGGGTAAGCTAAAGCATCTCTTTCTATAAAATGTTTTCTCCCATCCGTTTATGCAGTGGGTTAACTTTGATTTAAGTTTAGACATTCTGAGAGAGGGAGAAAATTAGCAGACACAAGTCCATGTCAATTCTCTGTTAGCTGTGGGTGCACTGGTGATTTTATAAATAAACTCTTCAAAAGTATAGCCTCTGTGTGGGATAGTGGAGCTCAAAGTCATTTTAGGTATGTTAATTACAGGTCTGCCTGAGTCCATGAACTTATGAAGACATTATGCCCCTGAGTCAGCAGAACCAAGCAATCTATGAACCAGTTCTTGTGGGAAATGCAAATGAGACCTTGCTGCCTCCTGCTCACTCATACTGAGAAGCTATTGAACTGTCCAGATTGCTTCCATTTTCAATATCCCTTCATCTGAGTAAGATAACAGAGTCCATTATAAAACATACAGTCTGCATTACTCCTCACTTTGTGTATGACTTATATGCGTATCAGTTTGTGGCAATCAGAAGCAGTGAGGACAAACATGAGTCAAGGTGCCATAAAGTTCTGGATAAAATGTAAGAATAAATAAAAGGAAATTGAGAAGATTAGGAAATTGAGAAGATTATGAACCTGAAGTGAACCAAATAAATGAAGAGGGTAACTATTCTGCAATGTACTGCAGTTGCTTGTGCTAAGAAAATAAAACGTTTAAAACTCAAAGAAAACTACTCCTCTAGTTTTCAAAACTATTGGAGGGGTGGCAGGAAGAATAAACCTAATTTGAAAAGAAAGAGCAGGACTGTAAGGGTAGGTTTCTGCAAGATCTCAGTGCTCTAGTGGCTCAATCCTGTCTCCCTGTTTTCCCTAGGTGCTCATTGCCTGTCATGATTATTCAGTCTCACAACCCCTGTTACAGTGCAGGGCATCGTATGGGAACTGAAGTTTATACAGTAACAGGTTTTCCATATTCATTTTTCATCCAAAGTGGATGTTTTTGCAATAGCTTCTTTTCATTCAGTCATCTTGTTCACAAAAAATAACTATTTGTGTCTTTAAAAAGTCTAACCCTGTTGTGAAATTTGTAACTAGAAATTTGTCTCAGTTTTGCTGATATGACTGTATTATTAGGATCAGGTAAGTTTTGTATGTCAAAGAATGAAATATCAGTGTAGATCATACAGAAGAGCTCTATACCTGAGATTTTTTTTATCATATATGTAATTACAGAATGTCACAACAGCCGTAACTTGCAGAGTGTTTTAAATATTAAGCTATTTGAAGGCAAGGGAAAAATAAAATGGTGCCCAAATTGATCTCCATCTTCTGTGCTACTCAATTTTCACTTTAGTAGAGTTCAAAAGTAAGACTGATGCAGAGATCTCTTGTGATACCTGCCTTGTGTAGACACTGTATAGACATTACCTAGTCTGTAATTATTGTCAGATACATACTTGTATACAAATTTAACATGTATTCTCACTGTTTGAAAATACAGTTTATTCATATCATAAATTTGGATCAAATATTTTAGAGATGACTACTTGTATCCCATTCAACTTCAGTACAAGCATCAACATTAAGCATAGTTTGAATATTAGTGAATTCTATCTATTTCATAGATAAAATGTACATAGTAGTAATTTTTAAGAGAAAACAAGGGTGGTATGAGTAATTGTGCTGTAGGTCTTTAATAGAAGACTATACCTTCTGCTACCTTAAATAATTTAATAATTTAAATAATCTTCTGAATGTAGTGACATACAAAGTACAGACCTGGAAGAAACACACTAACAAGAACTGACATTTTGTATATACAGCAGAGTTAAAATTTGCAGTCAAGATGGTGATGAATTTAATCTAATTCACTACCTTGATCACTTTGGTGTGGAAAATCTACCAGCCACATAGACACATTCTTGATTTTGATAAGTCTGTCAGTATTACTTTTTCCTTCTATATATAATCCTTATATTTTTCCATAAGAAAAATTAAAGCTATCTGATATTTCATAGGATATCTGTAGGTATTTGAGATCTTTATTTCTAAAACTGCCCCTTCTCTTACATGGCATTCACTTAGTGTACCTCAGAGAGTAGAAAGTGAAGTCCCATTATATGCTCCAGATCCTATTCAGTCAATTAGTATATGCTCAGGAGTTATTCTTCTGTGGCAGACCTGCCTGTAATCGAATTTATGTCAGATAAGATGTTGTACTTATACATCCACTGGGAGCAGAAACGAAGACATCAGACGTAAGGTACAGAAAGATTTCCCTACCCTATAATTGCAGCGAAACAGATGCTAATTTGTTTTTAGACTACTTTGCAGATGTTTAAACAAAACAAAAGCTGGTTTGCCCTACTTCTAAGAAATTCTCAGGCATTGCCCCAGCTGAATAGGTCACCTCATCTCATGAAGATGATAGCTGACAATATTTTTGCAACCTATATAGTTATCATTACTGTAAGAATCACCTCTGTAACATAGCAGCAGTTACAAATGTCGTGGAAATTTACAGTGGGTTTAGGAGCTTGGTAATGAATTCAAGCACATTCAAACCTGAAATCTTAACTGGCATAACCCAACTAGTTGTTCACCTTATTAAAACAAGCCAAGTTGCAGTTTACACTTTCAAACCAAGGAATACACAGCAGGGAATAAATAAAAAAAATTTAAAAAAGGGCGTTTCCATGGCATTATGTAATTTCTTTTCCTGGATGTAAATTCTACATACTCAAATTGAAAAATATAAATATAATTAATAGATTATGTAAGGGAAGACAGCAACAGATTGCAGTCACAAGTCTTTAATCTCTAGCCCATACAGAGATTGAGGTTAACTAGATAAGATTACATTGATACATCCACTTATGCTTGCAGCAACCCAAGGTTAACTTGTACTAAGGTAATCTCCTTTTGCTTTTTCATTTGCTTGTTTGATGCCTCTTTACTGAATTTTCTCAGTGTAAAAGAATAGTGACTAAGTTTAGATGCAGGCCCTTGGTCATACGATAAAGTAAACAAAAAGAACATAAAACTGAAAAACTATCAACTCAAATAAAGTAAATTAAGTTGCAAGAGAACTTCAGTGCCCATCAGGGCATACATTTGCTATGTAAATGGGAAAATGATTAACCAATCTATGTACTGAATCAGTTTTCTTCAATAAAAGCAAAACAATGGAAAATGGCAGTGTCTTCAATACCATCTTGAAGAGTCAAAACTTTCATATTCAGAAGGATTTATTCAATTAGAAGAAAAATCTTCCTAAAATAAATAGAGCATTTTAACTCACCCTGTGAGAAACTCCTAATAAGGATAAATTTTTGAGTGAGAAAATTTCTTAAGCTTCAAAAATAAACCCTATGGCTAAAGGAAATTCTTCAAAATGCACACTGAAAATTCTTGATTCTTCTTCTGTTTTAACAGATGTAAATCACATTTCATTTAAACCAATAAAGGAATGTGGCAGATTTGGTCTAAGCTGTCTAAAGCACAGCTCTCCAGTTCAAAATTGATAATTTTTTCTTTTCTTTTCTTTTCTTTTCTTTTTTTAACTCAACAGATATTGCATTTATTATAAGGCACAGCAATTAGTATCAGAAGGAAATATCCTATTATCCATGTCTGATTGTCACATGGTTAGATTCTACTCCAGGCTGCATTTATTCACTTCACTTATTTCTTTCTCTTTCCAGTGTCCACAAGTGCTGTTAAATCTCAGACAGAAAAAAAAGAAGCACAATCTACTATAACTGAAAACAGACTTATCTTTGCATAGATGGAAGTGCTACTACCTTTTTCAAAGCATAAGAATTTTATTTATTTTTATTTTATTTTATTGACAGACAAGTAAAGAAAAGCATCCAAGTCCTTAATTTTTCTTTCTGAATGAGTGCCACAAAGTCTGCAGGGGGATGTTAGATCAAGTGCTGAATGTAATACCTTACATTTCCAACTCCTTTATCAGCTCTGTATATTCTTCTTCATGCTTGTTTCTAAAGTGATGTTTCCAGGATTAGGGGTCACCTGCCTTTAACATTACTTAAGGTTGTCATTTGGCATCTGTATGATCTGAACCCAGCCTTGGAAATAAGCTGCATTACCTTATCTATTAACATGACCCAAACTAATTACTCTATGAGCTACAATGAAAATCCTCTTAGAACAATTCATTTCAGTTTTTAGAATATTTTAAATTAACTAATACTGTTCTGAAGTAAAAAATAAAGGTTCTGGTTGATTGTAAATGCTGCAAATCCTCTTCCTCTGGCTATAGCATAATTTTAATGCCTTTGCTAATGGATACAATGAAGTGTGTTTTAGGGTGTGAGCTTTTTACTTAATTGGCAAGTTTTACTTTTCTCATGTTCTGCAATAGCTGTCAAAACTTGAGACACTTTTGCTATGGGATTAATCATCACTGAACAGTAAACCATAAGTATGTAATGTAGCTTGTCAAACATTAACAAGTTCTGTAGATTCAGCAGGCATTACCTCAGAATAAGTGCCTGAGACATCTTCAATGGCCACGTTGTTATAAATGTAGTCAAATTTCTATGCCCAGTCTGTGATTGATTCTTTTTACAAATATATTAAATGGTCTAAAATCTCTTGCTCAGGAGATTGCCTGAAATTAGACAGCTGACAAACGAGTTAAGAATTAACTTTTTTGTAATGTACTCAAATAAATATATAGTTGTCATGCTCATAAAATCCATTAACTTTAGTACATAGCATAGTTCATCATGGAGCACTTGCAGATTTGTTCATTGTGTGGTCCTTGTCCAAAAAAGTAAAATAAAATAAAATAAATTGAAAGAAGGAGAATCTCTTCTTACATTTGCAAATTTCCATATCGTGGCCACATTCTGATGGTCATCAGACATTTCAGGGCAATTGTAACATCGTCTACCAAACAAAACACACTAAAAAATCTTTAACAAAATTGCATGACTTATTATTACTGCTACATTTCTCAGGCTGTCAGTCATTCCTTCCTAGTCAAACACACACAACAAGTCAGATATTTAGCTGAACAGAATGCTTCATTTACAGTAAACACTGAATCACATTATTTTCAGGCCAAGAAGAGGAAGATATGTACTTCGTCTTATTTATTTATCTATTTACTTACTTACTTACTTACTTATGACAAATGGAAAAACCTTGGACAATGATTTCCTTAAAAAATTAGGAATTTGTGTTTGGAATATACAGTATTAATAGATACAGAACAAAATACTGTAACTGTGGTGATGGGTAGAAAAAACAGAGAAATAGTCCTAAAACCACATAGGTAGACAATGAATAGCATTCTCCTAGACGCAGCAGGGGCAGCCAAGGAAATGGGCTACTGTGATTGGGTGAGTGTTTACACTGAACGTGGAAGAGAGTTTCACAGAAGTGAGACATGAATAGTAGCTGACAGAGTCTGGAGAGTTGAAAGTGCTGTGGTTTAACCCAGCAGGAGCTCAGCACCACAGAGCCATTTCCACCTGGGGAGAGAAGCAAAATAAAAAAAAAAGCAACAAAACAGAACACATACATTGAGATAAAAACTATTTACTAGTGCAGAAGATGAAGAGAAAAGGAAAATAATGATAGTAATGATAGTAATATATATATATAAAACAAGTGATGCACAACACAGTTGCTCACCACCTACCAATCAATACCCAGACAGCCTTGTCCAGCAGCTGCCCCTCCAGCCAACTCCTCATAGTTTTAAAGACTTATTTTTTGCATTATGTTATCTGCTATGTAATATCTCTTTGCCCAGTTCAGATCATCTGTCCTGGTTCTGTCCCCTGACAGCTTCCTGTGCCCTCTCAATTCCCCTTGCTGTCTGAACAATGTAAGAAGTTGAAACACCCTTGGCTCTGTGCAGCCACTTCTCAGCAATAACTGAAATATTGGTGTGCTATCAATACTGTTTTTCTCCCAAAGCAAAAACATAACATCATACCAGGCACAATAAATAGAGGATGAAAAAATGAAAATTGGCTCTGTCCCAGCTGAAATCAGGGTAGAAGGAAAAGGACCTGATTACAATACAGTCAGAAAAAATAAATTTTACCTAGATTTTACCTAGACCAGTATGTCTCCAGCTATGTTTATCTATGTACTAGATTAATACAATGTAAGCAGAACACTATGAAACATCAGCTTATGCATTATGTTTATTATTTCATATTTGCTACTGAAAAGTTAACACGTGAGGCAAAATTTAGAGTCAAGCCAATCTGGATGCCAGCAAGTGGGTCATGGGTTTTCAGCTCTCAGGCAAGTTGCCTCTAAGGAAGTGGCTCCTGCCCTTGGCAAAGGGCTGTAGTTGCAGAGAATTTTGGTTCAAGACCAGTCACGAAAACCTCAAAAGTGTCCAACCAGGAATGGCTCAGCTAAGACTCTCACAAAGTATTAATATCTTCTAGTGACTGAACAAATAGCACTCAGGGAGGAAAATAAAGGTAGTCTCATACACCAAAGTAAAAACATGGTGTAGACTCAAAGATTAATGCACTGGATGACCTTTAAAGTGTCATTAAATCAATCTCCATGAAATCAATTCTCATTGAGATCTCCTTAATCTAGCCTTCTATTCATCCTACTCTGAGTAACAATCTTATTTGCTGCTGTGCTCATGATCTCTAGTATAACACTTCCTTTGCTTATTTTGTACATATCTTAATATGAGTTACCCTGTGTATGGGTACTTTAAAACTCAAGGTTAGTAAAGAAATCATTTATTAGAGACATTTACAATAACTCCTCTCACTAGATGTTCTCCGGTGTATTTCATTAGGTAAGTTTTATTTTATAGGAGTAGGTAGAATTTTGGTAAGTTCAAATGTCCTCAATCACATATATGATATGGAGTTCCTGGTTTTGGCTCATCAGGACTCCAGAGAAAGGGCCAAGTATTGTTTTTGTTTGTTTGTTTGTTTTTTCTCTCTTGTTCCAGAGGGCTTGATCTTGTGATGATTTCACCAAACTGTATTAAAAGAAAGAGAAAAAATATAGGTCAATATTTTACTGGGCATAATGGACTGTCACTGGGGACCTAAGGTAAATAGATAGAAGGTGTAAACCTTTACACTCTTGGTCACATCTGTGACCGGGAAAAATCATGGAGCAGATCCTTCTTGAAGCTATGCTAGGCAGCATGGAAAACAGGAAGGTAAAACGGCCATAACCAAGGGTAAATCCCGACTTTATGGGTTTCTATGATGATGTCACTATATGGACAAGGGAAGAGACATGATGTCATCTATCTAGACTTCAGTAAGGCCTTCGAAATTGTACCTCACAAAATCCTTCTCTACAAACGGGAAAGATAAGGATTTGATGGACGGACTCTTCAGTGGATGAAGAACTGGCTGCAGGATCAAGTTCAGAGAGTGATGGTCAATGGCTCAGTGCCCGGATGGAGATTGGGGATGAGTGGTGTCCCACGAGGGTCAGTGCTCAGACCAATACTCTATAAAATCTTCATCAAGTGGAACTGAGTGCAGCCTCAGCAAGTTTGTAGATGACACAAAGCTGTGGGGTGCACTGAACACAGCAGAGGAATAAGATGTCATCCAGAGGGACCTACACAGGCTTGAGCAATGGGCCCAGGTGAACCTCACAAGGTTCAGCAAATCCAAATGCAAGATCTTGCTCCTGGATCGAGACAACCTCCACTACCAATACAAGCTGTGGGATGAAACAATTGAGCACAGCCCTGCCAAAAGGGACCTGGGAGTACTGGTGGATGGCAAGCTGAACATGAACCAGCAATGTGCCCTCGCAGTCCAAAAAGCTGTCCGTATCCTGGGCTCCTTCAAAAGAAGCACGGCCAGCAGTCAAGGGAAGTGATCCTGCCCCTCTATACTGTTCTGGTGAGGCCTCACCTGGAGTACTACGTCCAAATGTGAAGTCCTCGGTACAGGACGGCCATAGACCTGTTGGAGCACATCTGGAGGAGGGCCACAAGAATGATCCAAGAGATCCAAGGGATTGCAAGGACAGGATGTGAGAGTGGGGTCTCTTCAACCTGCAGAAGAGGTTCCAAGGTGAAATGAGAGCAGCCTTTCAATATCTAAGGGAGAGCTACAGGAAAGAAGTGGACAGACTCTTCAGCAAGGCCTATGGTAATAGAACAAGGGGCAATGGATTCAAGCTTAAGCAGGGTAGATTCAGGTTGAATATAAGGATAAAGTCTTTAGGTGTAGCACTAGAATAAGCTGCCCAGAGATGTGGTTGTTTCCCTGTCCCTGGAGACTTTCAAGGATAGACTGGACCAGGCTCTGAGCAACTTGATTCAGATTCATTGCAGGGGAATTGGACTAGACTCTAAGGATTCTATGAGTCTGTTATTCCATGTTTTTTCTAGGTTTTTCATATTAAAGAATGTTACATGTTTTAGTCTGAGGGCTATCATATATTACCTGTATGTATTCTCGCCTTTCTTTTATACTGAAAATGGTTTATAACAGCACATGCAAATCTGCATAAGTCGCCTTTAATTCTGCGACTCCCTAAAGAAGAAGTACACCCCTTCTCATTGCTTATACCACAAGGCTTGATGATGTAATTCTGATGCCAGTAAATTATACCAGAAATGGAACAATTGTCTGCTAATAACGTCAAGTCCAAGAACTAATGGGATGTGTCACTCACCAGTATGTGACTCAGGATTGTTTCTGGCCTACATAGGGCTGTTTCTATGGAGATTCAGGGTGTCAACCGGCAAGACCTCTGAAACAACAATGCAAAATGAAACACATACCAGTAATTTTTAAAAAATTTTGAATTCTTGTTCAAATCAGTAAATATATTTATATCCAAGAATGTTCCAGTTAGTCCATCCAAGTGAGATGTAGTATACCAAATGTAATCATCTGCTGAGTGGAGACTGTAGACTGACATCTGCAATTATCCCTGACTTGGAGTTGACTCTGGTGTTTTATTAAAGTAGAACTGAAGAAAATAGGTGTGAATTGGGAAAAATATGGTTTTCAAACAATATTCAACAGACACATAAATAAGAGATTTACTTAAGTGACCATTATGATATGGCTTAATTTTCTGCATATTGTTTCTCTAGCGTTTGTCAGAACAGCTAAGCTTTACCTTTTTTCTTCTTCATTCTCTTTATCTAGTTTAGTTATTTATTTACTAAAAACTTAGCACTTTTCATTATCTCTCCTGAATACCCAGTTACTCCTATGCACTGTGCAGTGATGTGGAGGACTACATTTAAGACAAGGACCCCTACTAGGCAGCTAAAACTTGAAATAATAATAACGGAACATTCAAGCTCTTCAGTTAAATAGCTCTGAGAATGGTTCATAAGCCATTAAGTTCTGTAAGGTGTTTGTGCCCTTGGCTTCTTTTGACTATAGTGAGGGTTGCAGGAACTCATCCCTGTGCCTGATGAGGTATTGAATTCCTATTTCTTCAGAAATTGTACTCAATTTTGCCAGCCACCTTTAAGGCATTTGGGAAGTAGCCAGCATTCTAAAGGTCAAAGATGGAACTATGCTCTAGTACAAAGTAGTTCTGGCAAAATCATGGATGAAAATAAGTGGTTCTTTTTGCAGGTTAATTGTAGGTTTTTGTAAGAAAATATACCAAATAACCAAATGTTATGTGGATGTTGATTCTATTACATCTTTCTTATACTAGAAATACATCCAATATAAAAATCACCTAAAAGTCCAGACTACACAGTGGATTTTTTCTTCATTTCCTTCTGTTATTTCTCTTACTACTCAATAGGTCAGTGAAAGATTTCAACTCTCTGAACCAGCTGCAAGATTGCTGAAATCTATAAAGAGTCACCTGGCTCCATTTCTTTCAAAACTGCTAAGTAAAATTTGCACAAATTCTAAAAGAGATTATTCATAACAAATGTATTGATCTGTTCATAACCATTTTAGCTGAAAGATTGTTCCATAAAAGGAACCTTCACTGCCTGCAGATTCATAATCTCAGAGTAATGAGATGCTTAAACTGCATGAGAGGCATCCAATGTTTTTTCATGAACCCATTATTTGAAGCCACTTTACTTTAATGTGGTATCCAGAGTGGAACAAAACGGTTTCATTTTATTTGTCTTACTTAAAACTTTCCACATATCTGTGCAACTAAGAGATTGAAATCATAGACTTCCTTACATATGCCACAAAGCAAAGCTACTAACATAGCCAACATATTCCTTCTTTAGCTGAAAAAGCACATATATCACATATATATATTGAAAAGTCTACTTTCAGCTAAAGTATTTCAGCAAAATTTTAAGCCAATTTCAGAGTCCTTATACATTTTTTACATCTCTCATGCCTTTTCATGGAATACTCAGATGTTATTTTTAAAATATTATGACATGCCATTTGAAATCCATGTATCAGACAAGGTGGTTCAATCATAAATTTTACATTCACTCTACTACTCTTTCTACAGAAGTTAAACAACCACCTGAATAACAAAAACAGCCTCTACAAGATTACCTCTTTCTTTGCTGAGAGAGCCTAGAGTTACAGCCTCAGCCAGGCCCCTGAAGGGGGAAGGAGTGGACAGGACTCCTGATGTATTATCAATCATTGCCAAGTTACAATGTTGCCAGGAGCATCTGGGGAATGTCTCAAAAGCAGATCAGGTGGCAGTGGTTCATAGAGTTGAACAATGCTCAAACGACAGTTGTGGACAAAAGCAGGCATGCCATTCTTCTAAAAATCAACATCAGTGGAGGTGATTCACTGTTTCACAGCTATGACTGCATCATTGCTGAAACACACCACCAACCGTCTCACTGTACTCACATCCACTGTTCTCTACAAACATACATCACACATCAGTGAATGTGAATGTGTGCCATTTTTTCCACATGAAGGAATTCAATGAAACACCTTTGTTTCATACTCACTTCCACACCAGGCACCATTCTGTCAGATTGCCCTTCTGCAGTCATCTGTCACATGGCAACAAAATATAATGGAATATTGCCAGAAATGTTCAACTTCTAGTGCCATACCACCAACATCCACCCCTGACATCATAGGCCAAAATAATAAAAAAGGACACATTGCATTCAGATAGATCACATGTTAAATCTGATACATATTGAATTTGGTCTATTATATTTTAGATCTAAACATGTTAACAATAGAAATAGGAGGCAGTCAATAGAAGACTTTGTATTCAGTTCAATGAGAGAACAAATGTCGTTTCAACCACACCTAATCTGGCAATCTGATGGCTAAAACATTGCTACCGACTAACACTATAGTTTCAAATTTGAAAAAGATCATTGGTAATTTTTGATATGTGAAACACAGTTATTTTACTGAAAAGAAATGAAGAAAGAATGAAGGACAGAAGGAAAAAATGGAGGAAGAAACAGAAGGAGATGACATTCAGTGAGGAATGATTACGATGTGGTCCTTCCTTCTCCTTTTCATGTTTCCCAGCCTGTCATCTTCCGAAATTATTCCTGACATCATGAGGCAGTGGACAATTTTTAAATTGTCACTGGACTCAGATTTTATTTTGTTTACTATGAAAGACAAGGATTCAAAGAGTTGTGGTTTAGCAATGCACACTGAAATCTAAGTAATATATATTTTAAGGGTATATATAGCTCTTCTGATCTTTGTTCCTTGAAAAGTTTCGTTTGCCTCAAGATTATTTCTCTCCTGCCACCATTCATTAAAGAAAAATAGGTAGAAATTACCCTTGAGTTAAAAGGAAGTCTTTAATAGCTCCAGGATAGGTGATAATTGGTTTTCACATATTTTGATTCAATTATTTTACCCAACATTTATTCCATCTACATATAATGAAAGAATAGCCAAGGAACGAGAGAGATTTCTGCTTGTATCAGAAATAGTGTTGCCAGCAGGAGGAGGAAAGTGATCACCTCTCTGTACTCAGCATTGATGGGGCTGCACCTCAAGTACCAGGTTCACTTTCGTGACCCTCACTTCAACAAAGACACTGAGGCTCTGATGTATGTTCAGAGAAAGGTGATGAAATTGAGAGGTGTGTAGCATAAATCTTATGAGGAAAAGCTGAGGAAACTTGGATTATTTAGTCTGAAGAAGAGGAGGCTGAGGCTCCACAACTACCTGAAGGGGGGTTGGGGTGAGATGGAGGTCAGCCTCTTCACACATGTAAGTAGCTATAGGACTAGAGGGAATGGCCTCAAGTTGCTCCAGGGGAAATTCATGGTGGACTATAGGAAATACTCCTCTGATAGTGTGTTTGGGTTCTGGAACGGGCCACCCAGGGAGGTGGTGAAGTTACCAGTACTGGAGGTGTTCAAGAACCATCTAGATGTGTTAAGGAACAGGGTTTATTGGGAAATATTGGTGACAGGTGGACAATTGGACTGGATAATCTTGAGGTCTTTTCCAACCTTGGTGATTCTATGATTCTATGATCAAGTCTGCCAGGTAGGTTTGAACATCTTAATCTTGCCTGCCAGACATCAAGATTATACTTCAATCACAGCTTCTAGGCTTATTCACTTTGCCCATTCTTTCATCTTTTGTGATATATTTCTTCACCGAGTCACTTTAAACATCTGATAACAATTTTGGCTGACATGTGCTCCCAGACGGATCTCCTGAGGAGTGAGACAGATGTCCAGACCTTTGGCTTTGGAGAGATCTTGGATCTAGTGGCCACCCATAGGACCGAGGTAGGTAAGGGGTGTCATGGGTGCAGATGTGCCCACCTGAATGATCTTCTTGAGCAGCTGAACAGGTTGTGAGAGGAGGTCATTGAGTCACAGAATGGCTTGGGTTGGAAATGACGCTGAGGATCGAGTTCTCCAACCTCTCTGACACAGACAGGGCCAGGAACCTGCAGATCTGGTATTAGACCAGGTTGACAAGGGCTCCATCCAGTGTAGTCTTGAACACCTCCAGGGAAGGAGCATTCACAGCCTCTCAGGGCATCCTGTTCCAGCACCCCACCACTCTCTCTGTGATGAACTTCCCCCTGACATCCAATCTAAACCTTCCTCCTTGAACTTAAAACCATTCCCCTTGTCCTGTCACTAGCTACCCTTGTAAAAATTGTTTCTCCTCCTTTTTATAATCCCCTTCTAAATACTGAAAGGCTGCAATGAGGTCTCCCTGGAGACTCTTCTCTCCAGCCTGAACAAGACCATATCCCTCAGCCTGTCTTTGTAAGGGAGGTGCTCCAGCACTCTGATCTCTTGTGGCCCTCCTCTGGACCCTCTCCACATTTTCCCTGTACCCGGGGGGCCCCAAGCCTGGACACAGTACTCCAGCTGCGGCATCACGAGGGCAGAGTAGAGAGGGATGGTCATAGTCATTTCCCTGTCCTTGCCGGCCACTCCTCTCCTGATGGAGAACTCATGTGTTCTTCTCCACAGGACAACTCTCAATGAGTTCTCCCAGTCTGTATACATATCACGTATCTGGGATTACTCTGATCCAAGTGCAAAACCTTGCACTTTGCTATACTGAACCTCAGTAGGCTCACTCAGGCCCACCTTTCAAATTTGTTGTTGTTCCTCTGGTTCTAATCCACTCAACTTGGTGTCATCAGCAAACTTGCTTAGGGTGCACTCGAGCCTATCATTGATATCACTGATGATGTTGAAGAGCACTGGGCTCAAGAGCTATGAGGGCAGTGCCAATGCTGTTGCACCACACACGTAGAAGCAGTGCAGATGAGGTCTGATGAGGATGATCTGGGCTGCTCATGGCCCATCTGGTTGAAGAGGCTTGTGGTGAGGACGCAGGATCTAGGCCACAGCTGGAGTCCAAATCATTATGGATGGGCCTACTCTAGAAAGTCAAAAACAATCTGAAGAGAATCAGATAAAGACTTTTCTGGAGATCAGTCATCTTTTTTGTGTTCTATTTTTCTGATGGCCTTTGATTTAAATTTTTATATACTTAAATAGTGTTAAGAGACTGAAAATGCAGAGAAAATTGCCCAGTGTCATCTCCGTAAATAAAATTTGCTATAATCTCCAAGTCATAATTGATAAAAGCAGTAATATACTTTTTCTATTTTTTCTGTTTTTTTTTTTCTTTTCTGTTTTTGTTTGTTTGTTGGTTGGTTTTGTTTTTTAGAATAAATAACAGGTTTGGAAAATTTAGGACACTTATTTTCTCAATAATTTCATTCTCCACTGCAGTTTTATCTGTACGTTTACTGAAGTTTCCATCATTTTCAAGAAAAGCCCTGAATCTTTCTTCATTTCATATTATTCTCGATTTTTGTGTCACTGCATTCTGAAGCTGTAGTTGTCCATAATTTTCCTCAGTCTTATTGCAAGGATAAATAACATTGCAGTGATACAAAAACTTTGCTTTATCCCAGCCATACTTACCAGAGCTTCTGGCAGAACCCCAAAAATTAGCTTCAGCTGCAATAGTACACAATTCAATCCTCATTTTATTCTCTGACTTGAGTTTTACCCTTTTCTCCTTTTGTTTTAGCAGATGTAACATTAAGGTATCATGCCTGCCCTTACATTTTACGGCCAAGATTGAAAATGTTCTTCCTGGAAGCCTTAGACAATGTAATCATCAGACTTTCTCTCTCAACTTTTTGTCCCTGAACTTGGCCTCCTGTTTCTGCCCAATTGTCCTGAATTTACAGGATCTGGGCAGCTCAAGCACATCAGTCCCCAGATTGCACTGAAATCAGCCAGACTCCAGGAATCTCATCCACATACTTAAGGTTTTGTAAAACGAAGGGGGAAAGGAGGACAAAGGGGAGCCAACAAGTTAGTGGGGCTTCCCTTTATGATTCACCAGGGGAAGAAAAATAACACACTAATGATATAAACAGCCTGATGTGCATTGTCAAGGCCCATAAGTCAGCACCAAAGAGTTATATGAAACAAGCCCCATAGCAGCTAAAAAAAATGCATTTTCCATAAAACCATACTGTGTTATTCACCTAATATGCTCCACAAATCCAGCACAGACCCCTTAGTAGGTGACCAATTTAAATAAAGTTCTGAAGATTGCCTATTGCTATATACCGTACCTTACAGAACAACTCTACAATAATGATCTACCTGAGAAAATACCCTCTGCACATGTTACTTTTCTCTTTTTCTGGTCTCAGAATCTTCATTTCAACAATATCAAGGTATTTTGTAATATAGTTAATTTTCACTGTAAACAAAGTAAATGCTTCTAATTTAAGGAGTCCCCACAGTGTTTAATCTGCAATTAATTTGAATAAATTATTTATGTTAGAGATAACTCATAATCAAAATGACATTAATATCATGCATATTTGAAACTGCAAGTACTACATTATATGCATACTTTATTAAACATTTTTAACATCATCAAGGAAAAACATTAATTTATTACTAAAGATAACTTCAGTCTATCTCTATTTGAAGTTCAAACATTAGGGAGGGAGAGAGCTTTCTCTGAGATGCAACACAAGAAGCATTAAGGAGACTGAACTGATTCTCATCCCTGTTTCATGACATCCTGGCATAAACCAATTCCCAAATATGGAAAGGCACAGAAGTGCTGCTGAACAAGCTGCATCCATGTCAGTCCATCACATATTGGCAAATGGTGTCTATCCTTCCCTGAAACTGCAGCACTGAAGCCACTGAATTTATCACAAATTTGAAAATTAATTGATGAACATCACTGATCATGTTTCTGAACATAATGTGAGACAAGGAATTGCTTGGCCCTGATGCTTTCTGAAGTCAAATGTGAACTGCCTGGAGATGTCAATCAGTAACAACGCTTTCCATGTTAGCAAACTATGCATTATTCCTGTAAATTAGAGAAATTGATGGTCACTTCATTTTAATACAGTCTCACTTACCTTTCAGTGTTATTAAGACATTGTGAGTCACTCAAAAGAATGATTCCAACTGGGGCGAAGGAAAGTAAGGCAGATAATGAAACCTGCAGACATGGAAGAAACTTTATTACTCCTAGGAGACATTATACAGAATGTCAGACTGGATACCCACGGAAAAGTGCTGCAACCATTGTCTTTCTATAAAAGTAAGTAAATGCTCAAAATAAATTCATTAGGCCAGGGGCTTTTTGTTGAAGGAAGGGGTTTCTCATCTCATATTTACCATGCTCATTATTTTTCCATAGGTTGGACTGATGAAAAGCAGTTATAGTTTTTTACTTTGGATCCTAAAACACTATAGAAGTACCACTCACCTAAACTTCCACATAATGAAGTGCAGTAAACCTTCTGGAGGAACTAGTTAACGACTGTACTCCACAAGCTCCCATTACTGTTATCCAGTCTTTTCCAATGAACATTCTTTCCTACAACATCCATTTTGTTTTTCAAATATTAGACAAATTCTAAGAAAAGAGACATTTAGGTGTCCTTGACTGGAAAAAAGAAATCACTTCCCAGAAGTAGAAATTAAACACTTCTGCTTGTCTTGTGAGGCAAGAAAAAGTAGTAGCTTAAATATCCATTGGATTCCTTAATCCAAAGTCAAAATGTTTAATTAATAATGTGTTATCAATATTATTTTTAGCAATGAATAAAAATTCAGAATTGTCATGTTACGACATAAATTTCAGCTTAGTTGTATGTATGGGTGTATTTACATACCTACTGAAAAATAAAAGATATAACCTAAAACACACCTGTCAGTTTAAGAAGTGATTTATTAAATTTAATATCAGAAAACTTTTAGATTTCTGTTAGGTTTAACAGTACAAATTAAAGATAATGTGTCATAATCATGGGCAAAAGAACCCAGGATAAATGCAACAAACATTTGATCCTTGGTCATCCTTAGTCAGGGATTTTTTCATTATGATAATTAAGTTTGGTTTCCTTTTTATTTCAGAAACATTAAATTTTCTGTGTTTTAATGATCTATCCCGAGGTAAAATTAAGATCCAAGAAATTTTCATCACATTTCATTAAAGGTCTGGTTTGTGTTCCTAAATTTAATAGGAGATAGTATTGGTCACACAGGCCCTTGTGACTGTTTACTTAGTATATTCATACTTGAGAACTGTACTTGAGCCAATTCTGAACAGCCACCAGCAGTGTACTGCTCCATTATTTAAAGACATGAACTGTATCTCCAAGTCCTGTCTTTACATTTCACATCCAATTTACTTTTTATATAAAGTCAGGTAATATGGAAAGTAGGTTACCAAACTATTTGCAAAGAGCTTTTTGCTTCTGTCTTTTTTCTCCAAATAGTCTGTGCTGGTTTCTGTTCATTTCATTTTCAGTTTGAGATAGTATATTCATGTACACAACCATTATTTTAGTAGAAACTACGTCTAATTGCTAAGCAAA
Source organism: Odontophorus gujanensis (assembly GCA_013399175.1). NCBI lineage: Eukaryota > Metazoa > Chordata > Aves > Galliformes > Odontophoridae > Odontophorus > Odontophorus gujanensis. The sequence goes on from VXAB01010203.1 coordinate 159,418, forward strand.
TGATTTTGGTCAGCCTGATGTAAAATACGGGGTTGTTTTTTGTTCATTTTGTGTGTGTGTGTGTGTGTGTGTGTCTATGTAAGTTGTAAAACTAATACACTCCCATCAAAAGGCATTTATTTTCTTTGTTTATCTTTCCTCCTTTTCTTTCAAGGAGAATATTTCTTTTGTAATCATTATGTATTACATACATACCTTCATCAATTCATATTTTGCTTCCCTGTCAAACTTTCTAGATGCTAATTGTTAAACTATAGTAAATCTCTACCTACTAATATAAAAAGTTGCCATTCGTTGTTATTAACTCCACCCTTTTCGGAAAGTCCACAGAAATATAGCTGGAAAAAGAAACTAATGTCCATACCTCCATATTTTAGTCTCCATATTTTTGTGGGAAAAAAAAAGAGGGGGGTAAAAAAAAAAAAAAAAAGCATTATGGGCATCACCTTGTGGCACCTGTTGACAGAGGTATAAAGACAAAAGTAAGTTTATTCATCATTGTGTGACTCCTCGGACAGCTTTGTGCTTGTCCATCAGTATCATCCAGAATTGTACTGTGTCAGTCACAGTCGTGATGAGACGAAGTTATGACTCAGGTTTTAGCTTTGCTTTTTTGTAGGACATCTGTAGTTCTTCATTTATCCAAATTTGTTGCTCATTCCCTTATATAGTACATTTCCAACATCCAAATAAATTTGGAGTTGTTCTATCTGTAGATAGATTTCTGAACATTCTCCTTTCACTCTTTTCTTTGTTCAAGGAGTTTTATAAGGTTTTTCTGTTTATTTCTATTATTTTATTTTTCAGCTATAAATTAACTTCATAGTAAGCATATTTACTTCTGTACCAGGGGATAGTTCACTAAAGTTAATGTACATTTCCAATGTATGACTAGAATTCAACTTAGCATATAAAGATCTTTAGGTTGTTTTTTCTGTGTCCTACAAGCATAAGAGATCAAAAGCAATCACTTTTCCAGAACAGAGGACATTATATACTTTTTTTGGAGGATTTCTACCTCTTTAGACAGGAACAATATAATATGTACCTGTCATACACGAAGTAAAATGTATAAAATATGGTTTAACCTGACTAGTCTGGGAGCAGAAACAGAATGAAAAGCTTACTGTAGTTAAGTGAGAGGTATTTACATGTTATAAGTCTTTGTAACCCTATGTCCTCTCATTGTTTTAGACAGGACAGAGTACCTCTTTTCAATTAGGAAAAGAATGCGATCTTCTAAGTCTGCCTGCCTGTCTTTCCATTTGGACATGGACTTATCACACAATTCATTGAGTTCAGAAAGGAAACTCAAAGTACTAGTTAACATATTTATGATTTGTTTACTTAGAAAAATTACATTTAACCACAGTCTATTTTAACAAAAAGAGAAGAAATACTCGAAGAATGTGTATCAGAGGAATCTACTGTTTGTATAAAAATATGTTTTCTATCACAGAGATGAGATTGTGCCAGAAACTTGTTATGATTTCCCAACATTCTGTAGCATGTGAGGTAAAAAAAAAAAAAAGGCAACTTTCAATAAATACATCTGGGAACTGTTTTCCTAAACATGTAATGTCAGAATAAAAATTATTTTTCTTCATATCATTAAAATAAATAAAATATAAACAAATATGTAAACTTCTCAGATAATAAGCATCATAAATCCACAGTTTACTTTTATTTATATTACTCTGTTTACATACTGTAATCCTGCTGAAAGAAATGGCAGGAACCATGACATTATCTTCATAAAACAAAGGTAGTACAAAATGCCAGTGTCCTAAATGGCTTACATGTCAAAGTCAGAGATCATCCATCAAGTTCCACTGAATTTAGACATATAATATGAGCAAAGTCTTTACTTTGACATTGATCATAATGTCTGAGGTAGTAAACTCAGCATTCCTCCATAATGTCTGAGGTAGTAAACTCAGCATTCCCCCATCTTATTCATCTTTTCCCCATCTTCTTCTCCTTTCTCAGACATAAATTCTTTGTTTGCTACTAACAAGAAAATAATTTTATGTAGTGTTACTGTTTTTGTATGGAAATACAAAAAAAAAATAAAAATAAAGACTATGAAACACAGTTTTGTAACTGAATTTGAAGCAGAATTTCTGAAGTTTATATACATTTAAATATAATTATTCTGACATGACACAGAAGGGAGCTATAGTGCAAGTAAAAAAAAAAAAAATTCCTAAAAAATATTCTATGAAATCCATAGCACAAAGTAATATTTTATCAGACCTCTCTGTCTTTCTTTAACTAGCACAGATTTTTTTATACTGTTAGATTTCTTGCTTTAAATTACATTAAAACAAGATGCAAAATATAACAATGAATTTTATCTTGCATATCCACTTGCAGTTTTCACATTCTGCTTCTACCTTACCTTCAGAAATTCTAAAGGAAGTTAAAGGCATACAGGAAGTGCCAGTCTCAAAGTTATTTTTTAATATCATTGTCACCATGAAAATGTCTGATTTTTTTTAACATTTCAATTAACGTAGTTAAAAACTAGTGATGACTTGCATACTAGTTCCTCTGTTACTTTTTTTTTTCTAATAAAATTAATTGTGGAAATAACATTATAACTTTTCAGCCTCCATCTACTTACATTTTTTTTTTCTTCTGACAGGTCTATATTATGCCACAGATTTGATGCACAAAAGCATCATGGTGTAATCATACTTGTTGTTCTTAAGGCAAAGATTAACGCTGACAATTAACACATTTAGTGTGAAGATTGTTCACACAGTTTGAGATTGTTGCAGATTCTAAGAAGATGCAATTCCTTTTCATTTATTGATATTCTAAAAGTTTGCTTTACAAGTAGATGTGCTAGAATCACATTTTTATTCAATGAAAACTTTGAATTTTGGAACAAAATATAACACAGGTAAATTCCATTAATCTGTAGAATCTAAAGGAAGAAGTAAAACAGTACCGGTAATGAATGGTTAAAAAACAAAAAGATCTTATTTACTTGTTTCAAAATGCACCATTATGTTGCCTTTGACACTGCAACACTTCCTAAGGAGTCTCTTCTGCAAAGAAGGAAATAAGTTCACCTTTGAAGAAACAACTCTAGTAGAACTGGAGAAAATCACAACTTCAAAGTGGCATTGGGCCAAGTTGCATACAAGGATGTAAGCAAAGAACTGTCAGAAAAATACAAGTAAGGTGTTACTTGAGTGAAGAGCTGAAGAGTTGTAAAGTTATCTTCAGTTAATCTCTCTATTGAGCTGCATTTAATTCAGATGAATGTGCATTTTTATTGAGGGACTACCTCAGATATTTTGAGGTAATGCTCATGAAGCAGAACATAAGAAGATTATGAATTTACCTGGGTTCATAAAGGAACGATACTCTGCAGATACATATTCAGTTTTTTTCAGTATCATGCCCTCAAAAAGAGATAAACATCTTAGGTTTTCATAGTCATTACAACTGTCTTGAAAGATGTCTGAATTTGTCTGTCTCACACAGAGAGTATATGGATATGAACCATTTAGATTTTAGTCTGATTCGAATTATATGAATAGGAGACAGTGCATACATAGATAAATACTCTTTATCAAGTAACAAGCCACAGGAAAAAAAAATAAAAGAAAGGACATCACAAAGCTACAAATATATATTTATATTACAGTGGGATTTAATGAATGTATTTCATTTTGCACTTTGCATTAAGTTACAATAAACATGGAAGGGGCCATTAATCTATAATGCATTTGGTTTAGGAGAATATTAAAATGTGGCATAATTGCCTGGGAATAAGAACTGAACATCATTTTATAAAAAATATCTTTTTTTGTTTGTTTGTTTTTGATGGAAAATTTAGCATGGATTTCATAAATAAACTCATCCATGAATTTTACAATCAAACCCTGCAGAAATCCTTAGAAGTACCCAGGAGAATGTGGTTAAACAAAGACATGAAAATTCTGCATAACTGGGGAAATAGTTTTATTTTAAATAAAAGCTCACAACTTTTTTTATAATCCTCTTTCATCAATATCAGTGTACCAGAATGGCCTTTAAAGTTCCAAAAGATGAAGTATTGAATCATATAGCAATACAGGGATCTTGCTGAACCTAAATGGGAGGTTTTTGTTTATGTGGGGATATGCTGAGGATTTGTGCAGGAAAAAATGAAGATGAAATGATATTGGAGATAGGTTATCATCTGTTTGTGGCATTATGTGCATGCCTCATTTTATCCATTCTATAATATTTTACCTGAGTGTCTAAACTAAATTATAATAGAACTTGTTAGGGAAAGCAAGTATGAAACCAATATCTGAATTACAACACTGTGTGTCTGTTCCACAGTGGTCCAACCTATACAGTTCCATAAGGACTTCAGGCTAATTTTGTCAAGGCCAGAATAAATGATGAAACAAAAACAATCACTGAAGTGCCTCATCATCAGGAAAGAAAAAAGTGGGACTGGGGTGGGAATGATAGTGGCTTATCAGAAAACACTACAAGCAGAATTTCCTTATGATGTTTCTGAGACAGTTATGCTCATTTAAGCTCTGAGAAGGTGACAAGTTGCAGGTTCTTTTTCTCTTGCAGCTACGTGCAATTGCTGGGTGAATGGAGAATTTGTATGTTTGATATAAACTTAATCACAGAATGCTGAAAAGTTGAACTTGGCAAACTATAATTGCAGTTTTGACTTGAAGTTGATATGGCTGAAAAAAGAGAGAAAAGTCTCATTGTAGCATCTGTCTAAGAAGTTGAATAGGTTACCTTGACAGATTAATACATTGAAAGGGCATATTTTCAACCAGAGGTAAGTTGAAGATGGAGAGAAGAGGGAAAAGGACTATTCTTGATTGCTAACAAGATCGGCTAGGTTCTGGAGGTAGATGCTGAAGGCAATTTGCTGATTAAATACCTTTTTCTGTATTAATGAACTAGGCTCATTCTTTATAATGCTGCTAATATCTCAGTTCAAGTACCAAGTCAGTGGAAAAGTGAACTTTTTGAATTAATGAAATCAAGAGGTCTGTGAAAAAATAGGAAGAGAAAGGCATTGAAATGAATGCTTTATAAGGTGTTTATAAAACTAAAACAACAACAATAACAAAACACTGAAAATTTATTTTTGAGGGATAATCTTGGTTTATGTGGGGGATTTTTTAAGTTCTTTTCTTCTTTTCAAATTTACTCCAGTCTTAAGCACATATCTCATTTAAAATTTAAATACAAAAACTACATTTTTTTTAAACATTGCTTAAATGATTCTATACCTCCAGAACTAAATAATTTAAAACAAATAAAAAAGATTTTTGTTCTTAAAAAATCTTTTAATGTTTCGGCTGAACTGTGTACACATGGCATACACGATAAATATATGCCTGGTGTCAGTCTCTAGTTACAGTATTCCGCACCATGCAAACTCACTGACGTACAAAAATTGTTCCACTCTAAACACAATAGCTATTTTGATTGTCTTTCATGATTGACTCCCCTTCTCTGAGGCAAGCTAATGTTCACAGTTGTCACGTCCAACCTTGAGTTGCGCTGTGTAATGATAAAAAAGGACTATGCTACAGCAGAAACCTGAATAGGGTAGCTGTAAATTTGAATGTCAAGTTTACTACCTTCTGAACAGGCACAATGGACATTCTCTTCCTGCATGATAGCTAGACAGCATTAGCTATTGCATGTAGAGGTGGAAGGAATTCTGAGCAACCATTTCAAACACACACAGAAAGGGATGTGCCCTCCTACTTTTCTCTGGAGAGAAAATCCAGGGCAGTCTAGCTACAATCTTTGCCCTTGCAATTTTTGGTAAAGGTTGAGTTAGTCTTCCTTTTTTATGAATCTTTTCAGTACACTGAACATCACAGCTACTGTAACCAGTGCCAATATAAAATGCAATTATTTTAATTTTACTGAGGCAGTTACTAAGAAAGCAGGATGTCCAGCTCCAGTGTGCTGCATACATATCCAAATGAGATCCATCTGTAGATGTACAGCAGGATGTATGCTATCCTGTAAGCCCCAGAGCAAATAGAAGGCTAATTGATTTTCATTTCAAAAATACTTTTCTAAATGTATTATTATTTGTTTTGAAGAAAAATGAAAGAAAGAAACAATAGATTGGGCAGAACAAAGCAATTTAGTTAGTAAATAGACATTAGAACAGTGGGACATGTGCCATACAGCAAAGCGCATTCATCAGTAAGGTATTCAGAAAGCTACAGTGAGTATGCCTTTTGTACATATGAGTCCTGAAGGGAACAATAGCATGTAAGATATCCTGGGGCTGTTGGGAGAGGAGAAATCCTTTCTCCTTCATCTAGAGGCACATGACAGCCAAAGCAAATACTGAGCATGCCAGTTCCTGTACCATGATGCCCTGCCAAGCTCTGGCTGTGGACTAGCTCAGTTCTGTGGCTCTCTGCCTCAGTGTTTGCAAAATGAGTTACTGCACCAAATACCAGACTAATTTTTTAACTTGTGGTAGAACAGTGGTGTATTAACAACTCTCTTAGTTTCTGTGTACTCTTTTTTCTTTTTTTTTTTTAAGTTTCCCTACACTACCCAGAGATGACTGGACTCATAAGTAAGAACACAATCAAAACAGTAAAAGTGGTAAGACACAGTTTATACAGTTGAAAGGGGAAGAGGAAGAGGAAAAGGAAAGGGGAAGGGAAAAGGGAAGGGAAGGAAACAACGCATTACAGAAGAAATCCTGCCATCTAAGGGTAGCACAGTTTTTTCAGAAGTCACAATCATGCTTCTAAATTCTTTCTACTAGTTGTAAGAAAAATTCACTGTAAAACAAAAGTAGCAATCACAAATTTAAGGGCACTTCATATATTGCTGAAACATCGATCATAACATCAGGTCTAAATGTTGCTCTATGTTATATTTGGTCTGGCAAACTAAAACAGATTGAAGACAACAAATAATGTGACATCGCCAGTTAGATTCCATCTGGCTGTTATCTTATTACAGCATTATAGTAATACCTATCCCAACAGAATCTCAGAAACACAGAATTGTAGAGGTTCAAGGGACCTCTAGGGATTGTCGAGTCCAACCCCCCTGCCAAATCAGCTCCCTAGACAAGGTTGCATAGGTAGGCATCCAGGCAGGTCATGAAAGACTCCACAAGCTCTCTGGGCAGCCTGTTCCAGTGCTCTGTCACCCTCATTGTGAAGAAGTTCCCACACACATTTGTGCGAAACTTTCTATGCTTTGGTTTGTGGCCATTTCCCCTTGTCTTATTGCCACACACTGCTGAGAAGAGTCCAGCCTTGTCTCTTCTCCTTGCACACCATAGATATTTATACACATGGATCAGATCCCCTCTGAGTCTTCTTTTTTCAAGGCTGAACAGACCCAGGTCTCTCAGCCGTTCCTTATAAGAGAGACGTTACACACCCTTTATCATCTTTGTGGTCCTCTACTGGACTCTTTCCAGGAGACCCTTGTCTTTTTTGTACTGGAGAGCCCAGAAACGGACACAGTATTCCAGGTTAGGCCTCATCAGGGCAGAGTTAGAGGGGGAAGGATCACCTCCCTTAACCTCCTGGTTACATTCTTAATGTACCCCAGTATTCCATTGGCCTTCTTGGCCACCAGGGCACACTGCTGGCTCATGGTCAGCCTGTCATCCACCAGGACAGCCAGGTCCCTCTCCTCAGAGCTCCTCTCCAGCAATCATCCTCCAACCTGTACCAGTGTATCCAGTTATTCCTCCCTAGGTGCAAGACTCTACACTTGCTCTTTTTAAACCTCATCTGGTTCCTTTCTGCCCAGCTCTCTGGCCTGTCCAGGTCTCACTGAATGGCAGCATAGCCTTCCAGTGTGTCAGCCACTCCTCCCAGCTTTGTATCATCAGTAGACTTGCTGAGGGTGAGCTTTATCCTCTCATCAAGGTCACTGATGAAGATGTTGAACAGGACTGGACCCAGCACCAACCCCTGAGGAACACTGCTAAGTACAGACCTCCAACCGGACTCTGTGCCACCAGTCACAACCCTCTGAGCTCTACAACAGCCAGTGACCAAAGTGGGATACATTTTCTCACGTGTGCCATATAGTTAAAAATGTTCTACTCAGTGTATCCAGTCAGAGTAAAGCTATGCTAGATGTCAAAAAAATGAAGACATGGAAACATAGGGCTTATCCTCAAAAATTCTCATCAGTATGACATTGTAATTCTTTCATTATACCAGCCTAACAGATGAATTACAGCTCTTCAGCTTCCAAGACAATTTAAATAGCTATATAAAAGGTAGAATTTGGGGAATAGTAGAAGGAAAGAACGAACAGTGCAGAATGTTCTCCAGTTAAACAATGTCCACAAAGGTACCAAACCACATAACAGATGGTTCATTACACAGACATTTTTCAACCTAAAAATATTTACATGGAGTTTATGTGTTTTCTGTAAAGTTACCATGGTCCCTGAAAACTGCTAATCAGAAGGTTTTTTCATTCCTATGAGCTTGATTTGCATAACATTTCTGACTATATTGCACACTTTCTTTCAATAACAATTATTCACACGCTTATACATTAAAGTGAATTTTCTTTTACCTTTAGTCTATTTTGAATAATGAATTACTTAGTTCATAATAAAATTCAAGTTCTCTCTTCCTCCTTCATTTATCATATGCACAGATTGGATTAATATCAAATCAAGCTGCAGGCAATTTTGGATAAGGGCCATTCTAGAAGGGTATTTGCAGAGCATTTACCATGAGTTTTCTACAATTAATCATTAGCAGAGGGCCACAGATATAATTAGCAACAACAGCAGCTTTAGGTTCAAAGATCAGACGAGGTTATGTCTAAATACTAATGAGACAATTCCATTCCACTGGCTAGCAAATAGTGATCACTTCACAAAATGAATTCAGTGTTTGTAGCCTCTGCTGAGAACCCCTGATTGATGTGATTCCGGACTGGTGCCACTTGTCAGAGCTGTCAGAGTATAACCTTGATGTGCACATTTCAGAGCTGCCTGCATCTCCCTGTCACTTTCACCATGTGCACAGCTCTGATTTGTTGTTTTCAGTGAATGGTCATTTTAGCATTACTGATTTTTCCCCATTTAACATTCTTGATGCTCTCGGCATTTATAAATGCACAAGAGTAGTACAAAGTAAAAGCTAAGAAATCACAAAAGGAAACTTCAGATGAGACTTATAGTGAAATGACACCTTGAACTCAAATGCGTTTCTCCTTTTCTGCATGCTGACTTTAGATTTGTTATGACTATACAAACTGGTTAACTGAAATAAATTGCTATAAATACAACATACAATATATTTAATAATTTAATAGCATTCTACTCACATTTTCAAAGCCTAGAATGACCACATACTATCATCTTAAGCCTAATTTATAGTGAACATTAATGAAGACCAATCACTGTGAGGATTTTAATAACACTGTGCAGTATGTATGAAATTGCTACTTAACAGTGAGCATGGTGACTCACAGCAAACTAACATATTTACTAGTCAGCAAAACTGGCAGTACAAAATTGCTGAAGAAATTCAAATAATGTGATGGGCAAAGTGAGACATAGAGCAGATGGAATTATCCAAATGAAATACTGCTGAAATTAATATATGGATTTTACAATATTGGGAAAATGAAAATATGACTTGAAGGTAGAATACTTGGGGGACAGTAATTCTTAGAAGCCGTAGATATTTGTAAATCTTCAGATAAGATCAAAATGTCTCATACCATTCGAAGAAAAAAACTCCTTTGTGACTGAAATAATAAAGCAGTTTAATAAAAGGAAAATCATAGAAGGGGGTGTCATATCATAATGTTCATTTTTATGAGCTGTACACGCAGTCTAGTCTGTAAAGTAATGCAACCTCACATCTTCTGGGGAGTTCAGAAAGATAACCTGGCAGACACATGGAGAGTGTTTCAAATTTCTAACTGTAGGGATTTTGTGACATTTTGACCCTAGGATAATTGTATGGGACTACCTGATAAGATCCATGGGAGATATGGGTTCTTAAAAAAGCAGCCGAATATCAGGCATGAGACTCTAGCACATTGTAAAAAGGCCTTGAACTACAAAGTTTAAATGTCTGAACCCTGAGTTTCAGCCCTGCTTGGTTGGCTAAGGGTCAGATGCATCCTCCTGCTGAGGAAAATCTGAGGGAATGGCTGAAATAAATGCTGTTTGGCTTAGAAAGGAGATTGCTCAGGGGGAAATCTCACCAATGTGTACAAATATCAGAAGGGAGTGTGTAACAAAGACAGAACCAGGTTTTTTTTTAATGGTACCTAATGGCAGGATGAGAGGCAGACACTGGAAGTAAGTAGGTTTCTTTTGAACCTAAAGAAAATCTCTACTGGTTGACTTTCACTCAGTTAAGGTGACCATGCACCAAATGTGCAACAGCTGAAGGTGTTCTCACACTTTGAAAAACTCACTCACTGCTGAAGATAAGCAATCATTTATGATTCAGGAATGCCTGTGTAGTGGTGTATGTACCAAGTACCCATTCGTATATTCATATGAAACACTCCCATGGATCAGAAAATTAGATTCTTACAACACAGCAGATAGCATCTCTACTTTAATGTGCTTCATACTGCTTTAGTTTTGTGGCTTCTCTCCATGCTTATAGATTCTCATGGCTAGCTCTACAGATGTTGCTTCCATTACTATGGGAAAAGTTCCAAAGTATTATAGAGGTAATCTCTATCATGAATCTTATGCCAGTGGTTTTGTGGACATTATACTATAGTATTTTATCTTTTGTTTTTCTTTTTGTGATGCAAGATCATTTAACACACTTCTTCTACATCCTGTTGTATTCATTGTGATTCACTGAATTCCACTGAGACCTAGAAAAGCCTCCAGAGTGTATATGCTCAAAACAAACCTGAAACTCTGGAGAATATTAATTCTTCTTTACATGTCTACATACTGAGCTCAATTTGTTGCAGTATTATTAAAATCTATTAAAAAAAAAAAAGCAAGGAGCTGTGTAGAAAATATTCCTCCTATGCTACTTGAAAGACACACTTGACAAGGAAAGAAATTTAGTTTCTACTAAAATTAAAACTAAAATGTAAAAATTTACTGTAATATGATAATAAATGCCCAAACACCTATCTTACATGTTTTCATAAAGCGTTTGTTTTGATAAGTATGAGTAGCACTGCAAACCAGTTCATGTCTATAGAAACAAACCATTTGAAATACACTGTAAGTAATTCTGTTAATTAAAAATAAGTTAAAAAAATAATTATAGAATCATAGAAACCATAAAGCTCAAGGACACTATTAAAGGTGATCTAGTCCAACTCTCATGTAATGAACAAGGACATATACACCTTAATCAGGATGCCCAAGGCCTGATCCAACCTAACCTTGAAAGTCTCCAGGGAAAGAGAATCAACCACATCACTGGGCAACTCTTCCAGTGCTTCACTACCCTCACTGTAAAAGACTTTATCCTTACATCCAACCTGAATCTACCCTGCTTAAGCTTGAATCCATTGCCCCTTGTTCTATTACCACAGGCCTTGCTGAAGAGTCTGTCCCCTTCTTTCCTGTAGCTCTCCTTTAGATATTGAAAGGCTGTGATCATGGCACCTTGGAGCCTTCTCTTCTGCGGGTTGAACAGACCCAACTCTCACAGCCTGTCCTTGCAATCCCTTGAATNCATTTAAAAGGCGTTATTGAAGTCCAGATAGATGATAGAGTCTTCCCTTGTCCATTGGTGCTGCAACACCAACGTATTGAGATTTGTAGTTGTATTTTTAAATATATGTTATACATATATACATATATATGTATGTATGTATGAATTTTAGCAGAAGTTTAGCTACCAAAATTCATCAAGGAAAATATCTAACTGTTGCTATTATGTCCCTACAGTTGCATTTAATTTTTATGAACTGAGCTGTAAGAAAGGATGTAGTAGCTGTTCAGTTGGGTAGTTGATTGCTCATAGCATCATGAACATCAGACAACTGAAATGTAATAGGATTTTTACTTTGCATGACTTTATCAGTAAATTACACCGAAATTGGTATAAAAATGAATGCTAATCATCTACGTGTTTCATGCAAGTAAAATCCTGAGTCTTACACAAAATTCAAGGACTTGAATCTGTTGTATGGCTCTGATTAATTAAAACTATGCCCAGAGGCTTCAGTGAGCTTTGCTTTAGATCCTAATAGGGCAGAACAGAGTCTGAGCAACAGAATGAAGCTGTTAAAGACATATAGCAACAGATGATTCACCAAATATCTTCAGGTAAGCCCAATGTTACTCTTTTCTCAACATATTTCTTGTGCAGTGTAATGTTTTCAAGGTGGATTCAAATCAGACATTGTGTTGCCACACATGTGTTGGTAATAACATGACCAGGATTTTCATACCTTTATTCCAGTCCACAAAGGAATACATATATTGTTAAAATAATTATGTTACACTGTTGTAAAATATTCCTGAAGGGATAATAGCATGGATGCTGAACTTGCTAAGGCAAATATCACAAGAAACAGTTGTAATGCAAACTTAATTCAACTCCTGCAACTTTGACATTGCCCAACTCTGAGGTGCTTCTAGAAATATCTTTATTGTTAAAATTGGACTTCACTGAATTGAACCACAAATATTGTCACTGGAAATACTGGTAACTTTACAACTGCTTTTCTTAGGCACATAAGAGTAATACTTACCATACAAGCCCATCAAAATACCTCTTCATCCTGCTACAATTTTTGTCACAGAACAAAAAGAATGTCTAACACAGTGTACATCACCCAAACTATTTCAAAAACCTCTATAATTTTTATTTTCATATGCCAACAATGACGTACTTTCTGGGGTATGTATTAATCAACAATATATAGAAGACTCTAAACAAAAGTCCATATCTGTGTTACAATACTTGAGAACCTAGGGTTTAAACTGCTACTCTCAGAAACAGAAATGCCTCTGAAGATGAATATTGCCTATCCTTTTGAAATAGATCTTTTAATTGAAACTGAAAATACTTATCTGATAATAAAATCGTACTTTCTTGACTGTGAAGCCATTTAATATCTAAAGGACTGGACTTCTTCACTAGGGACAGGAGATTCAATACAAGCAATCACTGTCTTTGTTGTATTTCATCATTTTATTTTTGCTTCTTCATGATGCAAAGATGCAACTTGAATCAATTAGAATTAGAAGTTTGTCCTCTTTTATTTTTCCCATGTTAGGTTTTTCTTCATGGCAAGTATTTCTGTAGAATTTAATTTAATTTTTGTCTCTTTCTCATGCAATCTGCCCTTGAGTACGATGTTAACTCATTATGAATCAGGGAATTAATATATGGCCTAAATCCACTTTTTATTTCTTACCACCGAATGAAATTATATTGAAACAAAGGAAG
>VXAB01010204.1:8097-123879 GCA_013399175.1 Odontophorus gujanensis
GCCCCGGCCCCGCGGACCTCCTCCCCGCCGCCCTCCCCTCCTCGACCCCTCCTGTTGTCCCGGGAGTCCCTCGTGAGCATCCCCTGCGGCACCGAGCATCAATCGTGCCTCCCTGAGCATCCTCCCTGCAGCTTCAAGCATCCCTCTCCTCCTCGAGCATCCTCCTTACCTCCCCAAGCATCTCCCCTACAGCTTCCAGCATCTCTCCTGTCCGTGAGCATCTCCCCGCAGCCCCAAGCATACAACTCATGGTCAAGCACCATCTCTATGGTCCTCTTCACAGCCCTGAGGGTTTTCACTGCAAGCCTTAGCTTCCCCTCTTCAGCCTTGAGCATCCTCTGCATGGTCCCAAGTGTCCATCCACAGCTCTGTGCACCTCTCTTCAGCTCTGCATTCTCCCTGCAGTCCCAGGACCAGCCCAACAGCAGCAGCGTTTATTGCTACAGGAAATGTCTTGAACTGACTGCAAGTGAGGAACCACAGAGGGGACCTGTGCCCATTGCCAGCCTCACTGAGGGCCAGCTGCAAGACACAGGGACATGTCCTGGAGGAACCATAACAGCACCTGAATCCCGTGGGACACCTGCAACTTGTGCTCCTCTTCCCCAAAGCCTATTGCAGTTTTGCATTCGCTGCTGTCTGCAGTGGGTTTGTGAGCTCTGCTGACCCTTCTCTTCTGCAACCCAGTTCTTCTTTAGTAGGTTATCACCACCAATTTCACAACTTCCCTCAGGTGACTTTTCCCCTCTAGATTCCCTAGTAAAACCAAGTAGGTCAAATCTATGCTCATCAGAGCAATTCTAGTTCCTTCTGTTCATTACCCAATTTGTTGGCTTATCACACTGATCTACGCCTAAACCACCTCTGCTCCTCCAGCCACACAGTAACTTGATTCATTTTGCTCACAGCACTTTGCATGCTCCCATGTACCTATTTCACTCTCTGCTGTTGTTTTAACCCATCCCCATGCAGGCAAGCACCCCTTATCCAGCTCCCAGCCCCTTCCTTCCAGCCCACGGTGGGCAGTTCCCTGGAAGCGGAGCTTTCTTGTGCCCCACATGCTCAGCACACGGAGGTTCTGTGCTCATCCAGAAGGGAGCGCAGTTCCCAATTGCTAAGAGGAGGGATCTGCCCTTTTCCCATTCTGAGTGCAAGAAGTCACATGTGCAGAACAGGAAACGTTTTTCTTATTGATCCAGAGGCAAAGAGTCAAACTTTTCCGTGGTGCAACTTCTTGGAAGCACCCGGATTTACAATAAGGACCGAGCCCGGCTCCATCTTCCCCAAGCAGATCGCTGATGGGCAGGCTATTTTTGTCACACTTTGAGTGCTCTGGATATGATGAAAGGCTGCATTGCTCCCATGTTTCAACAAAGCCATTAATGAATGGCAGCAGTACAGCACACAGCCACATCGCAGCCCCGGCCATCGTGATGGGACACGCAGTGTCAGGTTTATTTCCTTCAATAAAAAGCCATTATACTTCCTCTCACCCTGACAGCAAGGGTCCCAAGCAACACAGTGTCAGGTCTGGAATAGGCAGAGATTTGCATCCCGATCAAGCAGGCAGCTCAGCAGCTTGTGCTGTGCTGCATCAATGTGCAGACGTGGGCTCAAACTTCCTACCAAGAGAGATGATTTTGCATTCCCAGACATCAGCCTGAAGTGTCTTCTCCGTGTATTTTTGGTATAACTTGAATAACGTGTCACACTGACAAGCTCCCTGGGAACTGAACTGAACTCTTTCCTGGCTGTGCCTGCAGGTTTCGTGCTGCACTGCTCCAAGGTGGTCCCAACTATAAAGATTTCAGCCTTTCAGGTCACTCCTGCAACTCCGGGGGCTTCTTTTCACCCAAGCAGACAATCTCAAGCCCTTTGAAGCCCCCCTGTTATGTTTTCACTTAATTGACACTGTGAACCTCAGCATCACATTTATCAACAACATGAGAACTGAGGCAGGACTGCTTCACCCCCCCACTGCTCAAGCAAACCCATGGTGAAGTTATTCTAAATTGGTAGAAGTGAAGAGGAGTGGGATCTAACCACCTGGCTGTGCTACTGAAAGCTTCTTCATCTTCAGTTTTGGACCAAAGCACTTCTTCTTGGGGGGGTAGGGGGAGGGGAAACTCCTGTCTCCTGGTCGTGGCTCAATGCTTGGTTCTCCACCTTCTCTGCAGGGCCCAAGCACCAGCGCATGAACCAGAGCTTTAGTCTGCAAAACTAGGGGGCAAGAGGGGTGAGCAGCCCGAGCATCACGCCTTAACTCCTGCAATAAACCCAGCCAGCTCTTGTTGGAGCCCTGCCGCCGCCCGATGTAACGCACGTTGTGCTCTCGCCTCCCACCACACGCATTACTGCACCCATTCAGGATTTGTGGCTTTTGAGAATGATCTAAATGAATTTGATGTCCCAGAAAGAGGCACTTGGAAAATAAACCGGCATGGTTTAATGGTAGCATTTTCCACATTTTTATTATAATGACTCTGGTGTTTATTGGAAGGTTAGCAACTCATCTGAGCATGAAAACAAAGCAATTTAAAAGGCCAGACACATGATGGGGTCTCTGGCACTCTCAGTCATTAATGCTTCTCTGTGTATGGCACTTTTTGGCCATTTGGGCTCTCCAGCATCTTGCTGTGGGTGTTCAATGGGAAGACAGAGGCATCATTTTGGATGTACACAGGAACAGAACCTGTCCTCCTCTGGCCATAGGGCACTCTACAGAGCTACAATCCTAACTCAACTCAGTTGGAAAGATGAGGCAGAGAGTTTAGGATGTCCAGACTGGAGAAAAGGAGGCCAAGACATGACCACATTTCTCTCTGCAACCTTCTGAGACGGGGAAGTGGAGAGGGAGGTGCTGGGCTTTGCTCCTGGTTTGGACAATGCCCTCAGTAATGTGTTTCAATTTTTGTTTAGCCTTGAAGTAGCCAGATGGACTCAATGAGTTTTGAAGATTCCTTCCAGTAGGACTTATTCTATTCTATTGGCATACATAGTCATTCTTTTTTAAGGGTGATGGAGCACTGGCACAGGCTGCACAGAGAGGCGGTGGAGTCTCCCTCTCTGGAGACATTCAAGGCCCTCCTGGACGCCTACCTGTGCAACCTGGGCTAGGGAGCTGCTTTGGCAGAGGGGTTGGACTCGATGATCTCTAGAGGTCCCTTCCAACCCCTACAATACTGTGATTCGATTCGATTCGATTCTATTCTATTCTATTCTATTCTATTCTATTCTATTCTATTCTATTCTATTCTATTCTATTCCATTCCATTCCATTCCATTCCATTCCATTCCATTCCATTCCATTCCATTCCATCCTATTCCATTCTGTTTTTCTATTCCATGGGCAGTGCCACTCCCTGAGGCAGCACAGGACGCAGTGCTTCTGCAGACAGCCCTCCTTCAGGTGGGGTGTGAAGCTCAGCACCTGAGTGACCACACGTGCAGATCCCAGCAGAGGAGGTGAGCACGGTCAGCTCTCTGCTGCCTGCCCAGGGCCATTGCTCCAGGTCCCCACACTCCATCTCCTTGCACCAAATCACTGCGGATCACCCCTCACCGACTTCTGTATTATTTCAACCCCAAGTGACTGCGGTTTGACAGCAAGAAGAAACAATTCCCACAGCTGTGGCTCAGTGAACCCTGGTGGTTCCCAGCACAGAGCTCACTGCTGGATCAGCCCATGCGTTCTGCTCAGCAGAATGAGCCACACAGCGTGCAGGACCCGGGATAACAGTTGCCATTCCTCACATCCCCACTACATCTCAATGTAATAAATTCAGGTTCAGGATTGATTCCTCTCACCAGTGATTCAGAACGTGCTGATTAAATGCTGTTTCTTTGTTCCCCTGTTTGCTGATCCAAACAAACTGCAGCGTTGCACTGTGAGCAAGCAGCACCTCGGCTCAGCGAGACGTCCTGAGTGCTCTGGTGGCTCTGGAGAGAAAGAGGAAACAGTAAGTGGTGTTTCCCAACATTTCAGATCTTCCTACCACAGTGCCCTGTATTCATTATTTCATTCCTAAGAAACAACATATTCATCACTATTTTTAGGCTCGTGCACTATTTTGAGAGATTCTTCCAGGGTCCAGTCACATGGAAGTTAAACAGCGAGCAGAGAAGTCTCCAAAGGATAATAAACTATCTCAAATTACTTTGCTCATGGAACAAAGTGTGCTGCAAATGTCACACGCGCTATTACAAGAGCAGCAGAAACCTTTACATGAAACAATGGATCCATTAGCACTGAACTTGAAAAAAAATAGAGCCCGGACTCGCAGCCCTTTCGCATAGTTCTGCTCTGAGCCAAAGGAGCTTTCTTTGTTCCCTCAAACTGTGCAGCTGAGCTCACACCACAGCACCCAGCTCCTAACTGCTCCGATCACTGCAGATTTCAGAGCCCTGTAGAGAGAGCAATCAAGCCCCACTGCACCCAGTTGAGTCAATGGCACCCAGCTGAGTCAATGGCTTTATTTCTGCTTCAAACCGAGGTACAGAGGGTTGACTGAATCACTGGTGGGGGGCAAACTCTGGGTAGAGGCACATAGAGCTCGTGAGCACTGCCTGGCCCAGCTCTGCAGAGCAGCTCAGCTCCAATGTGACTCTCTGATGTGGCACCACCAAGAGAAGTATGGACATGGCACATCAACACCGAGAGTCGTGATGAAAAATCACAAGGATGTGCTATGACATCACCTCTGAAAAGTAGTAAGGAAGCAGCAAAGACAAAAATCTGAAAAGTAGGTAGAAGAGCAGGGGAAAAAAAAGAAAAGCTTTTGTCAAATGGTTGTGTCTAAGGCAAGCAGATTTCTCAGCCCCCTCCATTCCATGATTCAGTCTTTCTCCTGGAAGCAATTTTCAATAACGAAAGCGAGCTAATACTCAGATGTGTATGTGCAGAGTATATTTGGCTCCAGTTGGAGGCATGTTTACTGTAAGGGGGAAGAGTTGTGAAATCAATCTGTTCTTTGACAGCTCCGAGATCTCTCAACCAAATCCCACGCAACCCCAAAGCGCTCTCCTATTTTTTTCTGACATTTAATTAGCTGAGGCTAGATTGCACATGCAGCCATATGCATTGAAGGTGATTGGAGCAGAGAGCTCCAAGGCATGGAGCTGAGAACCAAATTTGCCAGTAATAAAATCTGTAAAGGTGAAGCATGTTTAGTTTGTCATGAATGCTGCTGGATTAGGAGCTGTGGTGGTGAGGCCCTTAGAGACAGTAGAAAGGAGGCACATAGCATCATGGACCATCACTACGAGCAGAATAAATGTGCTACAACTGCACTGGAATACCAGGAAGCACTGTCCTGCTGCCCACACCAGCTATGGTGGCACAAACAACCACGGGGCCACTGCAGCCGAGCTGCTCTGCTTTGCCCATTGACATTTGCTGCCTTAATGCTAGTTGGAAGCTCTCCCTGGGCCCTCATCCTGTTCTGGGAATAGGCACGTCGGCTCTTCACCTTGAAAGCTTAATGGTGCTTCTTCCCCCCGCTGTTCTCTGAATTCCCGTTGAGGCACTGTGCCTCTGTTAGCTGCACTTATTGTGCTCTCATCCTCCAGAGAGCAGCTGCTAAAGAAAACCCTTCCACCAGGCTTAAAATGCCTTAAAATACACCTCTGCTTCCCAGCATGTGCCTCTGTTTGTGCTGTAGGGATGGTTCCCTCCCTGCTCCTCGCCCCCTTTAAGGAATCACTGCTTTTCAGAAGAGAGAAGCTTGCATTACCAAATTATGTTTGCTCTCAAATATAGATTTTGGAGGAAAATTCCCTCGTGGAATCTGAAATTGTGCAAAGTGTGTTGTGCCTCTCCGCTACCAAGCTCCCAAAAACAAAAACAAGCTCTCCTTTGAAGTCATTGCAGACCAGGGAAGCTAACAGAGCACCTCTCCATCAGTCCCACGGATACCACTGTTTGATCCCAGATGGGGAGTGAAAAAAAAAGACCAAACCTGTCAATACTGCAGCGTTTCAAGCTGCACAACAGGTTGCAGTGTGTCACAGTCAAGAGGCGAGAGGGGAGCAACAGGGAGAGCTCAGCAAAGCGATGGAGACATAGGGAAAATGAGAAATTATCACTTTTAAGAGAAACTCCATCCAATGAGAGCGTATCTCAGTGTTAGGCTCTAAGTGTCTCCACTGCAAATGAGCCACATCTGCCTCAAGCTGTGAGGGTGAAATTAATCTTAGGCATAACCTTTAGGTCTGCACTCTGACAGTATTTTAGTACTAAGTCATAAATATTTGATCTGTCGCTCTTCTGAATAAAATGGATTTGTTGTGCTCATCTGCAGGTTATCAATTATTCCGCAGTATATTTATTGCTGATTAAATGACTCAAAGAGTGCCTTTTTCTTCCGATATTATTGTGTGATATTTGAGGAGTGAGCTCAGAAATTAAATATCACTAGCATCAGTGTTAACCCTTCACTTTGGGGAGAAAGCAGCGCCATCTTGACAACACATGGAGCCAAGTACCAACCAAGATATTTGCAAAAGACACCAAAGCTGAGTTAATTAGATATGATTGCATCTCTTGATGGTTTTGGGTCACACGTAGCGCTCAGATCCGGACTCCGTCTGCAATCCAGAGAGAAATAAACCAGCATCCTTAAGCCATCAGCAAAGAGTGATTCAATCCACTGAAAGACTATTATAAAAACCTCTTTGCGCCGCGAAATAAATTGATCCACACCCATGACTCACAGGCGCTGGCAGTGTGATTCTTCAGAATGACGATGAGCTGAAAGCTGGTTTCGGAAATAAAAGTTTGGGCATTGGCTTTTTAGCAATTCTTGGTTCTTCTTGCTGGAGTTCCAGACGTCAGGAGAGCAGGAGCATCTTCTGTGATGACATGGAGATGGCGCAGAGGTTTTCCTTTCGTTTTACACCTGCACACAGAGCCAGCACACAGCTGCCAAAGGGTTCCTGCTCTTTGGTATGGCCATGCAGCGAGGACCAGAAGCAGGAGTTAAGCAGACCTGAGCTCTGCTGAAGGCTGCAGACGCCAGGAGTGTGAGGGCATTGAGTTTGTTAGGATCGTGCTTGTAAAGGGCAGGGCAGGAGCTGGCCCTGCAGTTTGCACCATAGAGCTCTTTGTTTGAAATAAACTTCCTGCATTCACTATAAAGCCAAAGACTCAGTGAGAATGCAAACTCTAGTCAGTAGCAAAAGTCCTTCTGAGCTCGTACTGCTATGGGATTCGAGCGTGTTGACAAAGGGACACAGAACCACCAGCAGTCCAACCCTACCCACAGAACCCAGAGCCTTGAGCTGAAACCTGCCGAGCACAAACTCCGGCTGTGCCCTGTGACTTTGTCACAACATTCATTGTGATGAGTAATATCATTTTTAAGCCTAATTATGCAGGTGTATTTATTATCCTAAGCTTGGCCATAGCGCTGGGGTGCTTGCGTAATTTCACAGACGAGTGACACTTAAGACAGCACATTACTGTCGGCAGCCTCCATCTCATTTCATGCTAATTGCTCTCCAAAATGGTGCGATGCAGTTTGGACACAAAAACATTTTCAACAGTATCATTAATTCGGAGGGGGGGTCTACATTTCCTGAAGTAATTGCAACCAACATCCTCAGCCATTCCTAATTATTTAATACAGCTCCACCCAAACACACTTTGGTGTCGATTATCTGCTCTCTACTTTGAAGTGTGATAAATGGGTCTCTTTAGGAGGAAGTAAATATTACCTGTTGTACACAATGACCCAAAACGTGGAATTACTTAGTTGATCTGTTTTCCAAAATGCTCATCTCATCTATTATTTCATTTATTCTACAGCATAGATGTCGCTCAGTGCTGCTGGTATTGGATGAGATAACATTGTGACACATTGTGATGGACTCACTATGTTTTTTAAAATGATCACTGATGCATCAGAGAAATGAAGACCTTCTTTTAAGTCAAGTGACAAGGAATTCAGCTTGAAGAAAGCAGATCTGAATAATGGAGGTGCTACTCATCCGGGCTTCCAGCTAGCAATGATGAAAGAGAGTAGATCCTAAGAACCTATCATACATTTTAATGTGTGACTTAACACAGTTTGTCACTGTTTCCCTTCTTAGAAAAATGAGTTCATTTTGAGATGTTTTATCATCAAGTTAACATGTTGTGCCACCAAGTCACCCGGGTGACTGTCCACAACGTACCTCCTTCAGTGTGGGATCCACTGTCCTGGGATCACTCCTCAGACCCCTCTAACACCACTTCCAGGAGGGACCCATAGAAAATGGGACTACTGTGTCATTTCCAGGACAGATGGCAGTCTTGACTCAAGGGATGGGACTCCAGGAATGTTTGCTAATTGCAGTGACGTGATGCTCATCTGGTGACACATATGATGATGTGGTAGGACAAGCACCCTGTGCCAAGTCCTTGTTCTTTCTTTGGACTTTCTGACAGATCCAGCAGCAGAATTCCTGTCTTTGTAGGGGATCTGCTCTAATTTTTCACAGGTGGAAAAGAAATTGGCTCTGCACAGAACACTCTGTGAGAATCCAGGAGAAGGAAAGATGGGACATCGTAGAAGTCTGGGAAAAAAAAACAAAACAGCTTGTGACCATCTCTGTGCCATATCCCAACAGCATTTATGCATTTTGACTTCTCCTCCAGAGGAACATGGCTGCTGAGCCTCTGCTCTCAGTGCTCCTGGAGCACCCTCTTCTGTCTGAGGGGCTGCGTCTCTGCGCCCTGAGCACCAGCATGACACGGCGACCTTTAAAAGGTGAGATCAATCCGGAGAGCAAACGCTGAAGCACAGGTTCCTCTGCCAACAACCCTGACGTGTGGATGATCAACTCGAGCTCCATTACCTCGTTCCTGAAGCACCGGGCAGCTGTCATGTGCTCAGATACTAAACGCATGAATCACTGCCTGCGGCACATACCCAAACAACATCGTCTTCCTCTAAACACTGTAACTAACATATGTGCTAATACAGACGTGACCTATTTGTGTTACTGTCCTAATGTGTGCGATATTTAATTTTATGTAGAATTTTATGTACGTTTTGGGGAGTTTTTTGACACCTGTGAAATCCCCTTCTTCTGGATGAGTGCATCCCCTGTAAACTTGCAGATGACACCAAGTTGGGAGGAAGGGCTGATCTGAGGGCAGGAAAGCCTTGCAGAGAGATCTGGATGGGCTGCATGTATGGGCTGAGGTGAACAAGCTGAGCTTCAGCACGGCTGAGTGCCAGGTCCTGCACTATGGTCACAACAACTCTGTGCATTGCTGCAGGCATGGGGCAGAGTGGCTGAGAGCTGTGCAGAAAGAGGAAAAGGATCTGGGAGTGTTGGTTGACAGCCACTGAACGTGACCCAGCAGCGTGCCTAGCTTCAGGCTGAGTATTGAGAAATGGTTCTCCTCCAAAAGAGCATTTTTGCCCAGGGAGGGATGGGGTCACCATCCCCGGAGCAGCTCAAGAGCTGCGTAGATGTGGAGCTCAGTGACACGGTGGGACGGGTTGGGGCTGGGCTTGAGGATCTTGGAGGTCTTCTCCGACTTCAATGATTCTAAGGCAAAATCCGATCACGAGGCGGAGCCGCTGGCCTCATGCATCCACCGTGGAGCTCCGTGCACCACCGGGGCATAAGGGAGCCCGAACCGCGACAGAATCACAGAGCATCCCGAGCTGGAAGGCTCAGAGGAGGACGGTGGAGCCCAACTGCACCTGGAACCAGACAAAATTCGGCCCACGCAGCGGGAGGGGCCCTGGCACAGAGACGCTGCATGCGACGCTGCTCCACGGTCGGGGTCCCGAGGACCGGGAGAACCCCGGCGCTGCTCTCCGCGGTCTCACGCCGGAGGACGCGGGGCGGCGCCAGGCGGAGCGGCGCACCGGATGTCTTCGGAGGATAACCACGAGCGCGAGGCGGCGCTCTAGCCAAAAACTCTATGGATGGCGCCGCGGATGCGGCTCTCTATGGTCGGCGATCGGGCAGAGAGTCGCAGAGCGGGGAGGGGGGGTGCCCGTCCAGGGCGGCGCTCTAGGCTTCCTCTCGATGGTGCTGGCGGTTGCTAGGCTGTGCTGGGCCTAGGCCGCGGCGGGTCGGCGCCGCCATGGCCGCCTCGGCCTCGGGCGTGGCGGCGGCGGCGTTGGGGCCGGCGGAGGGCCCGTGCGTGCTGTGCTGCGGGGAGCTGGAGGTGGTGGCCCTGGGCCGCTGCGATCACCCCATCTGCTACCGCTGCTCGGTGCGGATGCGGGCGCTGTGCGGCGTGCGGTACTGCGCCGTGTGCCGGGAGGAGCTGGGCCAGGTGAGGCCGCGGCGGGGACGGGGTGGGGGTGGGGAGGACACGGAGCGCGGAGGCGGCGGTCGCAGCGCTGGGCAGGTTGATCCCGAGGCGGTGCCCCTCGTTCCCGTTGTGCTTGGGTTGCTCGGCGCGTCGCCACGCGGCGGGGATGGGGCCCAGGGTCTGGCGCAGGGGTTGGGGATACTTCGCTGAGGGGCGGCTGGAAGAGCCGGGACTGCGAGGAGAGGTGCGGGGAAGAACGGGTACCGTGAGAGGAGAAGAGCTGCTGCTGAGCTGGGTGAGAAATCACGGAGAGGTGGTGCAGGAGACAAAGTGAAGCCCGTGTCCCGGAGGAGGGGTTGGCCGCCTCGCTCCGGCTGCTTCCCGTGGTGGTGCTCGGATGAGGCTGAAGATCTCTGAAGATCTGAGTTGGTGGGTGATGGAAATGCCGTGGTTTTGCTGTGTTGGGTTTGGTTTTTAAACTGAGTCCGCTTGCACGTGAGCAGCGTCCACATAGGGAAGGACATAGATCACCTTTGGAATTGAATTTACCATAGAATCATTAAGATCAGGAAAAAGCCTCTGAGATCCCCAAGTCCAACCCCAACCCATCCCACTGTGCCCACTGACCCTCAGTGCCACATCTCCACAGTTCTTAACACCTCCAGGGACGGTGACCCCATCCCCTCCCTGGGCAGCAGAGCCAGTAGCCAACCTGAGCTTCCCCTGGTGAAGGCCATGATTTCTTTGCACATCTCCTCTCTTAGGAGGAAGCAAGCTGTGATGTTGCCCTGCTGCCATAAAACCACTTGGCTCACAATCACAGATGGATTGTGAGCACTCTGGTTTTATAACAGTTGGTGAACTTCAGTTCATTCAGCCATCTTTTTCTCTCATTTATTAATTGTTAAAAATGATCCTTTTGTTATAGTTGTCTGAGAGGTCCTTCTGAATGGCAGTGCTCTTCTTTTTTTTCCTTTGTTTCCTTCATGCCCAAGTACCACCATAACACTGTTCTGTCTGTCCATCCCTCTGCCCCAAGAAAAGAGATGCAGGCCAGCATGTGTCACACCCCATGCCTTCGAACAAACTGAATGAGTATGTAGGATCTAAACCAGGACCTGTTCACTTGGCTTGCGTGTGGAGTTAGAAGAGACACACATAGCTCACCACATCTCATCTGGTGCTGTACTGATGGGGGTAGTCTGGATTGTGTCACAGCATGATGTCCAGAGGAAATGGAAATAACTTTAAAGATGGCTGGCACCACGCTGCGTGATGGAGGAGAAAGCAGGATATACTTGTTATGGTAATGTGTGCTCTCAGTGGTGCGTAATTGCTGTGCTGGAGTTAGGCAGGATTGTTTGTTGGCCTGTGAAGTCACCATGATGTGTCCTTGGGTCAGGCTCGGAGGACTGGTCAGTGTGTTTGTTACACACGTGTGTGTTTGTCCTTGGGACTGCTGCAGGAACCTGTGATGGACTCCAGTGATAAGATCTGCTGTTCTGCAGTTCGTTGTTCCCTTCTTTAACTTTCTCCAGGTTGAAATGGAAGTGAGCTTTACAGAAACAAATTCAGTAGATTTTAATAGTAGCCTCACTGTAAAGAAAGCTTTAAAAACCAATCTAACAAAAAAAAAGCAACCAAACAACCCAGAAGGTTTGCTCCAAGGTGTTTCACCCCAGCAGGGGTAGAAGAGCAGCTGAACAAGACTAAACTGCACTATTACTATTCTATAACAGCTGTTCCATGAGTGTTGCTGCTACCCCAGCACTGCTCAAACTGGGAGCGTTGTACAGCAGGCAGCAGTGTGAGCAAGCAGGCTCTGCTGGAATGGAGGCACCATACAAGTAATTTGGGAAGTGGCGTAGGATTTTCCCTCACTTTACTGATATTTGAGGAAAGAGGAAGCAGTGGTCTCCCTGACAGACCCTGAGTGGTGTCATTTTCCCTTGCAGGCTCCACCTTTGTGTGGTTTCCTGTTGGGAGATACGAGGTGGCTGAGCACGGGTCTCTGGGCAACTAGTGGGTTGCATTGCTTGGAGATATTTACACCCCATGTGCGTGGCTGTGGTAGCCCAGCATCATAAAAGAGTTTCCTAATCTAGTTCAAAATCCAAAGACCAGGCAAGTCCAACCCACCCTGCGCACTGCTTTTGCTGGAAGCTGATAAACAGTGGCAATTGCTCAGCTGAGGGCTGTGGGGAGGTGTGGTGACACACAGCTCTGGTCCTGTTGTCTGAGCCTTTGGCTATGGTGAGATCCCAACAAACAAAGCTTGAGTTCCCCTGCCATCCCAAATACTGCACAGCCCATGGGAGCCCCCTCTGATCCCCGTGTTGTGTTGCCTGTAGGTCGTCTTTGGGCGGAAGCTGACGTCTTTCTCGACGATAGCACTTAGCAAGTTGCAGCATGAGAAGAAGTATGACATTTATTTTACGGATGGAGAAGTTTATGCGCTGTACAGGTAAGTATGAGAATCCCTTCTGTAACCTGACCCTAAAACATCACGTTGTTAGCTGTGCTGTGTGGCCAGAAGGGCGAGCATTAATGGAGCAATGTGGTTTTCTTTTATGGAATTGGTGACTTTGATGCAGTGCCCATTGGTCACTGGGCAGCACAGGTGGCTTTGGTGGGATGAGGACAGCACAGCTGGTGGGAACTCTGTGCCACAGCTGTGGAGGGAGCAGCTCCTCTGTTAGGTGTACAGAAGCTCTGCCAGCAGAAGTTGGTTTTTGCTTCTTTACCAGTGGCCAGCTTGCTGGAAGGCTCTTCATTCCTTGCGTGGCTGCTGTGTAAATTGGTGGAAGCAAAATTGCTGTTACAGTGTTGCATAAGGAGTAATCAAAACCAATTGTACCGTACATCATATGAAAAGAAGTGTCCTCTTCTTACGGAGCTCTTGGTTATAAATGGGTGAGAAAAAAGGTGCAAATGAAAATAAAGGGGTAGTAAAAATGTGGCATCGGCATCATGCTCTGGAAATATTTTTCGTAACGTGTTTAATTGGGAATCTCAAACTTTAGCTAAGACCATAGGGAGTGAAAGAAGAGGGAAACAGTGAAACCAGATAGTGGGTGGTCCCACTTTCTTGGAGAGCTGTGCATTGTATGTGATCCAGGCTGAAAATGCACCTTTGTGATGCCTTTATAATTTCCATTTCATGAGGTTGGGCAGTGGGTTTTGGTGAGGAGAAGCACTTGGAAGCATGTTCTGATTAATTATATGCCAGCCCTGAGAATTACTTTTGATGATAGGATTTGTGGAGGGCTGCTGAGATTGCTGCCCACAGGATGGTAATCAAGTGTGAGTGAGTGGGGGCTCCCACTGAGACCAGTGCTCTGCCTTTAGCTCTTGTTGGGAATTGTGCTTATGTCTTTTCCTCCTTTCCTATTGCTTTTTATCTCCCCACCCCATCATGTGCTTCAGTTGCTGACATTATAAAACATAACTAATTTAGATGTGAACATAGCCCACATCAGCTGAATCTTTGTTCAGGCAGGAGTGAGCAGTACAGACGTGTTCCTGTCCTCTTGCAGGCTGCGTGCTGCTGGCAGTGACTGCTCAGCTCCCTTCTTAAGGTTCAGGCCTCCATGTAACTTCATTCTCTTCTGTTCCTGACCAATGACAAAAGTATTCTTGGATTAAACAGAATGCCAACCTCATCACAGATAGCTGGGGGAGCAATAAGGATGCAGAATTGTGCCATGGACAGAATGATTATCTTTCGATAAAGATTTCAGGTTGCTGAGAGGGAACTGGATAACTTTTAGCAAATCTTTCTTTGTCCCTCAGGAAGCTGCTGCAGCATGAATGCTTTTTATGTCCAGATTTGAAGCCATTCAACACCTTTGCA
Source organism: Odontophorus gujanensis (assembly GCA_013399175.1). Lineage (NCBI taxonomy): Eukaryota > Metazoa > Chordata > Aves > Galliformes > Odontophoridae > Odontophorus > Odontophorus gujanensis. The sequence continues at coordinate 22,209 of VXAB01010204.1, forward strand.
GATCTGGAACAGCACATGAGAAAGCAGCATGAACTCTTCTGTTGCAAACTCTGTGTTAAACACTTAAAGGTGAGTCAGTTTTACACTTTAATGTGTGGGAAGGAGAGGGTGGTTCCTTACGTGACCTGCACATGGGAGGTGGGAAGAAGGAGATGCTGAATAGCACCACTGCTGTTGAAGTTTCTTCTGCCTGCCTGCAGTCAGGTCAGTTCTTTTCATCTGGGACTTTCTTCTTCCATAAACTGATTAATGAAAGAGGCCTGAAGGTTCTAAATGGATTATGTTTTAAATTAAACCCCACCATATTAATGAGCTTCGGAGGTTAGCTCCTCCCCCACGATGCCTGTAAATACCAAACCCTATCTATCTGGCAGGAAGTTAATCCTGAGCTGTAGACAGGCTTTGTTACAGCTCTTACTGTAGTGATTTAGATATCTATTAGGACTTACGATGACTTTATGAACTAAATCTGTAACTTAGAAAATATTAGTGGTGGTTCAGAAAGCAGAGTGTGTCATGGAGTGATGGATTTCTCTCTCAGATCAGAGTCAGTGTAGCATTTACAGTTGGATCACGTACAGGATGAGGATCCATCTTGCTGGTTTAATGAGATATATGTATTTGTTCAGGGCAAATTTCCTGCATTTTGTTGATTTGATTGGAAAGGGAAACGTGAGTGTGTGCAGATGAGGTCTGCCATGTCTGATGTACTCACACACAACATGACCAGGGCTGGTTTAAAATGTAAAGATAAAGCACTTGGTGGAGAGCTGAGTGGCCTCAGTTGTCCTGAGCCTTAAAACTACTCCTCTTACTGTCACCATCGTTGGCTTTTTTTTTGTTTCTTAACCCATTGGAATTTTGCTCAGAACAGCTACTGTACATTGCTCAGCCTGCAAGTCAGAATTCCACCTTTCCCTGGAGCTCGGGTTTTTGTTTTCTGTTTTTCTCAATGATGTGTCAGGCAAAATCAGCCGTTGTTGTTAAATGAATGCCAGGGCTGCTAACCTTTGTGTCTGATAGTTGTCAGCACTGTTTATTGTTGCAGGAGGGAATTTAATGCATGAGCATGTACTTTTAGAACTCATTCCATGTGGTTTTGTACATACATTTGTTTTTTCTGAAACCAATTGAATATTGAATCAGGGAAATGCATTTATGTCATGGTTTCACTGTTAGTTTATGCTGGTCAAACTGTAGCTTGTTGCCCAGAGGGGCAGCAGAGGATCCAGGAGTGGTCAGGGTCGACTCATATGAAGACCAACACATCTTTTTTGCAGTGTTAGTTTTCATGGAACTGATTTGACTCTCAGATCACTACTGCTAAGTCAAGGGAGGGGAAAGACAAGGCAGTTTCTTTTAGCTGCAGTGTCCTTTGAGCTCTGCTCATGAGGTGCTTCCACAGGCAGCCTAGGTAGGCAGTGCTGGAGTAGTAAACTAGTAGAATGCGTGGCTTCTAATTTCAGAATACTGAATAAACCCTTTTATTTTGGAGAAAGCTTCTGTGCTGTCCGTACCCACTGCAGAGAAGCTCTTAAACTTGCAGAAGCTTTGGTCAGTCAGTGCTTGCTAAGGCAAGTGAACCTTTTCCCAGAGTGACTTAAGATTCCTTGTTAAAGAGACAAGAAATAAAGGGTGTTCTGTTCTCAAGGATATGCTGATCTTTCTGGCATCTTCAGAACCCTTTCTACCAGAGCAGTGTTAATATGGGCAGAAGATTGGCTCACAATGCAGAATTTGTTCACTGAACAGTATTGTTCTCATGAAAGGAGAAAGGGTGAAGTTGATCTGTTCCCAATGTTTGAGGTGACTGAAGTGAGATGCAGTTTGGATCCGTCCCTTGTATCTTGCTTCCTGGTCACTGAAAATTGGAGTTGTGAGCTGTCAAACTGCATCTTTTTAAAGCAGATCTTTGTCTCCTGCAAGTGAGTAAGTGTGCAGAGCCTAGCTTATTCCATTCTATGTATTTCTTCAGATCTTTACGTATGAAAGGAAGTGGTACACTCGTAAGGACCTTGCTCGCCATCGAATCCATGGAGATCCAGATGACACCTCTCATCGTGGCCATCCCCTGTGTAAATTCTGTGACGAGCGTTACTTGGATAACGATGAGCTGCTGAAACATCTGAGACGAGATCACTACTTTTGTCACTTCTGTGACTCTGATGGTGCTCAGGAGTACTACAGGTTTGCAGAAATAGTTTTGTTTCTCTTTGTGTAGCTTATATTTTATAGGAAAATAGTTTGGATTTGTGTTGTGTTTTCTGAAGAGTGATGCTTGAGGAGAGTTCAAGAACAGGAGCAGGTTGGCTATGGGCTCTTTTGCTCCTTAAACCATTTTTATCTAGTTCACGTAAGTTTTCCTCATGTTAAGTGTTACCAGATGGAGTGGAGGATAGCCACGTGCCATTAGTGAGATATGTTTGCAGAACTGCAGCTCGGCCTCTCTTCTTTCTCCAGCGATTACGAATACCTTCGCGAACACTTCCGCGAAAAGCATTTCCTCTGCGAAGAGGGACGGTGCAGTACAGAGCAGTTTACCCATGCTTTCCGCACTGAAATCGACTACAAAGCACACAAAACAGCCTGCCACAGCAAGAACAGGGCTGAGGCCAGGCAGAACCGGCAGATAGATCTTCAGTTTAATTATGCTCCCCGGCACCAGAGGAGAAACGAGGGTGAGTGTGGCTGGGGGGTGTTGCGATGGCCAGGGGCGTCTTCATTCTTTAAGAATGATAACTGACCCTCCTGTTCAGGTGTTGTAGGTGGAGAGGACTATGAAGAAGTTGACAGGTACAACAGGCAAGGGAGGTCAGGCAGATTGGGTGGCCGAGGAAGTCAGCAGAACAGAAGAGGCAGCTGGAGATACAAGAGGTGAGTAACAGCACTGTGTGCATTTCTTTTGCTGATTAGTGCCGTTTGTTACTTGGCAATTAACAGGTTGGAAGGAAGCAGGAACAAAGTTTGGAAGCTTCTGTAATGAACCCTTAACTGAGAGTACAGTTTTCAGTCTAAGCCTTCGTGCTGGCTGTGTGCCTGCTGAAAGTGAAATTACTCTGTGTACGCTTCCTGGGCTTGCCAAAGAAAGCAAACACTGTAATCTTCACCACGTGGGTTAAGTGATATCAGAATTCTTAATTAATTTCAGCAACTATGTTTGTGCTAACTTCTTTTTAAAAAGATTTTTCCGAAGGAAGTGATAAATCTTTGGAGGTTTAATGGACTTTTTGGTCTGGGTAACCGTGAAGTTTCTATTCTAAGGCCCATGCTTTTCATTGAACAAACAGATCTCTGTGTGGCCAGACTGAGTACTTTGGAGAAAGAAGAGGGTTAAGTATTGAAATGAAAGTTTGCATTTATTTCTCTCATTTCACACATACAAGACCTAAGTACTTTTTACATACTGCACCTCTGTTTTTCTTCTTTCTCTCACTGGATAGTCAGCTGGTTCCTTACTGCTAATTTCACTGGGAAAGAAGTCCGTCTCTGAACACCTTTACGTGTGGGTGTCACATGTGGATTTTGCATTCATTGAGAGTTTGAGCCATATTTCAAAGAATTACTTTGGTCTACAAATAAGACTTTACATTTGAAAATGGGAGAAGTAGGTGTCTGCTAGCATTCTTGGTACTGTCTCTCCCAGTTCACTCCAGTTGATTTCTTCTGTCCTGGATTGTTATCACCACACATAGAACCTGCAGATCCCGGGGTTAAATGTTGCCTGTCTCACTAGCCAAGGGTGCATTGGAAGAGTGGGTTTGTTTCAGTCTCCTCAGCAGGTGGCAGCACAAGGCCAGGGACAGCCATCAGAGCTTACAGCAGAGACGATAGGTGCAGTGAGGCAAAGGTGCCTCATAATCCGTGCTGTTTTATCAAGAAAATCTACCCTGTCCTGTAGGGAAGAAGAAGACAGAGACGTTGCAGCAGCTGTCAGGGCATCTGTAGCTGCTAAACGACAGGAAGAGAAGAAACGGGTAGAAGACAAAGAGGACAGCAGCAGAGGTAAAAAGGAGGACTTGAGGGATTCTGAAATAGCCAGCTCCAAACGTGTGCCAAAGTCTTCAAGCGAAGCTGCAGGTTAGTGCTGAACATATTCTGCAGCTGCAGGGAGGTATGAAGGTGTGGTGATGGCTCTGGAGATCAGCCTGGCAAAATCGTTGTTCTCAAAGCCAGTGGGTATGGAGAGAGCTGTGCAGTCTTACTCCAGCAACACACATTTACAGTGAAGCGTATCGGAGTGGGTTGGGATTTGTACAGCCAGCTATACTTAAAATGAAGCTGGGTAGAGATACCAAACATAGTTAAGGTATGACTGTATCTGTGATATTTTGTCCAAATAATGTCATCTAGGATTCCTGTTTTCCTACTCTGTCTTGCAGGAACTGATCTATTGTGATGCTTGGGATGAAGTTAGTCCCAGTAAAAGTTTGTAACTGGTCAATAGAATTGTTTTGATATTACTGTTGCTTCAAATCCCTTTTCCACTGTTTTATTGCTCCTACAACAGGATTCCTACTCAAACTGTATATGCTTTCATAATGAGCTGAGAGCTGCTGAGAGCTCGGTCATCTAATGGGTACAGCTCAGCTGGGGATGGCAGGCAAGGCTGTCTTACCCTGCTGCTAGCCCAGCTTTTGCTGCATGCGTGTCAAAGCTGTTAGCAGTCTGTTCTTAAGCTGATGCAGTCCACAGCACTGCATTTTAAGACAAATCCTAATTGGGAATGATTTATGTTTTGATGTAAGCTGGCTGCCCAGGCGCTCATTGCTTAGCAGTGTGAGCATCTGTGCAGTAGAGGTGTTGAACAGCTCAGAGGAGCAGCTTTCCAAGCAGAGAATTGGCATATTGAGTCAGTGTGTCCTAACCCTGTGCAGGCAGCTGAGTGCTGGCCTCTGGGTGAAGCGTAGAGCAGACAGCTGGGGGCATTGGCTTCTTAATTGTGAAGGAATCCTCTAGAGACTGTCTTATCAACCAGTGTTTTGCTCACATTAAGTTCCATGAACTGTCTGTATGCCTGATGTCACAGTGGTGAATGTGGTTAACTGAAGGAAATGGTGATGCATGGACTTATTAACTGACATTCCAAGAGGACAATGACATCAGCAGCTGCTGAAAATAGGGCTTGTTAATGCTGCTGTCATGTTCGTTGATAGCTTCCACTTTGAAACTAATGGATTTTAGTTGAATATATTTCTTTGCTCTTTTTGTCAATACCCCCAAAAGAAGCAGCTGCTAATGGTGCTTTAAGCCAAGATGACTTTCCAGCAATCGGTTCTGCAGTGGGACCTCTACAAGGGTAAGTTTGTTCAAAACTGCAGTAATGAGAAAGCTGATTTAGAAACTTACGTGGGTTGTGTGTTTCTGGAAGAAATAGTTTTATAGATCTCTTAAACTGCAGGTGCTCCCTTCTCTCAGTTCCCCTTCTGCTTTGATCTGTTCCTGTGTTAGCTGCCTGGACGAACAGCATAGGCTGTTGCTTCAGTTCATAGCTTGATTTTCTTTCTTTATTTTTGTGTGCTGCAGTTACAGGGAACTTCTCAGTATTCTTAACTGCACTCATTTTTAACTTGGTAGCTTATCTTGAGGGAGCCATTTGCTGTTGGGGTTTTAAAATAAATCATCTGGTTAAATGGGCTAACTCTGTGAATAGGGTCTTTGCAGGATGTGGACACTAGAATGCACTAGAAGCACACATGTATGGCCTGATGGCCAGGGTAAGGTGTGCTAAGGCAGCACTGATAAGACAGCAGGGCCAGCGAGACTGCTTTGATGCAGAATTTGCATCCTGTTAACACAGCTATGCCAGCTGTGCCACTGTAAGTGATGGATTGAGAAAGAGTGCAGTCAGGCATGGAGTCTCTTCCGCCTGGTGGAGTTTTGCTGTCTGCAGTGGTGGTGTAACTAGGTGTGCTTTTCCTTTCTCGCAGCTCTGCTCAGCTAGCAGCAGCTAAGCTTAAAGAAGATTTCCCAAGCTTGTCATCCTCTGCAGCACCCACTATCTCTTCTGGGATGTCTCTGACATATACAGCGACTGCAAAGAAAACAGCTTTTCAAGAGGAGGATTTTCCAGCTCTGGTGTCCAAAATGAGGCCTAACAATAAAACAGTAACTAACATCACATCTGCGTGGAACAGTGGTTCCAGTAAAAATGTGGTCAAAGCCATTAGCAACCCTTGTGTAAATCAGATAGCCAAAAAATCATACTCCTTGAATAGCACTAAAGGAAATAAGAAGAGCAATAAACTCTCTCAGTCAGATGATGAAGACACCAGTAGTGGCTTGACAACCCAGGAGATAAGGAACGCACCGACAATGTTTGATGTATCATCCTTGCTGGCAGCTTCTACCTCACAAACTTTCACAAAAGTGAGCAAGAAAAAGAGGATGGGGGTTGAGAAGCAGAGACCATCATCCCCACACCTGTTACAGGAGACATCGCTTCCCAGGTCGTGTGTTGAGAAGTTGCCAGAAGCAGAGCGGACATCAAACGCTGCTTCTGCTCTTCACACCTCTGACAGATCCACAGCTGTCGTGAATGGTCATTCAGAAAAGTCCTTAGCAATCTGTAGTACACCCAAAGAGCCCCCTGGCCTTAAAAAGCCCACAGTGACGAACCAATGCCCTTTACCTCAGGAAGACTTCCCAGCTCTTGGGAGCTCAGGATCAGCTCGAATGCCACCGCCGCCGGGTAAGCACTTCAGGGCACCAGCAGCTTTCTTGGCTGTAGCTTAGAGAAATGTGGCCAAAGTTAAAAGGCAGCCTGACTAACAGTCCTCTGTAGAGTAGTATCAGCTGCTGTGAAGTGCTTCTTGTGCTCAGGGACACGATTTAGCAGTGGGTTGTTAGGGTAGTGTGGTTAGATTGCAGTTGGACTTGATGATGTTTGAAGGTCTTTTCCAGCCTGAGCAATTCTGTGATTCTTGACCTGAACGTTAAGGCAACAGATTTCCACCTCTGTAATATTTAGGTTTCTTCTGAAATAGTGATGACTGCCCTGTTGACTCCTCACTTCTTGATGCTTCTGGAGAGTACGTCAGACTGTTGGTGTTAATTTTACTTGCTGGTATGTGGGTGCCACAGATATGTGCTCTAACTTCCTGCCCATTTCTGCTTTTCATTTAGGCTTTAACACTGTGGTGCTTTTAAAGACTCCTCCTCCACCTCCGGGACTGTCAGTGCCTGTTAGTAAACCCCCACCAGGTTTTGCTGTTATTCCATCTACCAGTATCTCTGAACCTGTCACTACATCTTTGAAGGAGTAAGTACAGGTCCTTTTGGTTAGAGTTACTTTACACATTGCAACTGAGATATGCCATAGAAGCTTCAAACGAAGCACAAACACTGAGGGGATTACTGTAACCAAGTGCCACTTAGAGTAATTGCACGTGTAGTTGGGTGGAGAAAGGGAGAATAGTCACATAATGTATGTCTGCAGCATATTTCCACACTGTGAAGCAGTATCAAATTGCATTGCTATTCTTCCCCCAAATGCAGGCCAAAATCCAGCCATGGGTCATACTTGATACCTGAAAACTTTCAGCAAAGGAACATCCAGCTAATACAATCCATTAAAGAATTCCTCCAAAGTGATGAGTCCAAGTTCAATAAATTTAAAACTCATTCTGGGCAGTTCAGACAGGTGAGTGGGCAGGAACCTCTGCCTTCCTGAAACCCTCCTCTGCTCAGTTGGTGCAGTGCCTCTGTCTGTGTTTGGTGAGTGGATTGGATGGAGGTTTTAACTCTGTGCTCCACTGCAGCTCTTCTGTAGCACTAGCAGAAAGGCAGCGAGTGTGGTGTGGCCCAGGAGAACATGAATCTTTTTATAGATGAATCAGATTTATTATTTTTTAGATGTCTGACTATTCCAATTTTCTTTTCACTGAAGGGTCTGATTTCTGCAGCACAGTACTACAAAAGTTGCCGAGAACTGCTTGGAGACAATTTCAAGAAAATTTTTAACGAGCTGCTGGTGTTGTTGCCAGACACAGTTAAGCAACAGGAACTGCTTTCTGCTCACAATGATTTCAGAATCAAGGAGAAGCAAAGTTCAAACAAATCCAAAAAGAACAAGAAGAATGCTTGGCAAACGGACTCCAACTCTGATCTCGACTGCTGCATCTGCCCAACGTGTAAGCAAGTACTAACGCAGCAGGACATTGTCACTCATAAAGCTTTGCATATTGAGGATGAGGAGTTCCCCTCCTTGCAAGCAATCAGTAGAATCATCAGTTAGCTCTTACGAAGACCAATAATACACTTTCTGTCTATGAATATGCACTTTTTGGAATGAGGTTTGACAGTGTAGTGTGGCTGAGAGCCGGTGCCAGTTGAGTACTGATATGCAGGTAACTGTTAGAGAGCCCTCTCAGTGCTGTTCATAAATACTGTGCAAAGGGATCACTGGACTGTGCCGAGGCTAATTAACATCCAAAGTCTGAGCTTCCAAAATGCCTGGGTAGAATTAGGCCAAAATGTCAGGGTGGGCAGGCAGGGGGCCACCTTTCTCCCGTATCATGCAATAGCTGAGAAAATACTTTCTGATCTGAAGTCTGACTGGGGACACAATAGGGGAATACGCATCTGGCTTGGGGGTTTTCTTTCTTTAGGGAAGGGTGGGAGTGGAGGGGGGGGGGAGATACTGAATCACTGAAGTGAATAGAAGCAGAAGTGACTTCCCTTATATTCTGATTTTTGTGTTGTTTCTGTGACCACAGAAATCGAAGCAGTCAGGGGTGCAGAGATGCAGAATTGCTCCTCCTCGCTGCTGAATAGGGCTGTTTCAGTTGTGTCTGTAAACGTTGGGCTGCTCGTATAGCTAAGAATATTCCTGTCTGAAAACTGAGTTAATTCTACTACTTGAAGAATTGGACTGATCTGCGTGATTAGTTGAACCTGAGGTTTGAAGTTGCCTCTGACCTTTTATGTAACATGTTCTCTAAAGAAACTCATTTTGTAGCACTGCATGTGGAACAATAATTGTTAAGGCTTTACTTTCTGTAAAGCACACTTCACGGTGATTTTATTTAATGATTGCCACGTTTCTATTTCTTGGATGTATTATTAATGGTGGTAGCTCCAACCAACGGCATATTGGGACATTAAATGCTGCTGATCACTGACCGTGTTTATCTGCAGTGCCTTTAAGTGCATTTATCTGTTTACAGTGGTCTGCACTAACGAGGATAATTTGTTCAGACTATGGAGTGTTTACATCCTGTATCTCCCTCAGTGATGTTGGTCTGCAGTAGCTTTGCTCACGTTGCTTGCCATCTCTAACTTCCACCTCTAGGAAACAGGAGGTGAACCAATTCATCATCTGAAATACCTTCTCCAGCAGCAGCTGTGATGTGACAGAGTGATATGTCCTCCCTGCAGTGCACTTTCATGGCTATAATTAAGCATCTGATTCTTGCCCATCTTTGCAGACCAGGTTTAGTTATTTTTAACATGTTGAGATTAATTTATGTAATTTTTAAGTGACGAAACACTGCTTTTATATTAGCGTTTCTATGAAATTGAGCTCAGACTATTACTGAAAAGCTAGTCCCGGCTACAGCGTTTTTTTCCTCGCCTTATACTTGTTAATTTTGCTTGCTGTCAGGCTGCAAAGTGCTTTTCGTTTCTCTTTCCAAATAATTCAGACTGTTTTCAATACCTGAATGTGTTGTATTCAGCGCAGGGGCCAGACTGCATGCCCTGAAAGGGGGAGGGAGGATCGTTTGGCTGCATGGCTGTTTATAAAATGCATGAATGCACTGCGAGTAGTAACGCTTCCGTGTTCCTGCTGTGAGCAGAGCCAGGTGTGACACGTGTGACACCACCACGCCGGTGCTCCAGATTTGATGCTCCAGATTTGATGCCAGCTTGCCCAAGTCAGCAACGGATCTCCACCGTCAGCTCTTTCCCCTGCCTGCCCCTTGGGTTTGTAAAGCTCAGAGGAAACACAATGCATCTTCTCTTGGCGGAGTTTCTGACGTCTTCCCCTTATTTTTCAGTCCTGTGTTAGCAAAAACATTAAGTTCCCAGCTGGCAGGTTGAGAAGTCGCAGTGCTGCTGTAAGTTTCCTCGAGGCGCTCGGTCTCCTTGGCCTGACGATGCAGTTTCCTTGCTCCCTGTGCTCACCTGATTAAATAAAGCATTACCAAATTTGTTCAGGCTGCTTCTATTCATTTTAAACTCTTTATTGAAAATAAGTTGCAGTTGGTACACAGACACTGAAAATACATCACAGATTGCTCTCTCAAAAGATATTTTTTTATATATATTTATATATATATGTACAAAAGTTGTAAACATTTTTAACTTATTTCCATACACAGTCCACTTTATACTACAATCCATGTAAGGTTAGTGACAACTGCAACTCCTGGAAGCGATCTGCTTATACAGAGGTATCTGCAAAAAAACTTACATCTGCAAACCACATTTGGTATCGGTTTGTTATTAAAACTTGTAAGGAATCTGAGGTTTAAATGCATATTGCAACAAAATACAGGCAGCTCAACTTGGGTTTCAAGTTGGTACAGTGAAGGCCATGTCTGAGCCTCACAGGGGTGGGAGGTCAACGTACAGCTTCTAAATGCAATCTAGAAAAGCACTGTGAGTAAAACAGAGTGGAACTCGTCTGCTCCCCCAGGGAAACGAAGAAGGCTGAAAGGATGTCTGCATATATACACAGCTTTTAGAGAGAGGAATATTGATTCTACACTTACACTAATAACAGACAATGATCACAGCTGGTTTGATTCTACTCAACTGCTCTCGTGGCTGCAGCAGGCAGAAAGGCAGCAGATGTGAGGGGGGGGAACGGGACAGTGCTGCGGAGGAGAGGGGACAGATAACTCCTGGTAAAGAGCAGCCGATGTGGAAAGTAGAGAAATGGCACAGCTGTCACTGCTGTAGCATGAACTGATTCTCAGTGCTGCTGTGCAGCTACCCTCAATTTGCCCAATGGGAAACTCAGTAAGTGCTGTGACAAAACAGCAGGTCAAATCCAACTGCTCATGGACATGGTTAAGCTGCAGGAGGTGGCGAAGCATGTTGTTGGGGAGATGTTTTTACTAGGTATTGGTTAAGCAAATGCCAGAAGCAATTTCCAATTAATGTACTTATTTCAAATCCTCTTCTAATGTGCTTATAAAGTGTAAGTTCATGCAAAAAAAAAAACCACCATGATGTGGTTAACTTCAGCACTGAAAAGTACCTGTGTTGGCCCAACAGAGCTGCCTGGAGCACGAGGATCTGGCAGAATAAATCTGCAGGAAGGATAAGTACAGGTTTGTTCATGGTCTATTCTTAACGCCCAGATTCAGCTCTGGAGGGGCACAGGGAAAGCAGCTATTGTCCACTGTACCACGGTGAATTTACAGGAAGGAAGAAAGAGGGTGGAAGAAGTGTGAAGAGTGATGGTAAGACTGTGAACCTCAAAAGAGATACTGTGGGGATAAAATAATTCTCTGACCGTGCGCCCACGAGGCTGTGCTGTTACAGCCCATACGTACATGCAGTCTGACCAACCCATCACAGACACCATGAAGGTGCTCTAACAGTTAACAGACAGTACCACAACACATAGCAGACAGCAGGAGCACTGCAGGGCCTCACAAAGTGCTTGGAAACAGGGCCCGTGTGGGGGGCAGGCATGTGTCATCGTGGCCAGGGACAGGGCTGGTGTCTCATGCTTCCTTTAATTAAAGTTTTAATTCAGCGGGGCCCTGTGCTACCGCCCTGTACTGTCACTGGGGGGGGGATGGGGAATTACACAGGAGCTGAGCAACAGTCACCAACAAACCAGAAAATGTTTTTCCTTCGAGGTGGTAACTGCTGCTTCCAAGGCGTGAGTATCTTAGGTGTCGCACTGCCGCGTTAATGACATTTTTTCCCACCCTGACGCAGACTGAGGAGTGACTGTGGTGACCTCATCACTGCTGCCTGCAAAGACTGCACCAACAGAGGGACTTCCTGCACCACAGCCCTGCCAGGAAACCCAGGCTCCCAAGCCCCTTCCTCCTCCTCTCCTGCTGAGTACAGCACATCCAGGTCCTCACAGCACTAAGCAGAATTTAAACGTAACAATGAATTGTGGGGAGCAATGACTCCAAGGAGAAGCTGACCTTGAGAAGAACAATGGTGCACGGCCTGGGGATGAAGCCACAGTTGTGCTGCTGTCGTCCCCATGCCATAGTGGCTGCTTTTAGGTCTGTGATGGCATGGGGGTGTGTGGGTCCATGTCCCACGGCCACTGGGTGGGAGGGGTGGGAAGAAAAGAAATGCAATGTAGGCCTGGGGTGCATACATTCAGATGTTGTAATATTCAGCACGTTTACACCACTGATCAGGACACTTCTTGCAGTCAGACAGAACTTTAGTTCTTTACGGTTACAAGGAAACTCTGGAACAGTTATATAGTTAGAAAAAATACAATGTACCGAACAAACATTATCTCACATACAATCAATTTAAACATTTAAATTGATTATAATTTTGCTAAAATATTAACACAAGTACTGTTTGTGCTGCTAAAATTTCAGTGTTCCCTCTAAGGAAAATATTGCTACAGTTCTACTGTACCCTGTATTAAAATCTTTTGCCCTTATTTCTTTTTCAACAAGACTGGCTCTAGAAAAATCACAAGGGTCAGAGAATTAACTTAGGCTTATATTCTACTGGGGTTTGGGTGTCTCCACTCAATGCACAAATTTCTCACTGCTCACCTACCTCAACCAGCAGAGGCCGACTGCAGACACCTCCAGGACACCTTTCCTGCTTCTTGCATCAGCTCCAGGAGCCTCCTCCATCAGCAGTGCAGCATCCTCCTGCTGCTGCAGGGAGCAGCTACGCTGGCAGCGGGACTGAGCTCTTCCTAATACCAAGTTCAGATCTCAGAGTGGATGGCAAAGGTACTGGGGGGAAGTTGTGGAGCACCCAGTGCTGTCACTGTAAAGAAGAGCTGTAAGGGATGCCAGGTCCCTGTGTCACTGCACACGGAGGGCTGGGCTCTGCAGCTCTGCAGGAGAAGTGTCTGAGCTGGGAAGTGCCCACACAGCTCCAGTGGCACTGGGTGCTGCCGGGCAGAACTGGATCCAGGAAAGCCAGAGCTCACTGTGAATGCAAGTTTTAATCTGACCTAAATAGTGGGGTATTCAACTTATGCATTTTGTCACTGATAATGACTGCCTGTGATGAGGTTTGCTGCTTATTAATTAATGCATTTATTTGCAATTTAGCAGCAGAAATGAGCTCTGCTAATGATGATGACAAAAAAACTGCTGGATTTTTTTGCTACAAGAACAGCTGGGGCAGTCATTTATCTATTGCTTGTGAGGTCAGAAGGCAACACACAGTTCTGCCAGCAACAACAGCACAGCTAGGATCCCTGCAGCCAGGTGAGCTGGGGGGACCCTGCCACAGACAATGCCATGGTTCAACCACCACACTCTGTCCTCGGCAGCACCCAGTTCTGCTTACAGCCACCACACACCCAGCTGCTGACAGCATCTGCTGCATTTTTCAGATTGACTTGGTATTAACAAGGCTGTAATTTTGCTGGAAACCAAACTCAGCCCCCTCCTCAGGCATTTATCACTCACTCTGTTCTCCCACTATTGGCAAACATGTGCCAAGGGCAACCCCACAAAAGACTTCAAAGCCCATCGAGTCCTTTCAGTGCTCCTTTTGAATTCTGCATCGCCAGGGACCGCAGTGCAACGCACCAATTTACACCTGAGGATTTTGCTGCAATTATGACAGATGGTGGCTGTTCCCAGTAGAAAAACACAAGTTACATTCTGCTTCCTAATTGACTTCGAATTTGAGTCACTGAGGCACCCACACCTTTTGTGTTGGCAGCTCTGGGTCTGAGAGTGAGCAAGAGTTTGGTGTTGCCAATCAGAACTATTTATAAATCTGCAAACTTCAACAACTCCACAATGAAGTGGAACTGTAACACACCATATTTTCCACTGATAAAAGCCTATTTCTAATTAGCAGACAACTATTGCTGAATTATTTTCCAAAGCAAGTTTCAAACACAACTTCCTGTATCCTCAACCAGAACCATGTAGAAACACAGAAGCAATTTGGACATTCAACAGAAAACCCAAACTTCTGTGCCCTCATGTCCCTTGCACCCTGAAGTATGTTTGAAATGCCTGCTTGGTAGGTGGTTTTTTGTACAGTAAATATATACAAATAAAAGTAACACAGACACCACTTATTTCTTTGTAAATTTGGCACTTTCCACGGCCTCTGCTCTCTGTGCTGTACACGAAAGCTCTGTTAGCAGCAGGACTAGCCCAGGGCTGACTGCCCCAGCTGCAGCCCTCCTCGCTGTGACGAGGCCACACCTGTGCTGGGCTTGGAAGAACAAGATAAACAACTCATCAGCTACTGTGTTTTTGGCTTTCCCGGGCACTCTGTGGCACCTCATGCCCAGTGGCATTAAAACAAGCCTCGGAGAAGGTACTGAGTTATCTTCTGCCACGTGGAGTAGCGACCTTCTTTCTTCCGACTTAGAGGGAACACTGCTTTTATAAAACCCTTGGACAGGTAAGACAAGAACCAATACCACTGTACAGAATTCACTGCACAACTAGCTAATAGTAAGGAACCCAGCACTGACTTGCCACATTAAGGAAATGGTACTGAATACATTTGCAATCAACCGGTTAACTGTACTGCACCATAGGACTCGGTCTATTTGTACACGGCCCCGCGCCCTCCTCCCTCAGTATGCTGGCACTTGGTAACCTTTCGGGTTGGCATCCGAGGTCTCAGTGAACGGGGGGCTCTGGTAGGTCTCTGTGCTCTCAATGCCACTGCCCGTGGGGTACCCGGGGTACGCGGCGTTGGGGTCGGTGGTGAACTGGTCGGTGGCAAAGAGCGACATGTCAGTGCCCAGGCGGTACCGCTGCAGCGCCTTCAGTGCCAGTGCAACCTGCAAGGGATGAAAAGATTTGGGGGGAGAGCCAAGCACCGCGTGTAGCTGCTGCCCCCTGCTCCTCCACAGCCATAGAAACCATTGGTATATCCTGGGTTGGTACCTGAAGCACGTGTTTGGCGTGGGTTTGGGTGCTGGGCTGGGCAGATTTCTGTCCTGCCTCAGGCTGGTGATAGCACAGTACTACCCAGAGCTCCCAGGGACAGCAGGGCGATGTCCCCAAGCATTGCACCACACCCTGCAGCCCAGGAGAAGCTGGGCACATCAGTGCTGCACCACCACGCACCAGTGTGCCACACTGCACCATCTTGCACCAGCAATCTGTGCTTCTCTCTGTCCCTGTGCTATCCTTCCCCTCCCTGCGTGCCTCCCAAATCACAGAAGAGGTCTCACGGAGGGGCTTGCCCTGCAGCCTCCCCACATGGCTCATATTCATGCTGCAAATCAAAACCTTCCATAGAGACCTACAAGCTTTCCCCATGCAAAACCAAAATCCACGCTGTGTTCAGATCTGGTTCCCGCTGACATCAAGGGACTGGCACCCCAAACCCACCACTGAAGGGAGTGAAAGCTGTCCCAGGCCAGTGAAATAGGTCAGTCCTGCAGAGACTCCTTCACCCTTTTCCAGGTTACAAGTATTCAGGTCACAAATTGTGGGAAATGCAGGCAGCAGAGCTGTGAGACACCTGCACTCACCTTTATTTCAGTGAGGCTTCATTAATAATTCAATTAGTTTATAAATGACAGACTCAGGATTAAAAAAAAAACTGCCCAGACACCAAGAATGACACCCCATCGACCCTCCCCCCCATAAGCTCCCAGGGCATAGGGCACTCCCCTGCTCTCCACTCGTGGCCCTTTGGTATTTCCCCAGCCCAGCATTATTTCCATGGCCCTGGTACCAGGGCAGTGCTAAGTCCAAGAGCTGCAGGCACTGTTGGGCACAAGCAACTATCTGCAATGGACCTTATGTGTTTGCTGCAACATTTTGCACCTTTCCTGGGGAAAGCAGCAGAGCCTGGTTTCCTCTAGGGGATGCCAAAATCCCCCACAACCCCATGGGACAGGCTCATGATGGTACACTTCTCCTGGGGACTCATTTGCTTTAAAACAAGCTGCTCCCTGGGGTCTGAAATGAGGGCAGCATGTGGGCAGCAATATGTTTTCAATGGAAACGCAACTTGCCAGTTGCAGGAGAGAGTAAGTTTGGAATTTCCCAGCAAGAGGGGACTGGAGCTGGGGCTTCCTGGGTAAGAAACCACAGTTTCAGCTCCCTGCAGAGGGATAACCATAGACTGCAGGTTTCTTCAGCATGGCCCTTCAAAACTCACCAGGATTCACTTCCCCAAACTGTGCCCCAGATTCCTCCTTCAGCTCAGCACTAAGCCCATAGTAGGTTTCATTTCTCCTCTTCACAGTCTAGCTCTGAGTTGGGTTGTTTCTTCTGCAAACGTTAAATCTGTGCCCTGTGCATACCCCCACACACAAAGCCCAACTCTGAGGACAGGTATCTGCCCCAGGCAGTGCTTGGACCCTCACCACGACCGTGGCAGGCAGCACTTGTACCATAAAGCCCTGGGTATAGTGCTGTACCCTTCATAAAGAGCAGTAGGTCCCAGGGGTAGGGCCCCTGGAAAGTCCAGAAGCTGAACTCACCCAGACGATGATGGAGAAGAAGGAGAAGGCGATTGCTGCCCGGGCAGCATCTGCTGCTTGCGAAGCCCCTTTGCTCATCGTTGTCTGCTGCCACTGGTTTGCTAGGAAGCAGAAGGCTACAAACCACAGGAAGGACAAGAAACCTGGAGAAGAACAGAGCTAGTCAGTGATGATACTGCTACCACCTCCTCTGCTGCAAGAACCCCAGAGATCTGGGTACTGATGCATGAACACTGCCACCAAGATATTCAAACAGCAACAGTGATCCTGGGTGCCTTGCCCTGTGGCGTGGCCCAAACAGAGCTATTTTGAAATAGGTGAATTGACAATTACTGAAAAAACTGAACTCGAGGGAACCTTGTAGCATCATCCTGTCTGTTGCCTATCTTCGGCTTAGCTCACCTTAACCTTACCTTGATCTTAAGCCCAGCAGAGAAAACACAACCTCTAGACATGCCTTCTGACACTCAGTGGGACTGCAGCCTGCTCACAGGCAACAAGGTGCTGCCAGCCCACTCCCCAGCACCCCGCTGTGCCCACCTTTTGCTTCCTGGATACCTGTGACTTTCAGAACTTTTGGACTGGGCACTGCACAGCTGCTCAGCAGGCAGAGGGGGCTGTGTGCCTGCTCCCAGCCTCGCTGCACTCCAGGGATCGAGCAAAAATGCTCCAGTGATTATTCCTTACTGGAACCAAGGCTGGCTGAGCAAGATAGGGCTGCAGCTCCTCTAATTCAATCACCAACCAGCAGTGCCTGATGTCAGGGAGCTCAGAACAGCCACAGAGCTAGCCACAAGCATATACTGTAATGAGCAGTATCGCTTTACAGAGCTGGAAAAAGAAGCTGCACAACCTGGAGTCTTCCATGATGCTCTTTTAAGGGCCTCCAGCTTTCTGAGAATCCCCAGCACAAAGCTCCCTGCATTTGCCAGTGTGCATGCGGAGATCCAGGCCCAGCAGCAGGATGCTGAGCTTCGAGCCTCTTCCCAGGGATTATCAGCACATCAGAGTGAGCAGCCACAGTGCCAGCCCCATGGGCATAGCACAATCTGACTGCAGGGAGAGGAAAGAAGCTTTCTTTTTCCCTCTTTATCTTACCAGCTCTTAAGCACGATAAAAAATGCATGCTCATATCCAAACACTGTGCAAGATTTATAAGGCTTAGCATATATCTTGTCTTTAATTCAGAATTTGTGCATAATTGTAGTTTAGGAGAACACAGTCCTTGCTTCCTTTTCTTACACAACTGGACCTGGGGTGAATGCTTTAGTCAGCTCAGCCAAGCCAGGCTCTTGATCTGCCCTCACAGCAACACACCTTCTAGCTAGGATCACCTATACTTTCTTCCTCCAAATCCCAGACTAACAAAACAGCCTTTTTTTTTTGCAGAACATGGCTAATGGCTGCTACCAATCCACCTCTGCATATACATTTTCACTCTCAGGATGATCCACTTGTCCTCGGTGCTAAATAAGACCTGCCAGGCCCACAGAGCAAAATTCAGGAAGAAATTTCTTGCTTCAAATCCACACATTTCTGGACACAGCAGTGCTAAGAAGATGAAAGACCAGAGATGAAATGTGAGAGCAGCCCCAAGCAGGTTAACTCACAGCACTGTTGTGGATGCTCAGGGGCATCCCGTGGGGTCATCCAGGGCTGAACAAAGGGACAATGGAGTCCTCAAGCAGAACTAGGCTGCAATGCTGGTTTATAGGGATTGGACTTGTTTGGAAGAACCCCAGTGTTGCAAAGCTAATGCTGTGTCACAACCATGACACCGGGACTCCCCACAGTGCAGCACTCCAAGCCCCATCTGACGATGGTATCTTCCAAGGGTTTTCAGGAGTTAAAATGACATCACCCACATCTCTGACTGTGCACTGGCTGTGCTGGGTATTGCAGCTAATGACTGCAACACAGATACTGGAGCTGCTGACCAGCCCAGTGCTGACTGCTGAGGTCTGAGACATTCAGTGCTTCAGTGGGAAGTGCCTGGACAGTGTTGCTCCTGTTGCTGCCCACGTGTTCCTCATTGAGGTTTCATGATTCAGACAAGCCTCTGTCCTCCTGTTATCAGACTAGCTTTGCTGTGCTCCTGAGAAGAAAACTGGTTCTCTGCAGGCCCTGGGAAAGGGGAATGTAGTATTGTTGCCAGTGGACAAGAAAAGGCCAGGTACTGAGAGCATCTCCAGAAGTATGAGGCGGTGTTTATGCCATTTGGAAAGCTGACACATGCCTGTGTGTGAGATCAGGCTTCCCAGCAAGCTCTAGCAGGAACTATTTTTGTTCTGTACCAGCACCCATTTCCACTTGAGATTATGTTCACCCTCTGTTAGCATTCCTGTGTGATGAGACTCTGTGCCCAACACTGTGAATCACGCCTGGGATCACTGCTGCCTCCTCTCACCTGCACATGCCAGGGGCCAGGCTGCTCTGGTGCTGGCCAGGCACTGTCTCATGATTACCCTGTCACGTCCCACAGCTTCAGTGTATTTCCAGGATCAAGTGGAAATGGGTATTTGGGAGATGTGGGTTGTTACCCATGGATTTTAAGACCCCAAGAATGGGGCTGAGCTGACAGCAGGTTGCTGTGGTCACAAGCACTGCTCCTGATTCCTGGTGAAAGTATGCACCAGAGCAGCTCTGCACCCTCCAGCATACCAGGGAGAAGGAAAATACCAGGAAGAGCTGGAATAGCCAGCAAATAATTAGTTTTAGGATCTGCAGACAACAGAGTGCAAACACCAGGAAAGATTCATTACAGCTGTAATTACAGCCTGCTTCCAAGCAATGCACATCTACGGGAGCAGCTCTAAGAGAAGATGGAGGACAAAGTTGCAAGTGCCACTGGCATAACACTGTGACTGTACTGCCTGCACCCAGCATCACCTACCTGTGGACTCAGGGGCTGCAAGGGTAGAGCTCCTTGTGCCCCATGGGGCAGCCCCACGATGAGGACAACCCACGATGAGGACAACCTCTGTACTGCAGGCAGCTACTGCTCCCTGCACAACTAGAGTGGGAGCAGCAAGCTGTTGATGCAAGCCCTCTGCCCCACCACTGATCTGGTGTACAACTCCTCCCTCCATCAAGTGAAAGGAAGCTGTGGGTTAGCAATTTGACCAACTCCTCCCATGACCTTCATAGGCAGCAGCTGCCACTTCTGCTTCTGTGCAGCCAGCACCGGGCACTGGAGGAATTCAGACAAAGGGACAGGAGTAACCCTTCTTCTTTCATATCCCACCCACTCACTGCTTGATTTGCAGTGTTCCCTCTTACCCTAGCATGCTCCTCACCATCTTATTTCCCAAATACATTTTCAGCTTTTACATTGAAGTACATAGTAATGCAGAGATCACATGCAGAGAGAAAGGATGGAATAGTCGTAAGTAGGAGGAAATCAAGAGCCAAGGAGGAGAAAAAGAGGAAGGGTGCAGCGTAAGAGTCCCACAGATAAAGTCTCTAGAGATTAACACAGAGGAAGTGAATGCAAATGACTCTCAGTTTGTACTCTGCCACGTACGTACAGGTTGGCTCTGAGGACGCAGAGCCCACAGGTTGCATGCCCCAGGATGCAATAAAATAATACAGTGGGCATGACCCCACCCTGAGATTTCCCATTGAAATGAGAAAACATCCACAGCAGAAGGGTGTTTTTCACGCCAAGTATTGTGTGTATCAACAGCTGGTGCCTCTGCCTGAATCACAGCATGATTTGGGAGATCAGATCCTCCCGACTGACGTGGGCCAGTCGCCCATGGCTTCTAGAACTGACTGAAAGGAGAACTGGAGTCTGAATACTTCTGTATGGGCACTAATAACAGCTCCACATGCACAGCTCTGGCCATCCATGATCAAGGGAGATGAGGTATGGACTGCAGCCATGTGGAAGGGAACGGAGAGTCCATCTGGTGCGAGGAGACATTCAGCAAGGCTCTCAATCAGCAAATGAGAGCTCCAGGATGGAGCCTGACTAAGGAACGAAGCAGGATACATAGTGCAAAAACAGCATCTGGGGCCAAAGAGCTGGAAGGTCTCCTCCATATTCATGTCCCGTGTTAAGACCCTCAATTCAAGCTTGCACAAGTAGCAGAGGGATGTCAGACACAGGGCAGACACTGCCACACAGCTGAGTGAGAAGTGTGCTGATGCTCTCACATCCTTCCCAGCAGCACAACTTGCCCTGTTGCAAAGCAAACGTGGAAGTGGTCTGCCCGTTTTCTACCAAGAAGCATGCAGAGGGGAAGAACCAAGGGAGGAGGAAGTACCCATGCAGGTGACACAATGCACACAAGAGTATGCCCACTGATCCGCTGGTCCCAGTAATAATGTCAGCACTGACAGATCAGCTGTATTTGGGATTTGTGGATGGGGAGGATATACCAGAACAGAGCCCTGGTGCAATACTGATGCCTGTCCCCATGAGCAGAGTAATGCCTGTGAGACAGAAGCTCTGCAGGGCAGAAGCCCATCTTCTGCAGCTTGCTGCAGAGCCCCACGACTATGCACACAATGTGTGACAAGGACAACAGAGGAATGAGGCAGAGATGGCCCCATTTCATACACGCCTGGCAAGGGAGAGTGCAGCTGTTACAAGGTGAAAGGCAGGGGGGGATCACAGCCTCACACTGAGACACACAGCCAGGCAGAAGATAGATGTGGACGCTCCCCGTCCATTTGTTTGAAGAGCTGCAGGCACCAAGCCCCACAGAAGGGACTGTAAATATCATTTCACAAGGGCTGGACACCGGAGCTCTAGCACCATAGAAATGAGCTTTCCAGCAAGGAGAGGACATCCTTAACTACAGGCAAGCATAGGCAGATGATGATGGATGTTTTCATTTGGGACCAGAGAGTCATCAGCTGTGCTTGTACTGGATAAATCACCTTCAGACTCTGCTAACACAAGAGCCTGGAAATCAAGAACATCAGCTGCAAACTCAGCCAGAAAACTCCCAGAGCAATCAAGCAGAGGACAGTGTCTCCCAGCACTGCACAGCCCATCAGCTCCTGCTCATGTGGCTGAGCCAAGGACTTGGGACAGCACAGACTATCCATGTGAGTCCTTGGAGGATCCAGAGTCACTTGCAAACCCCATCCCTGGAGGCAGTGAGGAATGGCAATGGTCCCTTAGCTCCTGCTGTAGAAGCATGCTTCTGCTTTGTGCAGAAACACATGTACAAAGTGAAAACAAATCCAGATGTAACTGATGAAGTGACTTTTGTTAAGAGGCAAAAACAGGAGATGTGGTAGGGTAAAATGTCCCACATAGTCTTTGAGATGTGACCACCAAACCTCACGTCCCTGAGTGATCTCATTGATCCCAGCTTCAGAAGCAACACAGGTGAGCAGGATACCCCATTGACCACAAGCTGCCACACAGTGGCTTCCCAACCACTGCCTCTGGGCTCACCATTGGACAAGACAACCCATCCTTCTCCTGAAGATACATGAGTTGTGCTGTGCCTTGACAGAAGAGAGCAGGACTCAAGCACAGAGCTGCGGGCACAGCAATGGCCCTGCACACCCCACGGAACCAGCAGCATCCTCAACAAATACAGTAAAGCCAAAGTCATACCTGAAAAGCCCAGGTCCAGCAGGACAGCTCGTTTGCGGTCCTTCACACTACTGATCTGCTGGAACTGGAGGTCCACAACAAGGAAGAAGATGCATCCAAAGAAGGCAATAATGCCGATGGCAATGCCGTAGCTGCAGGCACTGTCATTCTCGTTGAAGATGCAGTGCAGCTCGGGGTCTGTGCCATCCTTGTTCACATAGCACTCGTTCACAATGGAGCCAAACACCACGATGGAAAAGATCTGCAGAAGGAAGGAGAGAACACAATTTGCAGCTGTTTACGTTTAACTCTGTTTTCCAACAGCAACATAATTGGATTTCAGTCCTACGAGGCTCCACGGCAACATGGCATTTGTTAGATAGATCCCTACACTCAACTGGCTGGTGGCACTATGCAACAGGCTGGCTGATGGCACCTAGGGCTCCTGTCTCTGTGAGCCTGTTTGCTTTCAGTGGCTTGGCTTGCAGTGTATTTTAAGAGATGGAGAAGGAGGGAAGGAAAAACTAAACAGATTGGTCAGGTCTCTGCATAGCCTTTCTGCTTGTGCTGCTCTGCACCATCAGGCTGCACTCAGTAAACCCCCTTGTGTAACTGCAGAGCAGAGAGAAATGAAGTTACAGATAATGGAGCTGCTGAATGCACAATAAAGGGCAGATGGGGTACTGGGGACATGGGGAGCAGCTCACCTGGGTGCCATGGGAAGGAGGAAGAGGTTATGGTTGTGCTGCCATGAAAACAACAGGGCAATTCAACCCCAGAGCAGGGGATGAAGGATGCAGTGCCTGCACCTACTATGCAGTGACCCAGTTCCAGCCCTGCAAGGGACAGCAAAGAAGGGGCTCACTATTGGCTACCCCACTCCTGCTGCTGACTGCTGGGACCTACAGCGAAGCCAACAGCAGGGCCCCAGCCCCCCAGCACACAGCAGTGGAGAGAAGCAGCTGCCCCACAGTAGCTTCAGCTCCAGCTCTGGGGCTTTGCTTCATGTCCTGGCTGCAGGAAGGGAGCTGGGATGTAGCATATGGCTATGTCCATGAACGCCATTCAAAGTGCTGCATGCCCAGGCAAGTCCCTTGTCCCTCCAAAACCAAAGGCAGCAAGCAGAAGCAACAGGATTAGCCAATTAGCCACATTCAATGTGTTGCAGCCTGGGAAACACTGTGCTGCTGCTGCCATTGCTGGGCTCAGAGCAGCAAGACCTGCGGATGCCCCTGCACCACACTGTGCATCTCTGATCTTGTCACTTGCTGCCAGCACCACAGGATCCCTGCATGTCTCCATGTCCTGCTGGCTCCCAGAGGCCACCTATGCAGGCAAAGACCACACACAGCTCCACACCGTTTCCTCTGCAGTCACAGCCCTGCACTATGAGCACAAGACTGAGACAAGAGACAGAGAGATGCAGCAGCTCACAGCCACCTGCTACCTGCAGTCCACAGCCCTTACAGTCATTCGGCCTGCTATTGCTTCACCTTGCTCCCTAGTGTGTAGGGGCAGCAAAAACAACAAACATATCATTCAGAAAGTTTCCTGCACACTGCAGCATAATGCTGTGACAGCACAAGCACTGGCCACATGTCTCTTGCCTGGCTGCCCTGAAGGACTCCACACAGACAGCCCTTCTCCTTCTCCTCCACACTCCTCCCAGCACAGGGCTGAAGCTGGGACAGAGGCAGTTCCAACTGAAGCTACTTGCAAATACAAGTGTCTCATCAGCAAACCTGTCTTAGATCATCTCCACTAACTCCCCTCCATATTGGAAGGGGCAACAAAGAAGCAGGTCTACAAGAGTACAAACGTATGACAGATCGGTACAGGGTATTTTCTTTCTCCGTAGGATGTCATCTGAAATAAATGATGAGTAGAAGCAGTACAAATAGACACTGGAGAACATCCTCCCTTAGGTGTGCAGGCAGCTAGCACAGCACCTGCCTCGGGCTCACTCCCAGTTCCACAAACCCACCAGCAGGACAACCAGGGACAGAGTTCATCTCTAAACCGTTAGCCAGGAGCTCACTTTTCTTATTCAAGTTAGCACACTGCTGGGCTGCATTGGGTGATGAAGATGCTCTAGGACCTGCCTGCCAACTGAGCTGGCATCCCTGTGCTACCTGAACATCCTGCCTTCCTTCCAAGCATTCTTCATCTTCAAATTAAACCAAGGCCTGGGGTCTTGCTGGTGCAAGCACCACCACGAGCTCCCTGCTAACATGAGCCACCACCTGCATTCACGCCCAGCTTCTCGTTGTCTCACCATGATGGCCACATCATCACGCAAAGCAAAAGAGGGCTGCACTGTAAGAAGGAAGCAACAAACAACAACAAACAGCAATAATAATTTTCCCAGTGCTTTGGCAGCAGCTGTAATATCAGCAGTTGTAAAAATCTGTTCATAAATAATGCAAAATTGTTATTTACTATCAGAAATAGCAGCAGCATTTATAAAACAGGCCCTGGAATAAATAATGTGATTCTGGAAAACATGAATAATTGAGAACCTCTGATTTCATTGGATTATTTCTCTGGCAGGCCAGTGAACTTGTACTTAGCTTCTCAGATAAGTATTTTACTAAATCCTCCCAGGATTAGCAGCCTGCCTTACTTCTTGGTGCTTTCACATGCCTCCCATGCTCACAGCCCGGCTGGGTGATGCAGTGCCAGCTCTGCCCACAGCATTGGTGCTGCCCTGGGAGAAGACAAAACCCACACTTAGCAGAGCATGTCAACAGGATCTCAGCTGGAATGCAAGACTGGATACCCAGGTCTGTCAAAGGAGGATGCCCAGAGAGCAAACGTGAAGGAGTACAAAAGCCAAAAGGTGCCCAAGATGCACACAGCACTCCTGGGACCAATGCAAACATCACCAGAGATGGTACTTGGAGATGTCTCACTGCGAAGCTTTAAATTCCAGTGAGTTTTGCTCTGCTCAGTGCAGAGAACTATATCTGTCTTGCAGCTGGAGGATCCTGCAGGAAGGAGCTGGCTGAGGGCCTTGCAGGAAATGTGGGGCTGTGGCCTGAGATACTCACAGGATGCACAGCCCAGCCTAGCCCAGCCCATCTGGGGCAGGCAGGTGACACAGAGTGCACGTGTTGGATGGAGGTACTCAAAACATCAGTGCTGACTGAAGGATACCTGTCAAAACATGCTTGGCAGTGAGAACAAGTCTTTCCATGTTTTTTCTCCCCCTCTCCTCATGATTGATATTAATTTTCTTAAAAGAACAAAACAAAACAACAACTGGTGCTGGTAATTTTCATTTTAATGAGAACAGATTCAGTGTTGTTTTGCAATGTGTAGGTTAAAAGAAAGCTGAGGAAATGGGGGTAGGTGGGAGAAAAGTAAAACCCATGGGATTTCTTTTGAAGTTCAGGAAAAACAAGAGCTAGTCCCCATCTCCACAGTTCTCACTTGCTTAAGCCCTCAACCAGTTGATCAGAGACTTGAGAGAGACAAAGCAAGGCCAGATTCTCCACAAGTGGATGGAGAACCACTCTGGTTAGGAGGATGCACAAAGCACTGTACACACATCAACACAGATGAGCTGCTTGTGTAAGCACACGCAGAGCTGCCCAGCATCCCTGAGCAAGATGGGACACTGCCAGGCAGCAAGCACTTCTGCAGCACAAGACAATGGGGTTTGAGTACAGAGCATAACTCTGGAAAACAACTGCTGTGCAGCTGAAACCAGAGCACAGCCCTATGACCAGTGTTCCAGCAGGGTCAGCAGGGCACTCTAAGGGCTCTGGGGCAGGCAGGTGACACAACCACGCTGGTGGGCAGCATGACACTGAACGACACGTAGGTTTCTCCTAAAGGGAAGGAGCATCCTGCTGCAGGGCTTGCTCACACCAGGTTTTTGCCATCTGGATACAGGTGGCTGGCCAGGCTTCCCTGGCTTGGGTATGCCACTGTACTTAGCAGATCTACATTCCCTCCTGTGGTATGAGCCTGCCGGACCCCAGACCTGCAGGTATTCTATCCACACTGCTTTCAGCCTTCTGTCACCCAGGCACCTGAAATGTGCATATGGAGTCCTGGCAACCTGAGCACAGTCATCACAAGGAAAACAAAATGCAAAAAAACGTGAGAGCATGAGCGGAAAGCATCAGTGTGTGAGCTGTCAGCCATTTTAAGGTGAGACGTTCCCACTGTCGATGTACTGTGTTTCAATCAGAGACCTATGAAAATAAAAATAAAACACTACCAGAAGGTGTGGGGTTGTAGGAGACTGCAGAACCTTGCTTTGATTACACACGCAAGCAATTGTTAATGTCAACATCAAGGAAATGTATATGGAGAAAAATGATCTACCCCTAATTTGCTCTGCAGGAGCTCTCAGGCAATGGTGCTAGGCACAACCCGGATGGACACAGACAGCACTAACATCAGGATGAGCCCTTGCCAGATGCTGCCTTCTGCACGCTCCTCTGTTCCTTGAAGCATCCCTGAGTGAGGATGGAGAGCAAAGAAGAAGGAAAAACTACTGAGGTCAGACAGGCACAGGCCGCGTCCTGCCCAGCCCTGGGCATTTCAGCCCCCACTGGGCCCTGGGCTGGAGCTGCACTGTACTGCAGGGACACCCCGCTCTGAGTTGGGCTGTACCACAATGCTTCACACCCTCTGAGCCCAGATTCTGGGGGAATGTGGTCCCCTGTCCACTCCATTTCATCCTTACAGATGTCAGTCACAGCACAGTTTCCAGTACACAGCTGCATAATTCACTGGGGAGCATGAAGGCCGAGAACCACCCTAAGCACTGTCAGCTCTCCTGTGAGGACCGGGGATGTGACCACAAAGGAAAGGCCTGATGCAGTTTCTAGGACAGAACCGGATAGCGTGCTGCCGACCCTAATAAGGTTATGGACATGTCTAATGGGCTAATCAGCCTGTGAAGGATGCACGTTGATGACCACATGACTGCTTTTTACTGAATTACTTTTTCTAATGCAGCAAAAGATATTGGTTGAAACACAGCATCCATTCAGAATCCCTGGTCTAGTGGCACAAACTGAGCACACATCAAACTGACAGCATTTGGAATCAGTGATGACAGGAAAACAACAATTCAGTCACATTTTAAGCTCAGATGTGGTGAAACTTCTGTATAATTCCATTAACAAAAATGTAAAGTTTAAGTTCAGCCTTTAATCTACAGTCCACAGAAGAAGAAAATTAGGACGGAAATCTGGTGACCTTACTGAAAGCAGACAGGACTCGACAAAGCCCAGGGCAGCCAAGATCAAAGCACTGACTCTCCACAGGCTCCTGAGGGACAGCCCAGCCCTGCAGCCCCTCTCTGAGAGCCATGAGCCCTCCATGCTGGGGGACCCTGCAGCTGGGGCAGAGGTTCCTCAGGAAGGCAGGAGGGACACTGCGCCCTGGCTGCAGTGCAGTGACCACTCCAGAAACTTGCTCTTCTGCTGCTGCTTGGTTCTTCTGCTCCTGAGATGTTTTTTTTCTAATAAAAACAAACACAGCCTTTACCATGAGCCCACAGCAGGAAACAGCCCCTTTCACCCTGCCTGAGAAACAAAATAAACCTGAAAAAGGGCAGAAAGGGCCCACTGACTCCTCTAGGAACTACCTCCTATCCCTAACACATCTAGCCCAGCACAGCTCTCACCCAACTCACCCCTCAGCAAAAAAACATGTATCTTGCTGAAACATAATGACCTGTCATATTAGGGACTAATACACAGCTCAGTGAAAAGCCAGCACATAAAGACTTCTGACAGATCTGAGCCAAAGCAACTTCTGGTCCTGTAAGTTCACCACACATAAAAGGTTATGGGGGTTTCCACTCGCTGCTACGCCTGTGCAAGACAGACAGTTTTGGCTGCTGTTGTCTCATCCCCTAATAAAGGTTGTGCTGTTAAAGACAAAGAAAATCCAAACAAAATGCTGGCCTCAGTTAACACTGCATGGGAACAGCTCTCAACAAACAAGTGACTGAGAGCACAGTTCATCAGCTTTAGGAAACCAGAAAGGCTCCAGGTAGCACAGGGCAGGTGGCAGTCACAGGCAGTGCTGTGACATGGCAGTCACACACCCCAGGTCAGCAGAGCAACTCTGAGTCGCATGAAAGTCACTGTAAGGAAATGCTGAAGTAGTCCTTGAAGCTGCAGGAAACTTGCAGAGATCCAGCACGGCGAAGCACACATGCTGGGGCTGCCAGCTCTTGGGGTGAAAGCTGACATGTCGAGGAGAAAGGCTTTTAGTGTTGCTATTACTGAAATTCAAATGAATTACATTTACTTTAATAGCGTATTTACCATAACTGCTTTTAAAAGTCACATCTAAATCTTCATTAAGCAAACAATTCCCCTTAAAAGCTGCACAGCCACTTAGAAGTATGGACAGCATGGTAGTACAGATTGGGGAGCTCATGGCTCTGCAGGCAGGCCTTGGTGAGCACCGAGTTTGTTTTGCTGTACAAAAAATGCCCAAAAAGGAAACCACAATGGTGATCACATCTTCTTCTGACAAACTGCATCAGACAGAGGGGGAAGAGATGAATGAGGAACTGTTACACGGTTCTTTCCAGCTTTTGATTTTACAGCTAGTGCTGGGAGAGGTGTTTCTTCTTTCAGTTATTCAGAACTGCTATGTATGAAGAGGTCATGGTACGAGGTAGGATCAGGAATCCCCTTTCACCAAAATTTACATTTGGGAATTTCTAACCCAAAGTCACCATTCACCTGCAGGTCCCTCAGATGTCTGTCAGTATCAGAGCTGAACCCACAGACCCAAAACAACGGCTGGAGCTGCAGAGCAGAGCTGGGTCCTGCCTGGCAACGGCAGGTGGTGAAACCCCATCAGTGGGCAGCAGCCAGTGCACTGTGGGTTGTCTGGATGCTGTGAGTTGATTATGGGTAGGCCAGCAAAGGTTGGGGCTATGAAGCACATAATGGAGCGTTGCAATGGCTGTGCAGATATGCCACACATCCTAGCCTGGCAAAGGGGAGCTTCAGGGTGGAAGAGACAGGCAGCAAGATCTCAGACAGACAATGCTTTGTAACACGTCGCCTGCCACCTCTGTCCAAGCTCTCCATCTTACAACAGGTTGTGGGTTTGATCTGGCACGAGCAGCAAAGCTAAAGAGACTCTGGGCACACTTTGCATTGCAAAAGCTACAAGTAACAGTGGCCATGCACCAAGCAGAACAGAAACTGGCCCCAAACGCCCAGCTTACACTGACCACATCCCTGCTTATGCTGGAGGGCAGCCCGTGGCACACAGCGGGATCACAGCATCACAGCATGGGGACGCAACACCCCCATGCTGCACCTGCAAGGGAAGAGGGTCCACAACAGATGTGCCAGCACATGTGAGACAAAGGAAGCATCCACATGGCTTCAACACGTACTTTCCGGGCCTCACTGAATCTGACTGCACACCACAAACCCTGTGCATGTTATGCCCATAAAAGCCAACGGGCCTCCCCTCCTGCTTAGAGTTGACCCATTCTGTAGTTGTATGTGCTCAGTTTTCTGAACCTAGCCCTACAAAACGAATGACTTCTCTACTGAACAGCCAACGAATACACACGGACATCTTCTAAGCTGGGATTTTTAGTTCATCTCCCATACGCTGTTCCCATTGCCCATAATTCCAAGGAGGGTGGGAGCTGGCAGATCTTTATAAGGGGAACCCAACTAAACACCTGTTGGCCACTGATGTATCTGACCATGCCCAAACCAACACATTGCCAACAGATTGCCATGCGGAAGATCCCACTAGATCCCAACCACGTCTTCCAAACTGAAATGATGTTTCAAGGAGAAGTTCGTGCCAGCAGGAGCCACACAAACCCGGCCCCACACCTGGATACCCATATCCATAACCTCCACCTTCCCCCACTAATGGAGCCAAGGGTTTTCTGAAAGCCCTGGCAAGTTCACTGGCTCCAGTCCAGTCAAACAGTTAAGCATGTGGTTGAACTTTGAGCATGTGATGGCAGCTGGAACTGCTCATGTGCTTGAAGCTAAGTGCACGCTCCCATGATGTGCTGCTCAGGCACCCCAGGGTACCCCCTGCACCCTGTGAGACAGCGGCTAGAGGGGCAGCCCCTTCCCTCACACCTCTCCTTTCCTTGCTACATGCATGTGACAATGCTGAAGGTGACACAGAGCCAGCAGCCACGGCCTCCATGCACGAGCGAGGATGAGCCCCCAGGGCCCAGCTCTGAGAACCAGCGCCTGGGACTCCACGCTGGGGTCTCTGGGCATTGCAGAGCTCCCTAGCTGTGCACGCTTGCAGATTGTAGCAGGTGAGAGCCAGGCACTGCAGCCTGGCAGCACAGCTCTCTGGTTGCTTATTCATGGAGCAGTGACAGGCAAAGACTTCACTGAGGGGCTGCAGCACAGATCTCACCTCTTGTTCCCCCCTGAGTGGCAGATCTCACATATGGGAAAGGGCCAGCAAATATGACATCCTTTCTGATGAATGGGGGGCTGGGCAGGGCTGGCTGAAAGAATTCATCTCTCATGCACACAGAGAGCATGGATGGAAAGAAAATGTCCTCTGCTTCCTTGCTGCACCCTGTTCTCATGCTTCGCTCAAGCACAAGGGACAAAACCACTGCAGGGCTACGGCACCATCTACCCACTGCACCTTGCCTCATCCCCACAGAAGTTCCCACGGGAGCCCGCAGTCAAAGCGCTGCCCACTGCACAGTGCCTGCTGGCCCCACGCTGCACGGGCACCGCATGAGCACGCACAATACCCAGGCACCGCAGGCTGCACGGGCATCACACGCTGACACTGGCACCGCTCCGTGCCCGTTCACCGCACAGGCACCGCGCCCGCCGCCCGCCCCTCCTTACCCAGCCTGTCGCCCGGAGGATGGTTTGCGGCTGCTTGAGGAAATCCAAGGGATCGACGGCGCCGCCGGCCCGGCCCGCTCCGAAGGACGCGCCTTCCATCTTCCCCCACCACCCGCTCCGCTCCGCTCCAACGCCGCTCCGAGCCGAGCCGAGCCGCGCGCGCTCTCCGCGCCGGCCGCGCGCCTGTCCTCCCGCCCCCCGCGCGCCTTTCGCGTGGGTTCGTCCGCAGCGCCGCGCGCGGGCAGCGAGAAGAACCACCCGCGGGGTGGGGGGGCGGCAGGTGCACGCGCGCGGCGTGCTGCTCCCCGCAACGCGACCGCCTCCCACCGCGGCGAGCCGAGCTCGATGCGCCGTGCGGGCACCGTGCTGCAGACGGGAGCACCGCGCAGTGACCACGAGCAGCATGCAGCGGTCACGAGCACCGTGCTACAGCCAGGGGCACCATGCAATGACCATGAGCACCGTGCTATAGTGAGGGGCACTGTGCAATCACGGGCACCATGCATTGACCAAAAACACCACACTGCAGTCAGAGACACCACGCAATGACCGTAAGCATGATGTTACAGCAGGGACGGCATGCAGTACTGTGCCATGACTGAACACCATGCTGCAGGCAGGAATGCAATGGCCGTGGGCACCATGCACAGTGCTACAGCTGAGGAACATGTGCTGCTGCCCGAGTCCCCATGCTGCAGCTGTGGTCACTGCGCTGTGGCTGAGATCTCCTAGCTGATCATGGCAAGCCTGCTGCAGGATCACACTGCAGCCTGGACACCTTGCTATAGTCACGGTCTCCAAGCAGAGGTGAGGTCTATAACCAGGGCAACCCATGCTGCTGGAGCAGAAGTGTACTGACTCCAAGCACAAATGGGGACAGATCACCAGACCTACTGTAAGAGGTAGGAAGCAATGGCTGATGAAGATAGAACTTGCACTTTGCTAGAGGGGGAAAGGAGACAACCAGAGCTGCGGGATAGGAAGAGGCCAAGACCCATTCCTTCCCCAGGGAAAGGACGAAGGAGGACAGGAAGCTTGCAGAGGGAAACCCTCAATTATTACAAAGGGAGTTTCCCCCCACAGCTCCAGGACCTGCTCCTCAGTTTTCGTACACCGTGACGATCCTGGTTCCATAGATACCGATACCATGACAACTCTGACATCATCTCTGCTTCGGACAGGAACTGCAGGGGAAGGCACACGGAGCAGTACGCATGCACGGCTGGCACCGAGCAGGCCTGCAGGCAAGGCTGGGGGGGCTGCAGGGGCTCCATCACCGCCTCCCCCCGACCTGTGCAGCTCGTTGTCCCTGCACTGCTGCTGGATCACAGGGAGTAGGGGTGGAGCACGCATACTAATCCCTTATTGTGCCAAACACTGCAAAAAGCAGAGGACTGCCATGCGCTGGACCACATCTCCCACCACTGCGGCACCTTTTACACCTTTGTGAGTCTATTCTTTCCAGCAGGTGGATCAGCATTTATTTCTGAAGAAAGAAAAGCACGATTCAGCCTTTCATTCCTTGATATTACTAGCTCAGTACAAATCCCATTTCACTGTGTAAAAAAGAAGACACCATGCTGGGACCTCCCACTTTGTTCTGGCAGGGTGTCCCATGGGGCTGGCCAGGGCTTTCACCCCAGCACCAAGAGTATCACCTGAACTGCAGGTTAAGGATGAAGAACATATTTATCTAAAGCATTATCACAGGTGAGATTTTCAAACAGCTCCAGACGTTTACAAGCAGCTGTTCCAGTGATCTCAAAAATCTTTTTAATGCTTTGGGAAAAAGTCATCTTGTCTCTGTTAGCCCATGGTTACAGCACCGCTCCCACTGCCACAGCTCTGCTGCCTAGCTGAGCCATCAGGGCACATTCTGGACAACACGAAGCACAACAAGACCAAGGCACTGTCTGAATCTGTGTAGCAGCAATCTCTAGTCTGCACATGAATCGTATTTCTATTTCACTTCCCATTGCTGCAAATAAGCTCACAGATATACTGAGACAGCAGCAACAGGCAAAGATATTGGGTCTTGAACACTTTCCTCATCAAATGGGGAAAAAGACTGCTTGGAAATGCACTTCCCAGAGCCTTTATTCAGCTTCCATAAGTTGTTTGCATTTACTGTTCCCCCCAGATTTCAATGACAGGGCGGAAATGGAGCAGCAAGCAGAAAGGTGCCTGAGATCTGCCCATGTTTTTGTTTTACACAAGCTCCGTTTAAGGGTGGTGCAAAACAAGGGGTTGCCTCGTGCTGCGTGAAGTCACAATGACTACCTAATCTTTGCCTCCAAAAAAATAAAAAGAAAGCAATTTGTTTTTCATGTGGGTTAAGTACCCAGATGTAATGACCTTGAGGAAAGAAGATGAGGGGCCACCTCCTTCCAAACTCATTCAAGTCAGCTCTACCTGCTCAGCGAAGGGCTGGTTTCAGCCAGCTCCACAGAGGTAAGAGTGGCAATGGTTTGTTCAAGGGCGTATGACTGAACATAACCAGTATATGAAAGCTTTCCACCTGGTCAGCTGAATGGCTGTAAGCTATGCTAGCACCAGTCTGTGATGCAGAATGTTATTTACAAGTTTCCCAGCAGAATGCTGAGGTTAATGCAACCTGTTCCACAACACCAGTGCTGCAGCTCCTGGGATCAGGGCCTGGCCAGAGGGAGTCTGGTAACAGACAAGAAGAGTTAACACAAATTCTTTCAGCAACACCGACAGATTTTCTCTGTGGCAGGGGGGAGCAGTGGGATGCCTCACTGCTTTTGCAAATGAAACAACTGGTTGGCCTCAATTATTACTTTAATAACCCCAAAGAAAAATACTGATGTGAAACTGCCCAGCCCTCAGAATAGCTTTGACAATGTATTTACAGCGAAGATGTTTCAGCCCAGCAATTCAAATGAGCTGAAAGCAAGCACTCTGCAGCAGCAGCATGGCCCGAGGGAGACAGGCAGGCTTCAGCCATGGTTTACAGCCCATTGATTTCAGCAGTTCCATGAGGCCTGATGTCTTTTATACAGGCGCAGGTGGTAAAAGAGCTCGCCCTTTACATCGCTTGAACAGCATGCTTGAAGCAGTCCTTTTGATATATGTTCATTCACTTCTTACTCTGAAATGCTTTGCTTGACATTCATTAGAGTTTGGCTAACATTGCTTTCAACCATTAGTCATTAGAAAACAGGACAGTTGATGGAATTATTTTTGAGAGGTGCTTAGAAATTCAGGGTCCAGTAACAGAGAGAATGGATTTCCTGATTATCAGTGCCTTAGAACTCCATCTCTGGAAAGCTACTTCCTGCCCTCCACTCTAAGAGATCAAAAAATATCTGGATGGTCCCTTATTACATGGCTACTCATCACCTTCTGAAATGCGGCCATTTCTCAAGTGGGATTCAGCACTTACCATGCAAGTATAAACAAAAGATAAGATTGATACAAAAAAAATGCAGAAAACTTATACTAACTGATGTCACCAGGGGAAGATCTGAGTAGCTGAATTCAATTAATCAATTTGGCATTTGTTTAGAAGAAATGTCTGAGCTTGCGTAAAAAATGAACCAGGTTTCCAAATGCTTTCAGCGGTGAAGTTGCAGGCTTGATGTCTCATCTCCTACACTCCTTTGCTTCTTCTCAAAATATTTCATAGCACAAAAAGTTTGGGGCTTTCTGCAAATCAGTAATCTAATCTGATTCAGTGCCCGGGTTGAACTCTGCTATGTGATGGCGCACAAACAAACTGGGAAGAGCGAGGCAAGAAGGAAATAAGATCCCTAGCTATTTGCTAAAATGACTTCCTTAGGGCCACAAGTAGTCACATTGTGTAGGTCCTGGTCAAACAGTTGACTTCAGCACTTGTCTTCTGCTACCTGCATGATGTTGTTACAGCTAAGGACGTACAGTAATGAGAG
This sequence comes from Odontophorus gujanensis, assembly GCA_013399175.1. Lineage (NCBI taxonomy): Eukaryota > Metazoa > Chordata > Aves > Galliformes > Odontophoridae > Odontophorus > Odontophorus gujanensis. The sequence goes on from VXAB01010204.1 coordinate 57,120, forward strand.
CACAGCTGACAGGTACAAGGACATGGGGCAGCCTCTGAACAGCTCAAGCCATGCTCTGACATGCACAGATTCTGCAGTTCTCATTTGAGCTACATTAAGTTCTGCTTCCAAAAAAAAGCTCTCCCAGCTCAGGCATTTTGTTATTAGTGTTACTGCCTGTGTTACACCACAGTGCAACATCCAGAGTGCAAGTTCTGAGCAAAAAAATGGCTACAACGTTTGCAAAGATAACGTGGTATTTGTAGTGACATATCAAGAAAAATACCTTCTCTCTTAACTGAAAATAGCAAATATCAAAACAGGGCCCTTGGATTCTAAAGAAAGGTGTAACCTGACATAAAGGAGATTTGTGGGACAGATTGAGTGATTTTATTACAGTGAACAACCTGGGACCCAGGGCTGTGCAGTGCAGACACTTCAAAATAGCCTCCCTCAAAGAGACTGACATCTAAATACAAAACACAGACAAAGGCTGCTGAAACTGTTATTTTTATCCCCATTTTGCAGAAGTTGAAGTGTGTCTACAGAAGACCAAGAGGCTTACCTGGAGCCCAGCAAGAAGCTTATGGTTGAGAAAGAACTCAACTTTTGATTCTGCAGCCACACCCCGCTCACATGGGCCTTGTCTCATCTATCTCACACATCTTTTACCCCATCTAAGAAGCATCACATAAAGAATAGTTGCAGTATCTACTATTCACACTACTGCAAGCGAGATGTCAGTGATAGAGGAAGCATGGTAAGTCTGGCTTTTCCTGACCAAACCTTGTGTTTGACAGGAAAGTCCCCACCAAACACCAGGACTTAGAGTTGAGTAGAGCTAAAGCATGGTGCTCTGGGTAAAACAGAAGCTTTGAGAGAATGCATGAAATTGCTACCTGGTGTCTGCTGTGGGAAAGTCAGTAATTCAACTCAGCTGTTCCCTTTCTTGCAGGACTGCTGACGGCTGATCACAGCTGAAGTCACTTGCCTATAGCTCATGCAGTTAGAGAAGAGATATTGCACACAGCCACTAGTTTCAAAAGTAACTGAAGTCACCAAAATCTCCACCCACGATTTACAAAAGGGACTACAGCAGCTCGCTGGTCTAAAAAAATACACATTTTGTTGCCCTCTACTGTTTACACTGTTAATGTGCAAAGCAAGTTTTCTCCCTAGTTAACACAGAATTGAGAAGAACACTTCAGCAACAGAAGCCAAGAAGTATGACAGTACGCAATGTTTGGGAGAGAAAAATCTGGGGCTAGGAACAGACTTCCACATTAGGAGTGCTCTAAAGAAAACCCAACAGTGTACACAAGGACAAAGCATAGAAACAGAGGGCATCTTTCAGCAGCAAGCAGTGAAGCAAGGTCACAGTAGACAGGAGCAGAACTCAGTAGGCCCGAATGCCAGAGCCACTGCCTAGACAGTGCAGGATGCTGCAAGCCCAGGCAAACATCTGTGCAGCTGTCAGGGCTGGATTAGCCTTCACTAACCTTGACTATGAATTCACTGTGCATTGGTGCAAACACATGAGCTGGCAAGGAAGTAGCTCATACACACTTCCTCCCAAAATGTGCCAACCCAGGCCAGTGCTCCAGCTGCCCCCAGTGCTGACAGTTGTCTGTCCTAGCTGATGGCTTCCTTATGTGCTATAGGTTTTGGAAATAAATAAATAAAGAGGTGACTTTGCACAATGTTACTGGCAGTTTCTACTGAAGTGCTTACTCCTGACTATACAAAATACTGAGCAGCTCCTCTCCATCACTCAGACAAAAAGCCTGAACAACCATTCCTAGAATGGGGGAAGACAAACAACCAATGCTGATAGGGAGGAGGGGAGGGGGAGGAAGCAAACCCCCTGCCCTCTCCAAGCCTGTAACAGGAAGAAGTAACACCCACAACCTGTATCAGGCTGCAGAAACCTGCAGGCAGTGCCACTCCAGAGAATCTTAATGTAAATAGGAGACTGTATATACCCAACACACTGCAAAGGAACAGCTAATCCCTGAAAAAATGTTAAAGGCACAGCGCTGCTTCCATCAACATCTGTGCTTGACACTTGCTCAAGCAAATCTGCTTCCCATTCATGAAAACAATCCCCTCGTGGCTCCCTGCTCTTTGCTTTTAGGGGAAGAAGAAATCAGTTATGAACGGAAACCAGTCCATGAAAACATTAAGTCCTTTGTGAAGCTGAAAGATTACCTAGGTGCCAGTTATATAGCTGCGACCGAGAGCTCTCACAGCCTCCTAAGCGCCACCTGCTCCTGACTGCTCTTTTCTTGCAAGGATTTCTCAGCTCGATAGGAAGCAGCTTCCCCTCCCTGGCTCTCTCCGGCTGCGGAGCGAATTTGCTTCGCCCTCCAGTGGATGACACCCTCAACTGCCATCTTGCTCAAATGCAGCAAGTTGTAAGCTTCTCTAACTGTAATGCTACCTTCACTGCTGTTAGAAGCATATCACAAGAAGTATCCCACTGGTCCCAGATAGAAACATCTCTAAACTAACAGGGAAGGACGTGGTCTACAAAAATCACTGCTTTTTCATTGTAACTTCATGGTTTGAAGAGAACTGCCTCAACTGAGGAGCATAACAGAAAAGCATCAGTTGCAGTCACACTTCAACTACTCAGTAGACAATGAATCACACTTCAGCAGAGCACTCAAGCTCAGACAGCAAGTCACAGACATGCAGGAGGTTAGACATCCCACTGCACTGTGATACCTCTTCCTAAAACTTCATGCAGCAGGGAAGCTAGGAATAAACTCAGTTGCTTTATTGCTTTCACACTGACAGGAAATATAAACTGAATACAGTTATTTTTAAAACTAGATTTAATCAAGTTCATTTAGGAGAGAATTCACAATTTTCCCCTTCCTTTTATGTACACAGACCTTCAATAGAAATTCCATACATATAATTAAAACTTGAAATGCGTTATAAATGAGCAACAAAGATATCCTCCCTTAGACAGTTGAGTTCACAGAGATGCTATGTCTGAGAAACAGAGCTCTTCTGCAAAGTCACAAACATGAGAGAAGAGTGCAAGCACATATTACATCAAATGTCCATTAAGAAAAGTTATAAAGTGCCCTAATAACATCCCGGTAGCCAGAGCTTGTGCCCTCACTATATGGACTCACTCACTGAAGATGATGGTTTCAGCTTTAAGGCTCTTCCCCCCATCTCTGTACCACTGTCAGAACAAAACAGAACCTGCTGGCAGAAGCTTTTCCTTGCACACAACTCTACCATCTCCTTGAACAACACAAGGAGACAAAGGTTCTGTGTTGCCATAGCCACTATCCCTGATTCTGAGAAGGATACTTTTTTTTTTTTTTCCCCTCTCCACACCGTTAAGACATGGACAGATGCACCAGCCCTCCTGCATATCACCAGCTGCTTCCCAGCACGAGGCAACAGCAGGTCCAGGACTTATCAGCAAAGACCAAGCATGCTTGTATAAATAAGTGAAATTCTCTGGCCTAGCTCATTTTTAGTATTAAGATGAAATGGGACAAGGCAGGTGCTTTACCAACCTGCTCATGTATGCTGATGCAAATTGGTGAGAAATCTCATGATCTGTCAAAAAGAAGTGGAGGGCAGATTAGAAAGGAAGAATAGCAAGTTTTTCCTTCTGCATAACCAAATGCAGAAGAAAACGCCTGTCCACATCCCCTGGTGCTAAAACTGCCCTGACAGAACTGGGTAACTTAGGCCACACCTGACAAGTGGAGGGGTACAGCCCCTTCACCCCACTAGTGGCTATGTATCTGGGGAACTGAGGGTTTTTTCAATTAATACACAAGAACTAGGGGATGAAATTTATTTGTTCTAAGAATATCAACAGGCCAATAGGGAAATTTTCTGAGCACTTTTAATAGCCCACATAACGCCTTAAGGTATGAAGTCGGACGGCATACTTCATATAACACTTATCACTTCTGTTGGTTTTGTGTTTCAGAACATTGATAAATAAAACTTCCTAGATTAACCAGTCCATAAAAATTTGTGTCTGTTTTAACAGGCTCAACTTGAAAAGGTTTTAGTACACCATAAAACATTCAAATGTATTTCCACAGTTATGACTGCTTTTCTAAACAGTAAGGAGCCCCATGCTTGAAGGTCTGGGGATCAAAGTTCCCAGATATAGGCTGCCATTACCCTAATTCTGTTATAAAAGTACCATTACCATTTCCATGAACCTCTCATTCTATCCGCAAAAGTAAATTTACAAACCTACTGTAATGCAAGAAAGAAGGAAGCTTACTAAATCACACAGGGAAAAATCTCAGCAGGAAGTACAAGAGGACAAAGCCCCCTGTCATCATCATTTGTGCAAACTCCTGCAAACTTTCACAGACAAAAATGCTGTAAGGGCATGATATCACTACATATTTTAAGAGTTTGAAAGTATTTAGACTTTTTGTGTGTGTGTGGCTTTATATAGAGAAATGCATTTATACATGTTGCAGTATAAACCCTTTATGCTGCTATTTCACTTGAAACTGAAATTCACACTTGTTTATCAGTAACGCTGATGCAATCTAACTGACCCAGGGAAAATGCCAATAGAACAAATCAGTTTCTACAGAGGGAATCCTTCGAGTCTTCTGTGCAATAATTCTGTCTAAAGCTGACATCAGTCTTAGGAAAGACTCAAATACTATAAGGGTATTGTAAAGTCCTTTTGTTCTAGACAGATTTTTATCTAGGTGAAAGCACCAAAATATCAACAAAATCAGTAAGTATCAATCAAGAATTTCAAAACACAAACGATGCTTCAGAAATACTGTATGCTAAACAAATCTGAATATGCTTCATTACAGATCAATAGATTCTCAGATCAATACAGCTATCTTCACAACTAACAAAACTTCATAGCAGACATGAAAAGTTATCTGTTTTAAAAGCAAACAGCTCAGCAGAACTTGTCATACTGCTTCTCAATTCAAAGGAAAAGAGGAACAAGTTTAAAACATCTGGATTTCACCCAGTTGGTACTTCATGATCTTTTGGTCCTGCTCTAGTCTCATTTTCTATGATATCCCCTTACATGATAAATTGAAACACATAAATAAAATGAGAAATCGAGATTCCATGCCACAGAGAACTATGTAAAAGTTTAAGGGATGCAGACAGCACAAAACACAGCAGGAATTTGCCCTAGCAGAACAAAATTAGTTAAGATCTATTTTCTAACATATCAGGATAGTGACTGCAAATAAACATGAAATGTCACAGAGCAGCTCTCTACAGCTGTGTGCAGGGAACAGGAATTCAAGTCAAAGACACAAGTAAATGCCCCTAAAATAAGGAAATGTAATAAAAAACACATCCATAAGTTTGTCAAGGAACTCAATTTCACATATTTCCGGCAATTCCTGTGCCACACATTAAGGCCTCAGTCCCTAAGACAATACATTTGATGTGACTGTTTATCAAGGTTCTATTAGCATAAGATTTTCAAATTGACTTTCAGAATTGGTTCCACCTTTATTTCCACAAGCCATATCAGTCACGCACACACACACTCGAACATATTTACTCGCACATCTCTCTGTAGTGACTCAACACCAGAGTGAATCTGCTGGATTTCCAAAGCAGTCTCCTATGGATTAATCACAACTACCATCTTTCCAACCATCTCGCCAGCGCTCATCCACACGAGAGCAGTCAAATTCAGATTTGCCCAGTTTCCTGTTCACTTCATTGTGAAGAAGACATAACCACTGGGAGAAGTTATTTCTGTTGCTAGTATCAGGTTCATTTGTTCGCAATCTGCAAACAGGGAAGAGGAAACAAATGTTACTGCTTTAGTCACTGATTTCAATATCCACAGCAGGCACGCAGCACACATACAGCCAGTCTCCATTTCTGTTATCATGAGAGGAACCTCAAACGGACTCTAGGACAGAGCACACTGTAACCACCAGAAGCTGAACCTCTGCAACAAAATGCCAGTGATTGCAAGTAACTTTTTTTTAATCAACTGTAAAAGACAGAGGAATCAAAAGGTTTAGTTGTGATAAACAGCAAGAAGTACTTGAGATCATCAATACACTGATTTCTTTTTAAAGAGTCTTAGCGGAGTAATAAATGAAAATATTGAGCAGATTTTTTGCCATGGGATGTTTGATAATTGGGCTTCAAGCTTTTTTAGCATGTTCCTTATTCAAAAAAGGAAAAAAAAGCAAACCAAAAAACTTCAAATTTTTGAGAAACATGTTGACAGTGACAGGGGTCAAAAACACAATGCCATGGTTCATTTCAAGCATTTGCCTCCACTGCTGAGGTTGTGGCTCTTCTGAGATACAAGCACACTTGCCTACCAAAACCTTAATCATTCTAAGTCCTGGTTTACTGTTTATGTGTCAGTTCAGTCTGAACCAGAAGGCCATAAACTGCCTTAGGGAGGCCTTAGAGACAGCACTTAACCCAACAGCACTAGAATAAGTATTTGTTTTCTGAGTAAGTCTTTCTTTGATCTACCAAGGGGAAGAAACCAGTTCAAGCACCTACAAACCCCAACAGCAGGAAGAGCAAAGATATGCAAATACCCATTGCGGGCCATCATTTTAGGCCCCTTCAGCAATAACAAACAAAAAACAGCAACTAATAAAAACCCGATGAGGCAACTCACCTTTCCCTCAGATCCTCAGCGCAATGCTCACACGGGTAGAACTTGGAGAAGAGGTGGATGAAGTCCCTCATCTCCTGCTGCTGGGTGCCCGAGGGCCGCTCGGGGTAGTAGGCAGCCATGGTGTGCAGGAAGGCCCAGGTGCTGCGGCCCAGCTGCTCGCTGTCCAGAGGGCAGTCGGGGGGCGGCTCCTTCTCCTCCACCGCGGCCTGAGGAAGGGAAGGGAGGGAGAGAGCTGTGGGGACACGTGGGGGAAAGCATCCCCGCGCCACCCTCGGTGGAAGGACAGCGGCGGAGCCCAGCGTCACCCACACAAGGGGGAAAAGACGGAGCCTCCTGGAACCCCCAGGGAGGGGGAGGCGGGAGGGTGCAGCCCCCATAGCCCCGCGGCAATGTGGGGCAGGAGGCTCGGCCCACACCCGCCTTACCACGCCGCCCGCCGCCTGCTGCTTCCTCTGCTCGCGAAGCCAACTCTTGAAATCCGTACAAGCCCTGCACGGCTTCTTGGGCTGCTCCTCCGCCCCGGAGCCGGTAGCTCCGGGCGGGACGGTGAAGGGGAAAGCGAAAGGGCCGCCTTCAGCGCCAGGGAACGGCGGAGCCCCGCGCCCAGGCCGGCCCTCGCTGGGCGCCGCCATCTTGGCGCCGCGGTGCACTGTGGGCCGGGGGGCGCCTGTCCCGCCCGGCGGGAAGCGCCTGAGCGTGGCCGCGCTGCCCTGAGGGGGCGGTGTGAGCCCCAAGGTGGTGCGGCTGCCCCTGTGGGGTTTGTGAACCCCTGTGGGGTTTGTGGAGCTCACGGTTGTGCCCTCAGAGAGCTTTCCAGGCTGTAGGGTGTATATCCCGCCACGAAGCCCAGAGTGCAAAGTTTGTGCCCCTTTTCACTTTCCGCCGTGTCCCGTGAGAAACGTGATGTGCTGTTTAATAGAAACACACGGGTGGATGGGATGAGAGTGGGGCAAAGCAGCCCAGTTTTAAATGTGGGGTTGGATTTTGGACACGCGCAGCCCTTTTTTAGGTCAGCACCAGCCCTTTGCGTGACCCTTCGGGCAGCCGTGGTGAAGGAGCCCTCCAGGGGCAGAAATGCTGTACGTGACCACATGCTGCTCCTTCCCCGATGCTCTGTACCTACTTGAAATGCACCCTCAGTCTTTCCCCGATGTTAAATTAAGCACCGTTGTGCTGCAGACCCTGCACAGATGCAATTTGTGTGAAAGGGGCTGGAAAATACTGCTCATTTTGAGCCCTTACGCTCTGATGTATTTAACCCAGCGTTCTTAGATAACGCATCAAAGGAAATGCTTCAAAGTCTTGCCCCTTAGAAATGGTTTCAAAACCGGGTGTGCTCTGTGCAGTGACAGCCCATGCATTTCCTGGTCTGCACAGCACTGCGCTGATCCATCTGGATCTCCATCCTCAGGCCTGGCTCTGTTTCTCATATTTGCAAAACTTTTTGTTGCAGATATTCACGTGGGAGGGAGAAGAAACATAAGCAACTGCACCCACTTGCTTTGTCTGAAGCTGTGGACAACTAGAGATATAAAAATACTTTGTGCATGAAAGAACAACCTTGTAAAGGAAAAGATATTCTTTATATTTGTTTTCCTGCGTGCCAGTAAGTATTTAAATGATGCTGATGACCTCATGGTTTTTTTTTTTTCAAATTCTGAAAAAAAAAAAAAAAAAAGTATGCTGGTATCTAGAAGAGACACCACGGGAATTTCCTGCAGTGCTTTACTGCTCAGCCTTCTGGCAACTAATTAGTTGCAGAGATGTTTGTAAGTCTAAGCAGTGTCCTTGATTGGCCGTCAACAGCCTGGTTGCTTCCTTGTTAGAGATTTCATTTATTTTGTCAGTTAAAATACAAGCAAGATTGATTTTTATTTGAAAGCAAATAGTTCATGAACTGAAAAGAAGCTGTCGCCTAAGGTGCAATTTGTGCTCAGTGTTGCTCCTCCTGCCCCTTTCCTGGTCAGAGGGAGAAAGAAGAGCAGAAACGTTGCAGTGCTCGTACAGAAATCACAGTGGGGAAATGCACTTTCCTGTCTCTGACTGAATCAGAGTGCAGTCTGACCATCTCCTGCTGTGTGGATGAAGCATCCTCGTACTGCCCAGGTGTGGCTTCCTCACCCCCAGTCAGGGCACACAGTGACCTGCAGCAGGCTCTGCTAACAACACACCCATATCTTGCTTGATGTAATTGTATCTGGAAGACAGGACTCACCAAAGCCTACAGGACAGATGCATCTTCCAAAAAGTCACTCAGTGACTGGAATAGGGGTTGTAATGACACTAATTACCAGGAAGTGTTGGTAAACCCTGTGCTTCTGGAGAAAAAATAGTGGGTGTGTTTGTGTTTCTCAGAGGAAGACTGCTGTTTGATGTTCTGCTCTTATCTTGGCATTCACTAAACTGGTTCACGAACTGGCAGCTAATAGTGAATGCACAGGGAAGAAAGCAGAAAAGGAGCAACAGCAGGGGCAATAGCGGGAGCTGATCTGTGTGTGAGGCCAGGCATGCATCCTGCTGCTCACCCCCTGGCCAGCTGGACTGGGCACCTCCAAGTCTCACACAGCAGTGGGGGCTGAGAGCAGTAGCAAGGCAGGAGGGGAGATCCTGAGGAAGGGAGACTCCAAGGAAGGCCAGGCTGCTCTTCTCACTGCAGTTGGACCCCCAGCTGCAGCAGGGTACATGTGCATTCAGATACAGTTATGTCTACAGAAAACCTGCCAATTTTCACAGGTAACTGGTGCAACTAACAAACAGAGGATGCTACTCTTGCTGCTACCTTTATGGCTCACTTTCTAGAGTGCAAAGGATATGAAAAGGTAATACTCAGTCCAGGCTGCCTGCTGGCATGCACTTGTCTCTGTTACTAGATTTTGAGTGGAGAACAGGGAATAATACTTGCAGAGACTTTTGATTCACTTGGGAACCTAAACATCACTGGCTTTTCATGAGTATGTTTTAAGTATGTTTTAGGTTGAGACTGGAGGTATCTCTGGATCCCTCTGGTCCTACCCTGCTCCAGAGCAGATGCTCAGCATCACGTCCAGGTGGGATTGGACATCTCCAGGGAGGAGACCCCACAGCCTCTCTGGGCATCCCCATGACTCTCAGGACTTAACTCTGTATCTTTGAGGATTGTCATTGTGTTTTTGGGATGGTTGTGTAGATACTTCCAGTTGAATATAGTTGTTACTTTGCCAGGAAGCTGACACCTGTGCAGAGAGGTAAGATGTGAGCCTCAAGTCCAACTAATTAGAAAGACAGCATTAAGAATTAGTCATGCTGTTTGCTGGGAACACACAGTGAACTAGGAAATAGCAGCAGAAAAACACAGCGTCTATTTCTGGGCATATGATTCATTTATATTGAACAGCTTTGCTTGTACACAAGAAACCCATCAATTGCAGACTTTCTCAAGACAGGAGCCTGTCTCCTGTTAGCAGGAAGGGGCCTGCTGCTATGCCTCACACCTCACTGCCAGGGACATCAGACCCTGACCACATCTGTCCTAGGGTACCAAGATCTGTTCAGAAGAGCACTGTACAGGACTGGTGTTCCTGCGGGTTCTGATTTCTTCCTCACCCTTCTGCAGCTCTCCCTGAATTTTGCCTGATTCCTTTCTCCAAAAGTAGGTCAAAGCAGGTGGATAGCAGTAAATTTTAATAGGTGGTGAAGGAAGAGATTTTCCTCGTATGACAATTATGATGAGAGTGTGTTGACTTGTTAGGGAGTCAACAGTTTGCTTTCCACTAGACTCTTCTCTACACTACGCTGTTGAGTGAGGATTAAACATTGCTTTCCCCGCTTTATGAAAGGGAACAGGAACAAAGGTGTTCACTCTGAAATAAAGGTGAGTTTTTAACTCGGGCTCCCAGTGCTGGAGGAAACTCCAGGGAGATAAGTAAGGCACTTTGCATATTCTACTTGTTGATGATAGTGGGGAATGAGGAAAGGATAACAAAAGGATGAGCATTTCTCTGGCTAATCTGCGAGCAACACGGTGGTCTTGTCTGTGATCAGATTTTACCACAGTTACTGAGAAGCAAGAATACATTTTGCCTGTGTGAAGACAGTATCTCTGCACACTGGCCGATCCTTGCTTGGTTTGCACTGGGTTGTGCTCCTGAGGATGTTCCCCACAGGGTTCCTGAGGTTCCATCCCACCCCACTGTGGGTCTCAGCATGTACACGCTGTGCTCTTACCACAAAAATCATTCACCAAACACCTCTTGTTTCTTTGCTCTAGGAAATGATGCAGGAAACTTTCTCTTGCCTTGGGTTTAAGTTTAATCCTTATCCTTCCTGGAAGTTTTATTCTTGAATCACGTTTTTGCCCTTTGCATAACCTTAGGAAAACACGCAACTTTAACAAAGGAGCTATGAAATTGTTGCAACAGGTACTCGGTAAATGTCCTTTTGGTATTTTATGAGCTATTAGCACACCAGTTGAGGAAGGCGGCTTTCTCCCCTGGCCTTGACGACTGTATCCCCGAGGGCATTTAAGAGAAAACCAACAAATCTGCTCTGTACTTTCATCCTCAGCTGCTGGGTGTGAGGTCTGGGGGACTGGGGCTGGGACTGTGCTGCCAGTGACCTGGGAGTGGTCCAGACCCCAGAGCGTGGGGACAACAATGTGGGGGGTCCCTGGCACTTGTCCATGGCAGGAGATCAACCTGCAATGCGGGCAGTTTGCTGTGATCCAAATTAAAACTCCACTGCTGGGTACAGCAGCTGGTCAGAAAGGCCCTGCAGCCCCTCTCTGCATCGGGCCCCGGCTGTTACCCACGCGAGGTCATTGAAACAGCTCTTCCTGCTCAGCCCCACACTGATTCCATGAGAGGGTGTGCTACTGGTGAAGTTCAGTCCTGGGGATTGATGTGCATACTGCAAGTATCCTGAATTGGATCCAGCTGCCCACTGAAAAATGCCTCATTCTGTGCTGCAGCTGCAGGAGTTAGGAGGAAATCAAATACCTTCTTCTGGATTAAGTACTGTAAAATCTCTCATCCCAGACTTTGTGAATGTCTGACTTCTTATTGTTAACGAGGTGAAGGATATTATTGTCAACTCTGGTGTTTGATTTTTTTCCCTTTAATCAGGGTCTGTTTCTCTATTTAATGGAAGTCTAAAACCTCTTTGTACTCTTAAAATCAGCTTTTAGCAGCTGGTCTTTTCATTAGAGGTGCTGATAGGTTATGTGCTATCACAGGTGACCTTCAAGAACAGCAAAGGGCAGGTTTTGATTCTGAAGGTGGTGGGGAAGTCTGAGCTCTCATACCAGCATCATTCCCAGCAAGGGCCCCCCTCTGCCTTGCCCATGGCACAGCAACTTCCTTTTGCTCTCTCTGTCTTGCAGCTGCAGGATCTCAAGTGTGCTTTGAGGGCGTTTTCTCTCTTCACCATTCTCTGGTGAGTTTGCAGGGGATAAATGGGTGCAGCCAGTAGCAGTTCCTCGTGTGCTGGACATAAAGAATCAGTGCATGAGTTTGGGTCACACATGCCTGCAGCCGTGAGCAGCCCAGACCTAAATCCCATACATGGTAGAAAATGTTTATAACATGTCTCTTTTCTCGTATTTGTGCATTTGTGAGATGACAACTGCTTTTCTGGATTCACAGCTGCTGCAGAGCTTGAATTCTGGCTCTTGTGGATGTAGGATTGGTTTGGATGATTGTCCCACTCTGTTTGCCCAGGCAGAGGCAGAAGTAATCATGGGGAAAAATCCGTACTTGTGCTCTGCCTTCTCAAAGCTGGACAGTCTGCTGCTATATATTGTCTACTATTTGATGATCTCTTATGTACCCTGTAAAATGATCTAAGAAAGATTAGTTGCTTTATCTTGAAAACGGTGTAAATACACACTGATGTTGCAACCACAGTGCCCAATAGTTGGAGTCAGTGCTCTCCTTCCTGGCAACTGCTCCTGGCTGCAGTTAATAGTTATATACCTGCAGGTACCAACTCTTGGTAGGACGGCATGGAAGCAGCAGAAGACACACAGTAAACACAAATTACTGTTCAGGAGATGTGCGCCCAAATGAGCCCACCCAGAAGCAGAGCTGATAGATTCTTCTGGTCCATTCTCCACCTGTCCCTGCAGGCATGGTGCTGACCAGCAATGTTTTTGGGGTGATTTGAGCAAGGGTGCTTTAGAAACAGTACAGTGAGTGCTGATTTTGGTTGTGCTTTGCTTTGAGATCCCTGTCACCAAGCAGTCTACCTCAGAACATCAGTTCATGCAGCATGGTGGGTTGCCAGCCTCAGATGGTGCCAAGCCTCCACATAGTCTCACCCTTCCGTTGTGGCATTCAGTGATGCTTTCTATGTCCTGCTTCTGCCTTACAGCCACCCCTCTGCATGACTGCACTGAGAACTTCAAAATGTGGCAAAGCCTTTGGGATTGTTGAAAACAAGGCCATTACCTACTCCTCTTGTTTTACTGGCAATCGCAGTATTTGCAGACACAGAATGAAAATGTATCTGAACTTCCTCCAGAGGCATTCTATGTATACAGAGAGTTCAGATTTTCTGAAGACTTCGATTGTCTCTGGCTTCTCCCATTTAGGGTAAACACTTTTAAGCCTTTAAACTTTTGGAAATGCATTGTGCTTTGTGTTTACTCTGGGACAGAAAACCAACACAGTGTCTTTTGCTTGGTGTTTGCCATGCAATGGCACCAGCATGCATAGCCCCCTCCTGGAGCACAGCTGAAGGAGCTGCCACCTCCACTGGTGGCTTGCAAATGCTAACAGCCATAAAGAACCACCCTTCCCAATACAAAGATCTCCTTCTCTTGACACAAATGCCAACCAGGTTTAACAGCACATCACTTTCCTGGACCAGCTGCAAACAGAGATGGAGGATCTGACCCTGGTGCAGCAAGTCCACCTTGTACAGCAGTCTTTGTGTCACCTTGTCAGTCAGGGAGTGCCCCAGAGAAAGCAGGGAAGGGGTTTTCCCACCAGATGTGTGCATGGGACTGAAGCGCTCACTGTACAACTCTTCCTTCCTTCCAAAAGGAGAACAGGGGTCCAGCAGCAATAGATCAGACTACACCAATGTATTTCCTTTGTTCCCAGCAGGGACAAAGTCACCATGAAGGGTGTATTTTCTAGCTACTCAAAAGTCATCTTGTCTGACTTCCCAATGGGAGTTTCTGTGTTGCTTGGTTATGATTTTCTTTCTTCTTCTTTTTTTTTTTTTTTTTAATAGATGAAAAGTCCTTTGCACCTGTTTCTGAGGGATTTAAGAAGCCCTGTGTAATTGGAAAATGAAAGGGAAGGCAGGGCTGAGCCTGTCCATTTGGGCTCCAGTAATGATAATGATTCTATTCAGGCTTCATCAAAGAAGGGAGAGGGAGCAGGGGAAGCGGCCAGATCACACAGATACCCCTCGACCAAGCCATAACCTGAGGCATGTCACAGCCACAGGTCAGGGAGAGGATGGCCTTCCAGGGCTGTAATTACTGACCAGGCAGTGCCTGAGGGCAGCAAGGAGTTGTATTGCTGCAATGAAGCTGATCCATCTCCTTGCTCGGCTTTTCCCACCAGGCAGGCTGTGCTGTGCTGTTGTGGCTGATGTGTGGCCCTTGGGCTGTCCCAGGTGAGGTTCTCCACCTCCTTGTCCATTACACTGGGCGCAGGTGGATGCCCAGGCCTGAGGCAGGACAGCAGGATGCTTTAGGCTGCGCATATTTACATTGCATATTTGCATGTGAAAAGCTTTGGGATTTCTTCATTTATGCCCCTAGGACCTGTTCCTCCTTTGCTGTGGCATCAATGTTTCCCATGTCCTGAGAGCACGTAAACATAGATAGGGCTACCAGGGCTCCTTTTGAAGTCAAGCACCTTTTCCTTACCATGTAGGAATAATTAGTGAAGAAGAGAGATTTGTAGCAGCTGGCACATGCATGAAATCCCGTCTAACTCGTGCTTTACAACCACGTTTGTGATCAGCTCTGGGGTCTGCTGTGTTTGCAGCCCAAGCTGTTATGGCTGCGGGTGGTTCCCATAAGGGAAACTGCTGGTGCAGCAGAGCCATAAATGCATCTATTGATAGAAATGCACTGCACTGCCTGAGAGCAGCTGCTGCTGCCCAGAGAGCTCTGCTAACATCAGGGGATGATGAACCCAGTGACAACAGAAACCCAGAAATGATGAACCTAGGGATGACAAATTGGCCTGGTAGCAGGGACGGGCCATTTACTGGCAGCGTTCTCCAAAGGATGCGATAAGATAAGGCGCTTTTACCCAGCTCCCTGAACTATGCCCCCACCATCTATATTTGCACATTAAAGGCAGGGGAGCAAGGAGAAGGCACGTGATAATTGCAAAATGAGAGAGTTTTTCCTCGAGCTGCTGGGTGGAGGAGGAAGCAGGGAAGGAGTCAGTGTCCTCCCTCTGGCCTCAATGTATTTAAGCTGCAGGAGGCTGTGCCCCACTCAGCGTCCAGCTGCAGGACCCACAGCGTGGGAAGATGAGCAGGTTTCCAGTGGATGTGAAGGCTGTAGGCTTGATGCAGTGCAGAAAGCAGAAGGTATTTGAACCTTATTATTTTTTCTTTTTCCCCTAAATGTTATCTATTTTTAGTTATTTCAGGAGTCTGCATGCTCTTTATCCTTCAGTGTTATTAAAGCGTTATTACCCAGGACACAGGTCCCTTAGACAATTGCAAACGAGTCTATCTCAGAAGAAAATGGTTATTTCGGACTCTGCTGTCCTCTTCACAGTTTCAGGCTTCCTTTCTGTTTCTAACAATGAGTGCTCATTTGGGACCCTAAAATTAAGGAAATATTTGGGCAAGTTTAGTTTTTAATTTCATTTCTCATGTGACTGTTTGCCAGCCCAGAATAAAAACTAAACCACTGATGCTGCCAAATGCTCTTCGCTTGAAAGCATCCAATATTGAACACTGTGATAAGGATGCATTCCTTTTCTCTTCTGTTTTTCCAGAAGTACATGATGTTTGTGTCCTGGTCAGATCAAAACAACATTCTCATCTACCGCACACTTGAAGAATTTAAGAGATTCCATGTAAGTGAATATGTCCCTGAAAATAATATCCACATCCTGGGGAGGGAGGAAGGAGCTCAGCATCCCTAATCACTGCTTCGTCTCACTTTTAGAAAGAGCTGAAGAGAAAATTCCCCATTGAAAGTGGATTGCTCAAGAGATCAGATCGGATTATACCCAGGTTTAAGGGTAAGCAGGAAAACTCACTGAGGGACCAACAGATACAACAAAGCCTTTGGGAACAGCTGTAATGGATGACAGACTTTAGTCACTGGCCATCATTGACTTAAAATAGCATGGAAACACCTGTTTTTAGAGATAAATGCACTTGGTAGATGAAGAAAATGCACATGGTGGATGAGTACTACACTTGTATTGGCTCAGGGCTCATAGTAACGTTCACACACAAAATAAGACAGATTTTAGATACGCAAAAATACAATCAGGAACTATTAAAAATAATGAGAAGGCAGAGGCAGTTGTGTATGCTTTGGGTGGGGGTGTGATAAGTGGGGCATAGCCATGCTCAAACAGGAGATGCTGCTCTGATCCAGGTCTGCTATATTGTCTTGCATCAGCTTTGTTCTTGTTATTTTAAAGATGCAAATGGAAAGCAGAGAAAGAGTGGGAAGATAAACAGGTCCCTGGAGCGACTGAAATCACTGGAAACTTACTCACAGGAACTGCTGAAACTGGATGCTAAAATCTCCCAGGGTGAAGATGTGATTCAGTTTTTCAAGGCACAAACTCAAGACCTCGATCCTTGCTTTCCTGAAGACAGGTGTGAAATCCTATTTGTATTTTTTGCTTGTGTATCTTCATAAAATAGAAATGTTAGAGACTACAGATAGAAGTACTGGTTACATTTTTGGGGCAGAAGAGCAGAGATATTCTTTTCTACTGTTTTGATATCAAAGCTGTTCTTAGCCTACTCATTAACCACGATTTTACTGAAATTAACACTTGACAACCTTCCATGGGAACGTTCAGTAAACCAACATCAAACTTTGCTTTTCAGTGTTGTGATTATGCCGTCAGAAATTGGAGGGGAAAAGAAGAAAGAGGTGCAGCAGCAGCAGCTCTCCATTACATACCCTCAGGTGTCTCAGAGCTACCGCTGCATCGAAACCTTTGAAACCAAAGACACAAAGAACAAGAGTTTCCAAGTTGCTAAGAAGGAAATAGTTGAAGTGTTACTGAAGGACATGACTGGTAGGTTTGATAAGGATCCTTCCATTTCAGGGATGGATGCTGAAAGATTTCTAGGTTGTTTTAAGGCTCATCTAATATTTAGGCTGTAACATCAAGTACATGGGTGATGTTGGTACACGTAGGGTGCTTACCTGGATTTACTCAGGAAACAAGTTGTCCATCCTTTTCTAATCAAGGGATGCATGAGTCTGAGCTGAGACTTAAGGCCTTATACCCAGCAGAAAGCTTCTCACACTTTGCAGAGCCCAACACACTTAAGATGGTGCACCCTGGTCTAAATAAGAGTGCTGCCAAATGGCTGCACTGAGCTGATCTGCAGAACGTCTGCCTATGGCCCCATCTGTGCTCATGCCCTGGGATATTATTAATAATCTCTCTGCTTTCTGCAGGCTTTACAATCTTTGTTCTGCTCTTTGCTGCAGGGTGGTGGCTTGTGGAAAATGCAGACAAGCAGATAGCATGGTTCCCAGCCTCATACCTGGAAGAGATCAGTGTCCACAAGGACACCCAGAACATCGGGAGCTCAGATGAGGAGGGTGAGTCTGCTTCTGCCGTGAGGCAGCAATTCTGGGTTCAGCATCACACCTTGCTCATCCTTCAGAAAATGGGTCTCCCTAGGCCAGGGGTTGTGCAGTTGGGCGAAATTCTTGCCCAGCTTTCCCTCCATAAGACAACGTGGCCTCCCATTCTCCCCCCAGGCAGCCTGTACTTTGTCATGCAGCCCTATAAGTCACAGAAGGCAGACGAGCTCTCTCTAAACAACGGTGTGGTCGTGGAGGTGGTCAGGAGATCTGACAATGGCTGGTGGCTCATCCGGTAAGGAGACTTCTCCAGAGCTGGTTTGAGATGAATACTTTCCCCATCCTGTTGCCCTGTGAGCACACAGGCCTTGTGTGCTCCTCAACTTTTGTCCATACCAGAAGAGCCCTTCAGTTCAGTGTTTTTTTTCCCCATTCCTCCTCAGCTACAACGGGCGCACAGGCTACATGCCCTCCATGTGTCTCCAGGCCTACAAGAACCCCCACCACAGGCTGCAGACCATCATGGGCAGTGGGCTCCACATCTCCACACCCAGCCTCTGCTCCTCTGTTCTGGCTCCCCAGCCTCTGGGAGAGAGCACAGCACAAAACTGCACCTTGGGGGACTGCAGTGACGAGGACGTGAGCTCCTCGAGGAGCAGATCACAGTCTCTGCCCAGGGTCATCTCCATGCCAGACACGGAGTCTGACAGCTCCTCGCTCAGCTCAGGCAGTGAGCCCAGCAGTGTGCTGAACTTGAAGCCAGACTTGTCCAGGTCTCTGCCTGAAGTGGAGCAAGCAGTGAGCCCAGTCTTGGGGCACGCCTCAGGCACATGCAGCAGCAAATCCCCACGCCTCACCCACAAGGACAGGAACGACTCAGGCTTCGTGGAGCCATCTGCTGCTGACCTAAGCTCCCTCGCTGACCCAGAGGTGCCCACCAGTGCCCCCAAGGTGCCCACGCGCCCCTCAGCCCATGAGATCCTCCAGAGGTGCACCACAGTCACCAGGCGGGCCCTGCAGCACTCAGCCACCTGCCCACCCCTTCAGGCACTGCATCCCCTGCCCAGTGCTCATTAGGGCCCTGTGCCTCACCCTGCAGGGACCATTGCTTTCAAGGCTTGCAGACATGGCTTTGCTGGGTTACTGCTGTAGCTTGCACACCATGCCAGGGAGCTTCAGCTGGGGCACACCACTGTTACTAACAGAGCTGCAGTAAGATCTATCAGCTCCTGTTTAACATAGGTCACTTAGGGCTCAGTTCCCAATCCTTGGGCACTTATTTATCTTACATCATCATCTATGAAAGTCACAATTTTCTTGCATTAATCCCCACACTGTGACTACCTGACTGCTGGAAAACAAAGGAGTGAAACCGTAGCTACAGACGTGAATAGCATTCATCTGAATCCCTGGAATATATATATATCTAACTTCTATTTAATTTTTTACTTCAAGGTTACATGCACTTGGGTAGTAGAAAACTGGTCAGCAAAGGTATCTATGAATTGGCTGGATCCTCTGAATGGCTGAGGACAAAAAAAACCATCAGCAGTGCCTAGAAATTTCATCTCTTACCTTGCCTCAGTGACATTCTGCAGGCACAGAAATAAACAATGGCTGTAGGGCAGTTTGTTGGCTCTGAGGCCAGAGCTCACTCACTGATAGTTACTGAAATCTACAGTGCTTCCTACACCAAACTCAGCTGCTAAAAGTGAGTTAGAAAAAGGTTATAGGAAAACCTAGGACTTTTAGACAGATTGCTACTTTTAATTTTAGTCTCCCGTGTATGTTTGTTATTTTTTTGAATCAGCCAACATAGCCAACTTGCAAGGTGTTTGTATTGTTCTAAGTTTTACACATCTGTCTCTGAAATAAAATGCATATGAATATCTACAGACTGTGCTGCTTTGGCACTTCACAGACTTGCTCGCTGGAGAATTAAAATCACACCCACGTGTGTTCTGGGGCAGGAGAGGTGAGAGCTCTGCCTTGGCCCAGCCTGCATTTTGCCCAGGTACAGAGAACGTTCAGTGCTTAGGCATCACTGCTCTACGCACACCACCTATCTAAGCTTCAGGGTATACACAACGTGGCCAGTAGTATCTCCCAGCTCCGTAGCCTTTACATTCACAGAAAACAAACAGCTTGCTCACAGCCAGATTCGGCCTTTCCTCCAAACTAAGCACTCCTGCTGCCCAGGCCTCAAAATTCAGGCTGTGAAAATACAAAAGGGAACCATGGCTCACCCAAAGGAACGAAGGCCTCCTCTCAATAAACCCCAGGGAGACCAAACAGTGGCTTGTTTTAGAAATTCTATTAAAAAAAAAAAGATATTATAAAAATGCGAGTATTCCGTTTGCTGTATCTGGTGGGAAAGCAGTTCAGACTCCCATCAGGAAACAGCAGCTAGTGAGGGAAGGGTCACAAGATGACATCTTCCTGCTGTGACACATCGGCCAGCTTCATGTTTTGCCACATGAAGTCAATGAACATGGAGGCCTGCAGCAGGCGGCTCAGCCTCTGAAAGTGGCGCTCTGCAAAGAAAGAAAACTGATGGTTGGTATCACGAGAGGAGCAGTTCACCAGAAATGGGTACAAAAACTTCTCTTCTGAAAGCAGATGGAGCATTCACAGCATGAGGCCTCAAAGACTGAAAAATGCTGTCCAGGCCGAGAAAGAGAGGCCAGGAGGCACCGAGTCACACAGCACCAGGATCACAGAACAGCACGAGTTGGAAGAGACTTCAGAGCTCATCTACTTCCAACAGCACTGCCCTAGGCAGGGACACCTCCTGCTAGACCAGACTGCTCAAAGCCCCACATCCAACCTGGCCTCAAACCCTTCCAGGGATGGTGCCTCTCCATGCACCCAGAGCACAGAACAGGAAGGGAGTTCAGGTCTCACACGAGCAACAGGCAGATAGGACTGCAAACAACGAAGTTCCACAGCACATCATGGCAGGCACCTCCCAGCAGCTCTAGGATGGATTAACCTGCCCACTGCCCAACAGTTCCTGCAGCTCCACTCACCGGTGTAAGGCAGCAGGGACTCCACAGCAGATTTAATGCCGGAGTACTGCAGGAGGTTGTCTGGTGCTTCGTGCTTCAGGAGGGTTTCAATGACAGCTTGAGCCTCGTGGCAGTTTCGAGAGTTCGTATTCCATGTCACCAAGAAACTTAACACTGCCTCTAGGGAAGAAGGACATTTGTACACATTGGCTGTGCAGGAAAACATCTCTTCTGTCTCACAGTTCAGCCTTAATTTCACTTTGGAAAATAAGCCCCAAATCTGAAAGGTTTTAGCCCTTAACCACACAGTAACAAACCTTTCTGGTCCTTCCGCAATCGAACAATGTTCTCTTCCAAGTGCTTTCTCCCATCACTTTCCTTGAGGATGGCTACAAGAAAAAATTAAGGGTTAGGGAAAGGGAAGAAAAACTATTTCAAGAACAAAACCCACGCCTTCCTCCTACACTGAGGGTTCTGTGGAAAAATAACAACCCTTGTGACAGTTCCAAACCTTTAGGAGTTTCAATAAGAGATCTCATCCCCAACAGAATGCACCCTTGGGCTGAGGTAGGGGGACTGCAGTCATCAGCTGTGAATTTTTTTCACTCAGGTAAATGGGAGTGATAGGAGAAGGGTAAAATAAAAGCTTCCAGACAATTTGACTTCACACCACAGTCTGTGTCTGATTTCAGCCCACATCTGCCTGGAGGAGACGCTCTGGAAAGCAGAGAGGGCAGGAAAAAAAAATTCAGAGTATAACGTGAACTCACCTTTAACGACCATCAACACTGTGTGCGGACGATCCAGGGAGATTGCCAGACCTAATGCTTTGAGGTACCTCTTCTCATGAAGCAGGTTAGAAAGCTCTTGTTCTCTGGAAAACAATCAGTCAGGAGTATGAGACAAATATTTGGTTGGTGGAACAGCATTCAGTGCAGAAAGAGCTGATTTGGCAGTAATGCTGCACAGAGGTTTAATGGCATGAAGTTAATAGCGTGTGTCAGTGAATGGTTCAGTGCCCTCATTGTGGAGATAATTACCCAGGCACGTTCAAGAGATTCTTGAATTACTCTATGCTGGCTGAAGCAGGACAAAATGAAAGTAGGTTTCAGTGGTTTGACATGACTTGTCTTTGTAGCACACAAACATGAAACCAAACCATTATCAAGCCGACAATATTATAGCAAGGATTTGCAGAAATTATACTTCTGTGAAGCATAAAAGACTACTTGTGCCATGGCAGCACCTAAATCTCTACAGGACATAGTCTTCTAATTAGGGGGAGCTGGATGGCTCTACGTGTGGACAGTTTAACCAGACACAATGCTCCTTTCACAGCCTGCTACTACCCAGAATCAACTTACTTCATAATCTGCTCCTCCTGTTTAGCTTGTGCCTCTTCCTGTTCAATTTCAGTGACATCCTACAACAAACCAGGATATAACTTTGTCAAACCTTGCTTTAATTCATATGAATGAGTCACCAAGCAATCAGTCACCAATCAGTTTCTGCAGCAAGATCTCCAGGACGAGTAATTTATGTTTTAAATCCAACAACTCACAATTCCCTCCAAGTTCTCTCTAGAACACCAGTGCTGGGAAGGCCACTTAAAGACCAACCCCTGCTCCTTTTAAAGCAACAATTGGAGAAATGCAGTGGGGCCAAAAAGCCCAAAAACAGAACAAACTAACAAATCAAAGAAATGCCTTACTGATGCAATTGCAAGGTGCTGGAACCACGAGGAACAAATCATCGAGATACTGAACTCTGCAAATGCATTCTGATTCCTAACCCAAAGAAGAGACACAAAAGACCCTGCACCAAACCTTCCACAGTGTGATGGAGGAGTCACTGGATGCTGTCACAACCATATCGTCTTGCTTGTTAGAGTGAAGACCCCAGATTTTATCTTCATGGCCATCTAATGTTTTTACACATTCATTTGTTTTAATTGTCCAGAGTTTTAAGAGACCATCAGAACCACTTTTAGGAGAGAAAGAGAACAGAAACACAAATTCAGAAAAATCACTGGACAGATCCATTCTTATTCTGCCTCACCTGAAAATATTGAATAAACTCAACCCAATGCCTATCAAATATGAGCAGAATCAACCAAACATCTTGAGAGATCTTAAGAATTCCAACCTGTTCCCTGTAGTACTAGCATCCCCTTGGGTGATTCCACCTTGGAATGCCCCATTACCTACACTTCTTCATATGCTCTGTTGGGTGTTGCTGGTCTGTTACATTTCAGCCTTTCCACAAGGAAGGGCAATTCAGCAGATACACTGCGCTCCTTCCTGCTTCCACCTGGAAGAACAAACCCTCTGCAGCTAACAGAAGAGTTTAGCCCTGGCCACTCTAGCCTCAACAAAAGCAGTAGGGTGAAGTGCATTCTTAGCTCTACCCTATGATGCATATCACTAACCCAGCAATGTCAGTGGTGCTAAATGGAACCCATGGTGTAACCAGGGGAGAGGAAAACAAGCCACATCTCTGCCACATGGCATAAACACTGCACCTTCCTATCAGCCTTTCTAAAACTAAATCTACTGCACAGCACTGCTCTCTTGCTGCTTATACCAGCTAGGATTCTGGCTTCTGGTGTAAGCACTTACCCACTGAGCAGCTGTGTTCCTCGGCTCACAAAAATGATCTTCAGTACAGAGGCATCGTGACCTTCAAAGGTCTGGAAAATAAGAAAGAAGCTCCAAAGCATTAGAATTGTTACCAGGTTTTCAAAGTGGGTCCTCTTTCAAGGAAATATTTGCTCCCACAGCCCAGATAGATATATTCCAAAAAATCAATCTCTGTACCATGCAAGAGCTGCACAGAGCAAAGGGCAGCCTGAGCTCTCATTACCTTCAAACAACTGAAGTCCTGAAGACCCCAAAGCTTTAGGGTTCCATCTGCTGAAGAGGTGGCCAAAATCTGATCCACTGGAGAGAACTGCACACACCAGATGCCACGCTTATGTCCAGTGAACATACCCAGCAAAGAGCAATCAGAGCAGGACCACAACTTGGCCAGTCGATCCTGTGAGCCCGTGGCAATGAGCTTGTCATTTGGGGAAACTGCCACACTGTTTATGTCCTAGAAAAGTCACACAAGTACAGAGAGAGCAAAGCAGTTCAAGTCTTTGTTTTTGCTGTTGGACAGCTAGGAATTGCAGGGTATTAAACAGGAGAGCACTTAAGTACTAAAAATATGCTCTCACATCAGGTGGAGCTTCACCTTGTCATGACCTCTCTCTGTCACTTGTGCATGAAGGGTTTCTGGGCTGGAGATCAAGGCTGCTTTTGCTTTGGAAGTGAGAGATTCTGGGATATTCCACACCTTTATTGTGCAGTCCTGGCTGCTGGTCACTATAAAGCTTTCTTTCAGCCTGAAAGGAGAAAAAAAGAAAATCACGTCAAGTGGAAGAAAGCAAAACAGCGTTTCCCACTGTACTGAGAAAGGGCTTTTTTCCCCTCCTGGAATCTAAACAGTCACTCTGCTGTGACATTAAACAGAGTGTGAGTGCTTTTTCAAGTCATCTTTCATTTTACTCAAGTCCCTGTGATAACCTCCATCAATTCAGCCATTAGCCAAGAGCACTGCTAGCTTTCCTCATTTACACACTAACGTATATGGTGACTTCTGAACCAGCTGGGCTTCCAGGCTGGTAGGCAGCACACAAAAAGTAGACAAGCTGATAAACAGATATTCTATTCAAGCAAGCACCTTGACAGGCACACTGCCTCCATTCCCCAGTCCTTCTCTCCAAATTACTTGAGCTTTATCCACCAAATTAAGCAGCTGCTGCTCTTTAAGCCAAACAGAAGATAGACTGACAAACACAAGCGTCACAATTTATGGACAAATATGCATCCAAAGAAAGAAAATCACAAACATTCTTCCTTCAACTCACAGCACCGTGACAAGCTGGATTCAAACGTGACAAACAGTATTATTCAGAAGCAGATATTCACCAAAACATTCGCTGAGGACCAGCACAGCAGCCATGAATCATGCTTGCAAAGGTAAAACTTTGTTTGACTTTCATTACCTTGAGCAAGAGACAGCGCCCACCCCATGAGCATGGCCCAACCCTTGGGCCACACAGAACACCCTTCCATCTTTATTCATCCGCCACACTCGAATGCTTTTGTCCTGTAATGGGAAAGGACAGACAGGTGATCAGTCCTCCACACACTGACTACATCCATATGCCTGACTATTCAGTGGTTTTCAAGCCTGTAATTTTGCCTGCATCCATCAAAGCAAAGGAGCAACATTTAAAAGGAACAATAGAAGATCCTTGTATTTCAGGGATGCAGCATTCATAAATGCCATCTCAACATTTCTGCCATAAAGGAACATGACAACTCTGTCCATAAAGACCATTAGCAATGAAGAGTTTCATTCAATGAAGAACAGGGCCTACGCACCTTAGCACAGCTTACAAACATCAGGCCTTTCCTGAAGACATCCAAAGCGAGGATCGTTTCTAAACAGAGGAATAAAAAACAGCTGGATGCAAAGGAATACTGAAATCAGACAACAGAAATACATTAATTAGTACAGAGTCCAAAGCTCAATGATTAGGGCTGGGTTCGTGAGACTCGGAAACGTATCTGCATTCTTTATGAAGTGACAGGTTGCTTATGGCATCGGTGCAGGTTTGTCATTGCAGCCACAAAACAGCATTAAGAGCAACCACTCCCATACCTACATCCTCAACTCCAAATTAAAACTGCTCTCACTGCAAGTGAGAAGGACTGAACTCATAGACCTGGATAAAAATAAACCAGCATTTGCAAAATCAGTAGTGCACAAATAAAATCAGTCCCCACACATTTTCAAGAAATAAAAACAACCTAAAAAAGTTCTGATGCTGCTCCACACAGAACCCAGTGATTCCAGTCCCCACATAAGACTTGTGAAAGTATTTCTTTATCCTACTTTTCTCACATCTTCTACCCACCCACATTGGAGCTGACCACACACACACACCTGTGTGACCGTAGAGGATCTGGCAGTGCGATGTTGATAGTTCAAACACTTTCAGCTGAGGGCTGTTGGTAGCCACAACAATGTGAGAATCACCAGGCCCAAGGAACTTCACATCCAGAACCTCATCGTTGTAACCTGCAAGCTGAGGATGGCAGAGCAGAAACAGTTTAAATGAGAGAAGCAATAAATCATACCATACTCAGTAAGGCTGCATTCCCATTATCTTTCCCTCAATTCTGCATGTGAAGNCTTTTGTCCTGTAATGGGAAAGGACAGACAGGTGATCAGTCCTCCACACACTGACTACATCCATATGCCTGACTATTCAGTGGTTTTCAAGCCTGTAATTTTGCCTGCATCCATCAAAGCAAAGGAGCAACATTTAAAAGGAACAATAGAAGATCCTTGTATTTCAGGGATGCAGCATTCATAAATGCCATCTCAACATTTCTGCCATAAAGGAACATGACAACTCTGTCCATAAAGACCATTAGCAATGAAGAGTTTCATTCAATGAAGAACAGGGCCTACGCACCTTAGCACAGCTTACAAACATCAGGCCTTTCCTGAAGACATCCAAAGCGAGGATCGTTTCTAAACAGAGGAATAAAAAACAGCTGGATGCAAAGGAATACTGAAATCAGACAACAGAAATACATTAATTAGTACAGAGTCCAAAGCTCAATGATTAGGGCTGGGTTCGTGAGACTCGGAAACGTATCTGCATTCTTTATGAAGTGACAGGTTGCTTATGGCATCGGTGCAGGTTTGTCATTGCAGCCACAAAACAGCATTAAGAGCAACCACTCCCATACCTACATCCTCAACTCCAAATTAAAACTGCTCTCACTGCAAGTGAGAAGGACTGAACTCATAGACCTGGATAAAAATAAACCAGCATTTGCAAAATCAGTAGTGCACAAATAAAATCAGTCCCCACACATTTTCAAGAAATAAAAACAACCTAAAAAAGTTCTGATGCTGCTCCACACAGAACCCAGTGATTCCAGTCCCCACATAAGACTTGTGAAAGTATTTCTTTATCCTACTTTTCTCACATCTTCTACCCACCCACATTGGAGCTGACCACACACACACACCTGTGTGACCGTAGAGGATCTGGCAGTGCGATGTTGATAGTTCAAACACTTTCAGCTGAGGGCTGTTGGTAGCCACAACAATGTGAGAATCACCAGGCCCAAGGAACTTCACATCCAGAACCTCATCGTTGTAACCTGCAAGCTGAGGATGGCAGAGCAGAAACAGTTTAAATGAGAGAAGCAATAAATCATACCATACTCAGTAAGGCTGCATTCCCATTATCTTTCCCTCAATTCTGCATGTGAAGATCTTATTAGACATAAGCTGGACTACAGAAGGGATTTTTGTCTGGACCTGTTCTGCTTTCCATTTGACCTTAATTTGTGCAATATCCCTGCAACTCCACCAGTGAAACTGGCTTTCTGGCTTGAAACCAAGGAACAGTTTAGGAACAAGCTTTCAACAATAAAGCTTGTTATTTCAAGAAGAAATCTTTCACTAGTAGCAGAGCTGACCCCAAAATATGGATAAAAGAGAGAGAGAGGCTGAGAGTTGTTACCTGCTTCCTGAGCTGAAGAGTTTGAGCATCATATAAAACAATGTTGTGCTCCACAGACACTGTGACTATCTCATTTCTCTCAGGTACAAGCATGCAGTGTGTCAGGCTGTGCTCGCTGGCCTCCTCCTCTGACTCCACAGGCTCAAAGGGCACAGGCTGGGTGTATACACAAACAGCTGTGGCAACTTCCCAGATTTTCAGGACCCCTAACAAATAATATAAATTATGTCAGAGGCACTGTTACATCAAATGTCCAAGGAATATAAAACAAAACTTGGCCTTGTGTACTGGAAAAAGCCACAGAGCTTTAAGGCCTGATCAGTTCTGCTCATCTGCTTTCATTGGAGGAAATCAGGAGAAGGTTTTGCTCTCCATCCCCCAAGAATTCAGCCCAAGTCCTCTGTCACACAAACCACATATTCCAGAAATAAGTCACACAGTGCCTTAAGCACAGTCCTTCAGCAGCAACACGACAGGACACTCACCTTTGCTGCCAGCTGTGAGGAAGTGCAGCCCTTGTTTCTTCACACCCAGTTGTGAGAAATCTCCCTGTTCAGGCAGCAAGATGGCAGCTTCCACGCTCTACAAGGGAGTTGGCCAAACACCAGTTTAGCACCAAGGGTTAGAGCCCCATTGCAGCAAGCAGCTGTGTTAATAGCATGTTAATGCCAAAAGGCACACAAACCATGCTACACTGCCCCAGAATGCAGAGGTGCCTGAGAAAGGCTGGCAGATGCAATGCAAGAACAAAGTTTTCTAGCAACTGTCCCTCCTTCCTTCTGCAGGACTGGGCCAGTGGTGGCACACATATCTTCAAACTGCCCAGACACAACCATGCCAAGCAAGGACAGAAAGAGAACAAACAGCTTCAGATAGTTTTAAGGCCTTTGGAAAGTAGACAGAGAAGCCTGACATCACAATATATAAAAACCTGCATTATATTTATGCGTATGTGGGAACGTATACATTAGATACAAGAATCTGCAGAGAAAACACCAACCCACAAAGGACCTCAAAGGAATAAAAGAAAAGCAATTTCACCTCATAGATAGGAATAGTTCGTTTACTTTCTCTGGTTTTCAGGTTCCACACCATGCAGATTTTATCACGGCCAGAACTACAAGGTAAAAAAACAATTTCAGCCTTAAAAAACATTCAATTCCATCTCTGAATTCAAATTTCAAGTTATGCAAGCTCAGCATCCCTCTGAAGAAGACCACAATGCATTGTCAAGCTAAGACTGAATGCTTCTAGCAGTTCTTACCCCTGCAAGACAAACTACCCAACCCAGACCTCACTGAAGCACCCAATCTCTGCCAAGA
Organism: Odontophorus gujanensis; assembly: GCA_013399175.1. NCBI lineage: Eukaryota > Metazoa > Chordata > Aves > Galliformes > Odontophoridae > Odontophorus > Odontophorus gujanensis. The sequence goes on from VXAB01010204.1 coordinate 85,414, forward strand.
GGCAAGGTGATGAAAAAGTTAAGCTTCTGCATCTTTTTTACCTAATGAGTGTGTTTCCATCTGCAGTGAATGCCAGGGAGGTGACAGCACTGAAGTGGCCATCCAGCACACCCACACACTGGCTGGAATTCAGGTCCCAGATTCGGATTTTGTAGTCCATTGAAGAGGAGAAGAGTTGCAGACGGGAGATATCAGGGTGGAACTCAACAAGACTAGAGAAAAGATGTACTTGAATGGAGTAGGAATAAGCTGCCTGGTACCTTCTCTGCATTACTCCAACATTTAAATAGAAATTTATTCCATACAAAGAATTTGACAATTCATAACAACCTCAGCATCAAGACATCACATAAAGTGACTGAAAAACAGGGCTCATCCTTACTGTACAACACCTGAAGATCCTTTCAGGTTATGTGTGCAGTACTGCTTGATCATATCCCAGATCTTAATGGTGCTGTCACAGCCACCTTGGAGAAGAAGAGCATGTAAGAATGAAGAAAGGAGGTCCAACACAGCAACAGCTGTAGAATTTAATAACAAGTAACAAAGGAAGCAGAAAGAAAAATGAATCAGCCATCCACGCCAAGAGAAGTTCATGAGCACTTCACACTTACAGAGAAGTGGACAAAATCTGACTACTCACAGAGAAGAAACTTCAAGTACAACTAATACATTAGAGTGCACACCTGTTCCTTTATCTGCAAGGAGTCCTAATTGTGCATTTAGAATACCTATGCCACACTGTTTCATAGATCCCTGATATTTACCAGAACTTTATTAAGTATATTTAAGAACACTAGAAGAACTTTATCAATCAGCCACTTTCTATATAGAGAGCTTCTTCTGATTCAGCATGGATTACAGAGCTCACCACCTCACACTGCACAGAGCTGGGTTCAGATGGGATTGTACCTGTGGCTAACAATGTTGAAGTAGAGTCAAGGACCATGGTAGCCACTGGTGCTATGTGCACTGCTTTCCACGTGCGCACACATTTGTTCTCCCGCCAGTTCCACTGTTTCAGCAGCAGGGCTCGACTTCCTGTCACAAGAATCTATGGAAAAACAAGGCAAAGGAAAGCAAGATCACACACTTTCTTCAGTGCCTGTTTACAAACAAAACAAATATTTTACAATAATGATCTTGAACTTCAGTATCTCAATATTCATCCAGGAGACTAACACTAGTTCCAAAACATTAGGAAATACATCAAACACTTAACAGGTGTCCACAAAGGCCTCTTCTAAGCTAAGAGACAAACATCAAAACCAACAGGAAACCAGGAGCTCTGAACCGCAGTGCTCCAGCACACACATGGATACTGAAAAGCAGCTAGAAAAATCTTTGGATTTAAATGAAACATCAGCTAATATACTCTCTCCATATACAGAACAGATTAAAATGTATTGCTGACCTGGTTGCATTTTCTGTCATTAATGACAGTAAAACAAGACAGTAGTAATCCCTGTATCCTATTTGAACCCAGAAGAGATGACAGACTCCATGGAGCTCCCCAGATACATTTAAGGCAGAACATCTCTCAGTCTTTGTTAGCTTTATCAGGAGACCCAAGAAAGAAAAACACAAAGCAAATATAGCCACACACATACCTCATCATCAGGGCTGAGAACAAACGAAGTGATGTCCTCTTGGTCATCCTTGAAAAATGAAAGGAAAAAAAAACCCAGTTACTCATCTGTGCAGTGCTTAGGAGTGCTCTCAAACCTCCCTGTGCCATGGCTTTTGCTGACCCAAGCATGCCCAGGACCGCACATACAATTAGGGCCAAAAACACCAACCAGGTTTGCACTTCTCAGCCCCCTCTATTCCCACCCCCAAGAGCACCAGCACACATCAATCACGAGGCCCGGGAGCCACGGGAAAGGCTCCAGGGCCCCCTCACCTGCTCGAGGCTGTGCAGCAGAGCTCCCGTATCGACATCGATTACGTTCAGCTTGGTCCCACAGGGGCAGAACATGAACTTCCCATCCCGGCTTATCTAGAGAACAGGACGGAGAGCTGGGAGAGAGCAGCGGGGGTGACCCAGCCGGGAGCGGGGCGCTCCCCAGCCCTGCCTGGAGGCAGCGGCTGAAGGCGACCATTACCTGCACTCGCCCGCCTTTATAGAACGGCTCGATTCTCCTCGAGACGGCGTAACTAAAGGAGGGGAAAAAAAAAAAAAGGGAAACGGGTAGAGAAACCGTTAAAGCGAAGGCAGCGCAGCTCGGCCGCTCCCGAAGGAGAGCCCCACGGCCGCGCGGCGCAGGCCCGGCCCCGCTCACTTGCTCTTGAAGCGCACCGCGCTGCCCGCCATGCCGCCCCGCCGCTTCCGGGATGCGAGGGCGGGGCTTCCGGCGCACGCGAATGACGCACCACCGGTCACGTGGCAGAGGGAAAGCGGAAGGCGCGGAGCTGCTTCCGCCTGGGTTGCCTGGGAGTCATGTTGCCTGTTTCCCAGCAGGATATCCCCACCCTTCAAACCCCAGAAGGCTTTTGTGGACTGCACAGAAATAGAAACAACGCGACACCAATGAGCGCTCGTGCAATGAAGTTTTTATTGAAAACGCTCAGCCCCAACGCATACAAACGTTTCTCTATGAAAGACTCAACGCGATTCCGAGTTTCTCCAGCTGTACGTCCCCCAACATCTTCCTCACGAACGCACTCTTCGTCCCATCTTCACAGGAAGGATCCCAGCTGTGCTGCTGTACCTAAGGGGAGACGCACATCGCACACACACGGCTCTCACCCCCAGCCGCCCCCAGAGCCCCTCATGGAGGTTGTGGGAACATGGGTTTCACTCCCCACACACCGACACCGTGGGCAATAAGCTTTGATGTTCCCTATGCTGTCGGCACGGTTATCTCACCGGGGGCCACGGGAGACCGCAGGTGATTTTCAGACTGTGCCAAAGGCCCTTTCCAGCCCTCATTCTGCACCCACCCACTACCGGAGCAGCCCATAACACAAATAGGCACTCAACAAAGGCTTAAAAACTCCCAAGACCGCTAAAACATAGAAGAAAAAACAACAGGAAAGAAAAAAAGCAACCAAACACTGCCCATGTACCCAACACAAACCCACCCGACCCACCTCCTCATCTTCTCAGAGCCACAGCCCCACGTGCGCGCGCTTTTATACAAGGAGTACCACGCATGCGTAACAGCGGCGCATGCGCACAGCTCCCAACAGGCGCTCCCGCCCCGCACCCTGTATAACTAAGCGGATGGCGCCCCCTCCGCGCTGCGGCGTATTCTACATTCAGAGCGCCGGGTTGGCACGGCCGAGAGGTGTTCTCGCGAGAATTCGCTGAGTATAAATTCCGAGCCGCGACGAGCGGCGGCCTTCTACCGTGCGAACACGTAAGTGCGGCGCCGTGCGGGTGAGGCCTGCGCGCTATCCGCGCCCATCGGAGCCGCGGGCGGGCGGGGACGGCCGTGTGCCGCGGGGTGAGTCCCGCGGTGCCGTGTAGCTGAGAACGGCGGTGCTTCGGCTGACGCGTTCCTTTTTCTGTATAGCAAATGGCGGACGACGCCGGTGCTGCAGGAGGGGCGGGAGCCGCCCGAGGAGGCTTCCGCGGCGGCTTCGGGACCGGGCTGCGGGGCCGCGGGCGCGGCCGTGGGAGGGGCCGAGGCAGAGGACGCGGGGCCCGTGGGGGCAAGGCGGAGGATAAAGAAGTAAGTGATGCGGGGGGAGGGAGGGCAGCGTTGTGTGGGGCTGCCCCGGGTGCTGTAGGCCTCCAGGCCGTGCTCTGCTGGGAGCTGCTGCTGGCCCTTTGTCACTTGCTTGTTTCTTGCTTTAGTGGATTCCTGTCACCAAACTTGGTCGCCTGGTCAAGGATATGAAGATCAAGTCTCTGGAGGAGATCTATCTCTTCTCGCTTCCAATCAAGGTGAGGTTCTGTGGATGCACGGGTCTCGATCTGAACTGTGAAGTTAGCTTTAGCTGCTGCTTTTGTTGGCTATTTAATTTACTGTGGGCTAATTTCTAGCAAACAGTTGTGAGATTTGTGTGTTTTGTTTTGTGTGTAGACTGTAGCATAGTTGTATGGCATTGTGTAATTAAACAGCTGACACTTGTAGGAATCAGAGATCATCGATTTCTTCCTGGGGTCTTCTCTGAAAGATGAGGTGTTGAAGATCATGCCTGTCCAGAAACAGACTCGTGCTGGTCAGCGTACCAGGTTTAAGGTAATCTGTTTATTTCCTTGTGAACATTACAGGGATTTTGGTAGCTGTGGCTGTATTGGGAATCTAAAACAGTTTTTCACTTGTATTGCTTCTGATGTAGAGAAAGCAAAACCATAAGGGGAGAAGTGTGCTTCTCAAACACTGTGAGCTTTGTTTTAATAATTGCTTGATTGTAGTGTAATGTAACTTAATTGTTGGTGACACACTTTAGTTATCTTTTTTGAGATCCTGATGAATTGTGTTATGCTGAGGGATTGTTCCTGCGTGGCAAAGCCTTGCCTGAAAACTTTGCTTCAATTTTAGGCTTTTGTTGCTATTGGAGACTACAATGGCCACGTTGGTCTCGGTGTTAAATGCTCAAAAGAAGTTGCTACTGCTATTCGTGGGGCAATCATCTTGGCTAAGTTATCCATTGTACCAGTGCGACGAGGCTACTGGGGGAACAAGATTGGCAAGCCTCACACCGTGCCTTGCAAGGTAAGGCCCAGCTCCCTGTGTGTTGCCTGGGAGTCATGTTGTGCTGTGGAACTGTAACCTGCTGTGCTCACACAGGTTACTGGGCGGTGTGGATCTGTCCTGGTGCGTCTGATCCCAGCACCTCGTGGTACAGGCATCGTGTCTGCCCCTGTTCCCAAGAAGCTGCTGATGATGGCTGGCATTGATGACTGTTATACCTCAGCCAGGGGCTGTACTGCCACCCTCGGCAACTTTGGTAAGTGTAAGGTTACTGTGCTGTAATTTAACCATGGATGTGTTGCTGTTTTTCTGTTCCTGAAAGGAAAATGATGCTGTAACAATAGTTAAGTCCATGTTAAATTGAGAGCTAATCTCCCAATCTGCGCGGTTGCACTTGCTTGAAGTAGTGTAACTGTCGTAAATGGAGAGAGAAAGGAAACGGAATTTTAAGAGTATAACAGAGGGATCCTCTTATGGTCTCTTGTTTCCTCTAAAATTCTACAATTTTGAAGCTGCATAAGTGGGTACAGGAGTTCATTTCTGTAACTGTGATGTGTAATGTTTAACTTCTTTCCATAGCTAAGGCCACCTTTGATGCCATCTCCAAGACATACAGTTACCTGACTCCTGACCTCTGGAAAGAGACTGTATTCACCAAGTCTCCTTACCAGGTAAATGTGCAGCACTTCCTTCAGTTCCCAACTCAGTTATCCTGATAACCTGATAAGTTTTGGGTAGTACTTAAGTAGCACTTCATGGTCCAAGAAAAAAGGAAAAGGTAAAATATGAAGTAACAGTACACTGTATCTGAACATCCCACCCCACAAGTGAAAATGGTTACAATACTGAGAAGACTGTAACAGTGGTTTACTGAAATTAAAACTATTTTTTTTGTTTCCAGGAGTTCACTGATCATCTGGCTAAGACCCACACCAGAGTCTCAGTGCAGAGAACCCAGGCAGCTGCTGTGGCAACTACTTAAGTGGTTTTTGTACAAGACAATAAAGTGGTCAGTGGACAAGAAATTGGTTTGATTGGATGCTTAATGTGTTGGGCAGATGGATTAGGTCTGTGCTTGGGATTTGAGTTGGCTTAAGTCTGTGGGCTACAGCCTGAACATGTGCTGGGTGGGATAGGATATTTTAACACTAATCCTGACTGGGATCTGTAACTAAAGAGAAGGGAACATAATTTGCCTTCACAGTGTTTTCACAGCATGTGACTGTGATGGTGTTGTACATGGCAGGGTAGAGCAGAATTACTGATTCATGGTAATAGAGGTCTGGTGGGGACACCCTGGGGGGGGGTACCACAGCTAGGGTGGATGCCTGGAGCTAGGAACTGGTTTTGTTTAGAAGTTGGTATGGAATGAGAAGTTGGTATGGAATGCAGACCTGGAAGAGGAAGAATTCTAAGCTTTTGCACACCTCTTCAAAGAACGAGTCTATGTGCTAATGGTATGGCAGACGTTTGGGTTTGCAAGTTTATTGTAGAGCATCACAGTTCACAGATGCAACACAGTTATTGGACAAAAGCACCACTGAGGGTGGTGCTAACCATTCTGTATCCAAATCTACTGAGATGCATTTTCTTGCGCCTTCATTTCTTCCATCATCCTGTGCTTCTGCTTCATCAGACACGTCCTGGCATTTCCGTGGACGCCAAGATCACCATCTAAAAAGAAAGGTAATCAACTGAATGTCTGAAGAGTAGTCCTCAGCAGCTAGGGGAAACCAAGTCCAATCCAGGGGAAGTCTGGCACTTAAGACTTAGAGCAGTGCTGAGGCAGAAATGCACACAGACCTGATAGCTCTGGGGATTGTGAAAGTGTCAGATGCTCTGTGCTTTTGAAGTGTCACTGCCCAGGCCTAGTGGGTCTGGCACATCTGATCAATGAGCCCAGGTCTGCAGCATTGCCAGGAGGGAATTTTAGCACTAAGATGAGCTCTTTGAACCCTCCTTTTCCCATGTGCTGTTACATCTATAGCAACAAGTGTGCAGGCTGCTGCTGTACTCACATCTTTCCTGATAGGCTTTGGTAACCTGTGCAAGCTGCTCCACCTCCTTGGCACAGTTCTGAAACTGGTTTGGTCCTTCCCTGTGCTTGCATGCACCCAGCCTTTCCCGGACTATCTCCACAATTTGCTGATCCACCAACCTGCGTGCGAGAAGAGCAGGAATGCAACTGCAGCCCAGTGACTACAGTAGAGCAGAACAAAGGGCTGATACTATCTAGAAACGCAGTGCTGCAGAAACCAGGCAGTGCAGGATGACACTAAGACCACCCTGCCCAGCAGGGGGCAGCAGGACTACAACCACCAGCGTTCCGTAAAGAGGTAGGGAGAGTTAAAGCAACCATTCAACATCCCCCGTGTAACTCCAAGACAACCCTGCAACTCCCAGAGCTGACCGAGGGGAGCGGAGCACTGTGCCCGCTGGGGGCAGCGCCGTGACAGCCGTACCTGTCCCTCCTCCACTGCGCTTCAGCCTCGTAGAAACACAGGTAGTCCCCCTCCATGCACTCGCTCAGGTCGGGCACCCGGCGAAACTTCTGGTGGTAATAATAGAACTTGTTCTTGGCTTGCTGGCGCTCGATCCACTCTGCAACAGCAGCGGCACAGTCAGCACCCCACGTGCACCGTGTTTCCCCCCCACTCCCGTGTCCTTGTGTCCCCGCTCCCGCCCGGTGGCCGTGTCCCTGCCTCTTTCCCGTACCGTTACCCCCCACGCTGCGTCGCGGAGCCCCCGCAGAGCTCCGGTGGCAGCGGGAGGGCCGCGCTCAGCCCGGTGTGCCCGCGCCCGTCCGTACCTCGCACGAAGGTAACGGGAGCGTCGACGACGTAGTTAAACGCGGCCTGGATGAAGGTGACCGGGTTGGGCACCGTGGTGAGCCTCTCCGAGACCGGAGTACGGCTCGGCGGCGCTTTGTACACCTCCGGGTCCGGCTCGTCCGGCATGGCGGCGGAGAGCGGCGGGCGGCGGGGACGCGGGGAAGATGGCAGCGGCGGACGCCGAGCTCAGAGGGCGCGGCTCTGCGCATGCGCCCCGCGGGCGCGGTGCATGCTGGGAGCTGTAGTCCGCCTACGGCCCGGAGGGCGTGGGGGAGGTGGGGGATGTCCGCGGCCTGGCTGAAATGGCGGCTGGGGGAGGGCTGACTTCGCGTTTTGCGGCATAACGCTGTAGTCCCGTTGTGGTTGGAAAAGACTTTGAAGATCCTAAGTCCAACCTCAACCCATAGTCCCACAGTGACCACAACTCTCTGTGCCACTTCTCCATGATTCCTGAGCACCTCCAGGGATGCTAACCCCACCTCTCCCTGGGCAGCAGAGCCCGGCGGCTCTGTCAGAGAGCAGATGTTAACTGATTTCCCATCTGCACCTCTCCCAGTGCAACGTGAGGCCATCACCTCTCGTCCTGGTGCTGTTACCTGAGTGCAGAGTCTGACCCCCACCTCACTGCAGTCTTTCATCCCATGTGGAGCAGAGTCTGCGCACGCTGTGCCTGCTGGCACCATCTCTGCTTCAGGAAGAAGCACAGCCTTTATTGCCAGGCTAATGTAGGAATTCTTAATCTGTCCCTCCCCAGAAGTTCCATACACAGCGTTTGGCTGCTGGCTGCAGCCCTGGAAGGAGCTCTCACTGTCTGGCTGTGCAGTGTGTGGTTGGGAAACTATTGTGATTGGTGCCATTCATGGTGGGGTTGAGGAGGGCAAGGCGTAAGCTGAGACACCAGCAGTTGACCTTTACCACATCCCAACTATTGGAGTAAAGCTGGCAGCTTTGCTAAGTGTGAAATGAATATCGCACCCAATGAAGCTAGGGGCTAAATTTGTGTCTTAAGTATTAAACAGGGGAGGCATATAGTGATAGCCTCTTCCTGCCACCGACTTGGGCTGAAGACGTCCCATGGTTTGTAAAGCTCGGCGCTGCTGCCTTTTGGGTTGGGTGGAAAGGGGCAATGAGCAGGGCTAGGTTATTGGTTAGATTAGTGCAACTGAAGTGGGGCTGGACCTGACATAACTCCACTTGGGCTGGAAAAAAGGCTTGGAGGATGGTACAGTCAGGTTCTCAAACTGGTCTGCAAGAGGGAAGTTGCAGTGGGCATAGATCTAACTCCTTGGTGCTTGGGTAGGCCCCCAGATTCCCTGCCTTGAAGCCAGTACCATCAGAATTTGTCAGCGTCTCTCTGAAATGCTGTTACTTTACTCTGCTTGGCACAACCTGACCTTGGGATTGGGGTTTGTATATTTAGCTCTTCTAATTTGGTTTCAAGGTGTGTGTTTAACCTGCATATGTTCCTATTACTGATTCCTTTGTGCGTCCTTTCTTGTTTGGTGCCATTTACCTCGATGGCAGAGCAGTGAATGTGACCCTGTGAATTCTGAGCAGGCTCTTTTTGATTATTTTGAATATAAAAATTAATAATTACAGTTAACATCACAGTACAGCAGACCTATTAAATAACAAATTTCTCCCAGAAATTGTTGAAGCAGGAAGGGAAAAGATTGTTTTCAGTTAGTCTGCACCATTTGTCCAGAAACATACTAAAATCTTTGATGTGTGTAGTAGAAGCTTAAACAAAAGCCCATGCCATTACAAGTTCTTTTTCTCGTGCTGGAAATGAGAAAGAGCCCAGAATCCTCCCAGCATTCACTGATGTTGGAAGGGAGATTTCCCCTTGTACTTTGGGCTCAGTCCTTTCAGTGTCTTCTGGGACCCAAGGGGGAGTCTGATATTTTTTGTTTTTCCTTTCCACAGTCCCACCGCAAGTTCTCTGCTCCTAGGCATGGCCACTTGGGGTTCCTCCCCCACAAGAGAAGCCGTCGCCACCGAGGGAAAGTGAAGACATGGCCTAAGGATGACCCCAGCAAACCAATCCATCTGACGGCTTTCATGGGCTACAAAGCTGGCATGACACATACCCTGCGGGAGGTGCACAGGCCTGGGCTCAGTAAGGACTGGCTGAAAGAGGGGGTCTTATATCTGGGAGGAAAGAGGGGGAACAGGCTTATTGTTGGGAAAGGCTGCTTATGGGAATGGGTGGTGGAGCACGTAGCATCTGGACTATGTCCTGTAATGCTGACCAGATCTTTGATGGCCAAAGGCTGCCGCATGGCCCATGAGAGCTGAGCCTGAGGATTCCCAGGAAGTCCCCATGCCAGTATGTTGGCTGGTGGTTTGTTGGATCTTGTTGGCAGGAGAACCCTGACAAGTGCTGGGCTCTGTTCTACATTGTGGTGGGTGGGAAATTTTAGAATGTTACACTGTAGGATGACTACAAGATTGGAGCCAAACTCCAGGGCATCCAATATACTGCTCCTTTCAACATGGAGAAGGTGGGTTAAAGTAGACCACAGGATCTGTCCTGTTGGGTGCCTGATGGTCAAACCCTGCATGATTCTCCAGCTGGACTTGTGGATGTGGGAAGAGATGGAAGATCTAGCAGTGAGAGCTGAGTGTGACATTTCCTTCAGCACACTGCTTGCTTGGTGGGCCACATAGGCTGCTAATGGCTCCCAGGCAAGAATCTGATCTCTTTTCCCTTTGTTATCCTGCAGGGATCTCCAAGAGGGAGGAGGTGGAGGCTGTGACCATCATTGAGACCCCGCCAATGGTGGTGGTGGGAGTTGTGGGGTACATAGATACACCAAAGGGACTGAGGAATTTCAAGACTGTTTTTGCTGAGCACATCAGTGATGAGTGCAGACGGCGTTTCTATAAGAACTGGTAGGTGCCTCCCTGGGTGGAGTGTCACTGGGGTCCCTCACAGGCTCTCTGTGATGCCCAGATATTGCAGACAGCTCAGCTACCAGCAGCTGGCTCTGGGGTGGAGTGAAACAGCTAATTAGTCATGCATGGAGTTACTGCAAACAGCTTGATGCTGGGAGTCAGCATATGCATATGTAAATTTATTTTAATAGTTGAACTAAGTTAGTACTCTCCGCAATATCATACACAGTGCATGCTGCAGGTCCATTTTAATTTGTGTAGGTTGGGCCCATCTAGTCCTCATTAAACTGGAATGTTTGAGCTTAGGCACCAAGTGAAGATGGGAGGAAAAACAGATTTTCAGGGGGAATATTGATGCAGAATGTGAACCTTGGCCCTTGTAAACAGCAACAGCCCAAATCCCACACTGGTAGGGAGGAAAATGGAAACATGAATTTCATAACCATGGGAATCATGTCTCCTGCAGAAGCGCCTGTTGGCCGTCAGATCCACCCACCACATGCTTCCAATCCCTGTTGGAGGCTGTGTTCTCCTTTCTCCACTTAACTCTGATTTTGTGCTTGTATTTTAATGGCACTGAGCCAGTCAGTGGGAGACAACTGGATTCTTGAAGCAGAAAGGTCTCAATTACCAGTCCTTTTTGCAGCTCGTTATTTGCTTTCCTCTTCCGACCTCAGAGCCCTCCCTCACGAGCCTGCCAGCCAGGGGTGGTTCAGGTACCCATGGGTACTTTATGCCTCCAGAAAGGTGCATGGACCTTCTGTCTCCCTTGCTGTTCTGTCCGTGGGACAAAGTGAAGAATCACTTCACTGTTGAGCTCTTGATAGATGTTAAACATTTCTGCCATAGGCACAAGAGCAAGAAGAAGGCTTTCACCAAGTACTGCAAGAAATGGCAGGATGAGGATGGCAAGAAGCAGCTGGAGAAAGACTTTGCAGCTATGAAGAAGTACTGCAAGGTTATTCGTGTCATCATGCACACACAGGTTGGGGTCTTCCTCAGCTTGACAGTGTGGTAAGGGCTGGGAGGCTGGCACAGGGGATGTCATGATGGGGCCAGAGGAGACAGCCTGTGGAAGCAGATGAAGGGCTGTGGGGAAGAGCATGCAGACAGTGGGAGGTGCTGGCTGCCCTTTCCAGCCACCTCCTGACACCAGTCCTGTCCATATGAGCCAGGCTCAGCAGAGCTCCCTGCCTGGATATTGACACAGGATGAGCCTCGTGTCAGCAAGCGACCTCAGGCCCCATGATCACCTCAAATTAGCAACTGGTGTCGAGTGTTGGGAAAAAATAACCCACAGGCAGATACAATTGTGCCAGATGCAGATTGCTGGATATACAGGGCCCTTTTTTTGTGCTGATCCCTGGAGTTAGCAACTGCATTGGAGCCTACAGCAGAGCTAAGCTGGCTCAAATTCACTTATGACTGATGCAGACTGTCAGCAAAAGTCCCACCGTGGCAGGAGTGGGGAGGATGGAGGCTTTGCACGGGGAGGGGAACTGGCTGTCATCAAAGATTGTGGTAGGGAGGGGCATTAGGGAGCTGGCTCTGCTCACTCCCTGTTCCTCTCACCTAGTGGTGGGTGTTGCAGCCCTGCCTGCATGTTCACAGGGTGTGGGACAACATTTTGCCCTAATGCACTCTTTTAACACAGATGAAGCTGCTTCCACTGAGGCAAAAGAAAGCCCACGTGATGGAGATTCAGCTGAATGGTGGGACGGTGGCTGAGAAGGTTGATTGGGCCCGTGAGAGGTTGGAGAAGCAGATCTCTGTGCACAGTGTCTTCAGCCAGAATGAGATGATTGATGTCATCGGTGTGACCAAGGGGCATGGGGTGAAAGGTACAAAGCAGGGGGGCCCTGGAGGGAGAAGAGTGCGAGCCATGCTGAGAACCCAACACCTCAGTGTACAGGGAGTAGCAAAGAGCCTGTGTACCTCAACCATGATGTGCATTTCCATTGTAGCAGAGTTTGGTTTCCTTTCTGTCAGTGTTGGCTACGTTATCTGCCATGCCCAGAGTCCTTCCAGGAGGACTAGGGGTGTTGTGAGGATGTAAAGGCACTGCACTTCTCACAAGCCCCACGTGTGTGGAGATGTGGGTGTTTCTGTGCGTGTGTGTGGATGTGCTCAGCAGGAACATATCGCAGTCTGATCAGATCCATGGGAAGTGAGAACAGTTCTGTGCTCTGGCCCCTCACTGCGGTGACAGCTCCTGGTCTCCTTCCAACACGGTGTCTTCTGCAAACTTCAGAAGAATGATGAGACTTTCTCCTTACTTCACATTCCCTCTCAGCACTCAAACACCAGCCCTGAATCTCCCCCGCCTCCCAGTGCTCTCATTGCCCATCTCTGATCACCCTTGCAGGGGTGACGAGCCGTTGGCACTCCAAGAAGCTCCCCAGGAAGACACACAAAGGCTTGCGCAAGGTTGCCTGCATCGGAGCCTGGCACCCAGCCCGGGTTGGCTACTCTGTTGCTCGAGCTGGCCAGAAGGGCTACCACCACCGCACGGAGCTCAACAAGAAGGTATGGCCCAGCTCTGCACCTCCCTTCTGTGCTCTCATCATTCTTCTTTGCAGTGGTCTCAGCTCCCAGAACTTCTCTTACGTTTCCCTAGGGATGTGCAGTGCTGTCAATCTGCATGTCTCTTCAGGTGCTTGTTTCCTGCTCAAAGTGTGCATCGTGGGACGCATCTCAGAGGCAGTCATGTTTATTGTCCCTGTGACATCCATCAGTGTGAGGATGCTGAAGTCACCACTGCTGTTTCCTTCCTTTCCTCAGATTTTCCGCATTGGCCGTGGGATCCATGTGGAAGATGGCAAAGTGGTGAAGAACAACGCCTCAACCAACTACGATGTCACAGAGAAGACCATTACGCCTCTGGTAAGGGGTAACGGGGCTGAAACTGGCCCTGGCTGCAGGAATCTGGGTCAGAGAAGTAATTATTTGGCAGGACACAGCTGCATGGGAAATGATTTGAATTCCACTGAAGGAAATACAGTCTGTGTGGCTGAAATGCTCTGGTGACACTGGGTGGCTGTTCTGAAGGGTGCACAGTTCAGATGGCTTGAAGAACTGTCAGTCCTTCCTCTACCAGAAAATGTCACTATTTTGTCACCCTCAGTACTCCTGCCTGCCAACCCTCTTTGTCTCTTCCCCCAGGGTGGCTTTCCTCACTATGGGGAGGTCAACAATGACTTTCTCATGCTGAAGGGCTGCGTCGTGGGCCCAAAGAAACGCGTGCTCACTCTGCGGAAGGTGAGAGTGCAGCTGGTGCTGGGGAGGGACTGACCGTAGCTCTCCACTAACAGATGCACTGTGTGAAGAATGATGAAACCTGCGAGTGCTGGGCAGCGAGACTGGTTGGGCTCTCGATGCTATCTGTGTGTAGAGGAGGATGTGACACATGAGCATGGTGCTCAGTGAGACCATTTGCAAAGTGGCTGACTATGGCAGTGTGCAGCTGAATGTAGATGAACCCTTTCTGGAGCTGCAAGCTTTTGGGGCTGTGGCTGGGGGAGCTGCAAGTGGAAACCTTGACCATAAACAGATGGTGAGGAAATGAAATGCAAACCAAAGAACAGGCTTGTTTCAGAGCTGCTCTGCAAGCAAGGGTATCACCTGCCATCTGAGCACCAGGGTGTTCATCTGAGAAAGCAGATTTTCATGGAGCTAATGGATGCACCTAGGACACTTGAGCACTGCCTCCAACAGAGCAGACATCCAGATTTTCTGAAAAGATAAGCCTGATACACTGTGACTTTTCTCTTTCAGTCCCTTCTGGTGCACACACGCCGCAAAGCTCATGAAGCCATCGAACTCAAATTCATTGATACTACTTCCAAGTTTGGCCACGGTTGCTTCCAGACAGCTCAGGAGAAGCGTGCATTCATGGTGAGTTACACTCTGCACCAGCTCCAGCTGCTGGGCCATGCTCACAGCTGGGGCTAACACAGCTGATTGACTCCAGCCAAGCATCTGCTTCTAGACATAACAACAGCCAATCGAGTGATTGGGACTGTCTTGCATAAAAGACAGGCACGGCTTCAATTCACACAGCAGATATTATGCTAAGAAAGAACATGATGATCGTGTGAGTGATCCAAGACAATGCAACTAGCAAATAATATACCATATGGCCAGCCAGTTTCCATTCACCATGGGATGTTTTAAACAAGCAGTTAACTTGGCAGGCAATGTATTGAACATATGGTCCCTTTCACTCGTAATTGTGCACTTCTTTGATTTATTTGGAGTGATTTAAAAGTTTAGTGTTCTAAAGAGGAAAAGGTTGGGTCAAATTCAGCCACAAAATTGTGATTTTTCTGTCAGGAAGCTTTCAAAAAGGCCAAGCAGTACGTATTTTTTTAAATCCAGGGCAAAATAAATCCAAAGCAAACGTAGCTTCTTGAATGGTTTTGCAGCCTACACCAGGCTGATGCCTATGTCTGAATATAAATTGAGGAAGTGTTTAGTGAGCTAGGCCTGCAGCTAGCAGAAAAAGAAAGAAACAACTACTGCATACCATGCAGGCATAAGCTGTGTGTGGATGTGGCCTGTCAGCCAGAAATTCTCCGTGAAGCTAGCAAAGCCTCCTTAGCCCCAGGCAGGGGGGATTGGTTATGCAGTGTCTTTGCAGAGCTCTTTTAGAGGTTAAGCCTTTTTCCTTTAGCTCAGCACCAGGAGCTTGTTCTGCAGTGAGAATATTTGTGTTCTGCTCTTGCTGACACTCTGAGTCCTGCGTAGCTGTGACACGGAGCTCAGAGGCAGGTGATGGTTTTTCCTGATTGTGGGTGGTTTATGTGCTATTTTCTACTGTGGGGTGAGAGGTTTCCCCATGGATAACATGATAAAACTTTACATTTGACTAGAAGTAATTTGCCACAAAAGTAATTCTTGCAACCTGCTCCTGTGGGACTTCTCTGATCCAAGAAAACCCCATTTATTTGCTGGTGGAAGCCCTCAACTCTGTTGAGTTGGCCAATGAGATTCTGTGCCTTTGGCTTTAAGAAGCCTTACATTGTTCAGGCTCATATAACAGCTGGGTGGCTGCTTCACCACAGTGGGCTTCTGGTAGCATTTATCAGTGCAGTTGCTCCCCTCTGTGTTCCCCTGGCTCCAAGCAGGTCATTGTCACTTGCTGGCAAAGTATGGTTCAGATAAACAAACCCTTTATGCAAGACCATGATGTTTTGCTCCTGATTCCTGCAGGGCTAGCAAGGCCCCAGGGCTTGCTGCTGAATGGCAGCACAGGGCTACCAGTTGGGAAACAGAAGCCAGCAGCAACCTGGCACAGCAGAAAGGGCAGTTGTGCTCCACACAGCTCATACACAGCCTTGAAAACTGTGTTTGTGCATTACTAACGCTTAGACCTCTCCTCACTGCTCTCTTGCAGGGTCCTCAGAAAAAACACCTGGTGAAAGTGAAGCCAGGTATGCAAGAAGAGTTGTAAGGGATGAGATACACAAGGCTTCTTAATTGGGCAACCTTCAATAAAGGGACTTCAAGCTGTGCCTGCTGCCTGTTTTCCTTCTGGTGGAATGTCTCGGCCATGTACAATGCTGCCTATGGGCAACAGTGTGTGCTCGAGATACCTCAGCCACTAGGGATGGTACAAGTAGCACTTAGTACAGGTTTCTATGGAGGAGAACTATCTGGGAAGCCAAGTGTCTGCTCTGTCCCTCTGGATCCTCCCTTTCCATGGTCCAGTGAATTATTTTCATTGCATGTATTCACTTAAACCATGGTAAAGGAATCCCCTTCCTCTCTTCCAGTGCAGAGCAGGTGCCAGCAGGGAGTAGAGTGCTTCCCTACTGCCTGCCTGTGCCCAGCCTCACTGCCTGTCTGTCCCCTTGCCATCTACTGCATGCACACACATGCACATGCTCTTCTTGATGAGCTGGAAGCACAAGCCACAGACCTCTCTGCTCTTGCCCCATGGACCCATCTGCTCCCTTAGCAGCCCCAGGATCTTGTGTGCAAGAAGATGTCTGATAGGTAAGACTGGCCAGTGATGGATTTATTCACATTTTGGATTCGTTTCCTGCCCGTTTTCCTTGCAGCCCAGCTGCCAGTGGGAGGGTGTGGTGCGTCTTGGAGTTGTAGTGCTTTGGATCAGAGGTGTTCCTAACTTCTTGAGCGCAGAACCTGTCTGGGCGTCCTGCACCCTCTTTGGGAGTCAGACAGTGGAAAGTCCAGCACTCTGCAGCTCTGGAGCTGTCCACTTGGTCAGAAGGAGTCCTGAGATGCTGGTGGGAGGCGTGTGAAGTTCTTGGGTCTCCAGCAAACCTCTTCCCGTGGGTCTGCTTTGTCTCTGAAAGTTTACTTGCAATATTTAAGGAGCAGGCTCATCTACGAAGTTCAGGACGCTGAGGATGAGGTGAACTGAGATGCTCAGGTCCCGTGGATGCCATCAGTGGCCAGGCCCTGGCTTGGTGCCGTGTCCCGGTGAGGTCCCTGAACCCTTTACAGTGTCTCTACCCTGCCCATGGGGCTGCATTTCAGAGCCTTTTCTCTCCCCTGGCTGGTAGGTCCCTGGGCCACCAGTGAGTGGCTGAGGATTCAAGCCTGAGTGCATGATTGGAATGATGAGATCATCCATGTTTGGCATCACCAAAATTTTCTGTAAAGAGAAATCCAGAATAACAAGAAATTGATTTTAAGTACCGCAACTGGGAGAGGGTTTGCTCAGCCCTTTAGTGAACCCAGCCCTTGGGGTCAGGCACCTGAAATTCATGCTGCAACTTCTTCTCAATCCACTCAGTGACATGTAGGAATGTCACCTCCCTCTCACCCAGCTTTGGGCACACCTTCAGCTCCAGCTGGGGCGGGACACGGAAGCTGTACCTGTGAGAGGAGAGGATGGAGGCAGAAAGAATCATTTCCCATACACATGGCATAGCCCACATGGCCAGCTTGCCAGAGCTCCCACTGCTGGATTTTGGGGACCTGTGTCCCAGGAGGAGGTGGCCAGGTTGTGGTAGGAGCTGTACATCCCAATATTGCATCTTGGCCCGGGTGTAGACCAGGAGGGTCTGAGGGTCCCTCTGGGAGATCAGCCCTGGCTTGCTGGGACCCTGGATGAACCCACACCCCAGCCCTGGTTTCTTGACCAAGCCACAGGGAGATGGGGAGATGGCAGGAGGATGCACATGGAGCCCGCCCAGAAGGAAGGAGAGCTGGTACCAGACACGGTCAGTTGGTGGTGGTGGCACATTCACAGCCAAGGTGCCAGCCAGCTCCTGCACCTCCACCATCAGCAGCAGTGGTGTGTTGGAAACTTCCTCGAACTTCTTTTTGATGAACTCATTTTCCGTGGCCTTCTGGAAGTACTTGGACTTGGCAATCTTATCCACAAAGCGCAGGATCTTCCGGCCCGTGCTGTTGCTGCTGATGTGGCTGAGATGAGGGGACCCGCAGGGTGAGACCCCTCTGAGATGCAAGTCCCTTTCCAGGGGTCACCACGAGGTGCTGGGGTGCCCGCCTGTACCCCGCAGCATCTCAATTCCAGAATTTCCCTCTCACCCTTCAGTGCCGGGTGGTGGGACTCGTTCCCCTGGGGCTCCAGCAGGCTCTGAGGTGGCCATGTCCTCCTCATCAGAGGAGCCAGCACTGGATGACTCCGCATCACTGTCTGCCAGCATGATGAGCCGAGGCTTGGTCCTGTGAGTCCATGGCTGCATCAGTGTGATGCCAAGGGAGCAGCACCCTCCCACCTCACTGAGATGGAAGGATGTAGGTGAAACCCAGCCCTGCGTGGTCACCTTACCCTTCTCCACTTGGCTCCACCTGGCCACTGTCCTCCGCAGCACCCTCCTTCCCCAGCTTGCAGAGGTTCATCTTTGTCTGAAGTGTCATCTGCAATGAGCCGCTGTAGGTGACTTCCATATCCACCCAGAGACCTGGCAAGGAAAGAAGTGAGTAGTCCCCATCTGTGCCACACTGGCTGCTCACATGCCTGCTGAAACCTCCCTGCTTGGGAGCCAGGCTGGCACCTCAATAACAGCCACCGTGGAGCCAGCCCTGAGATCTCTGCTGCTCTGCAGGGTTCTTACCTCGGTCATTGATGGTGGGCTTGGAGGCACTGAGGATGGAAGGGATGGATGTGCCCATATCCAGCTCTGTCAGCGTCAGCTCATTCATGAAATACGGGAGCTGATGGAAGGAAACCACACGGGGATGGTCATCTCAGCCTGCACCCACCAAGGAGACAGGACAGAGCTCCCACGGGTGCTGCGATCTCCTGTGACCATTCCAGCTTCTCACCTTGATCTTGCTCAGCTTTTTCTGGATCTTGCTGGACACCTGCTCGGCCCAGTATCGCTCCCGGAGGAAGTCCCAGAAGATGCGTCCCACCAGCGCATTCACCCAGGCCACACAGCCTTCACTGCACGCGGCCATGTCCTCACTGAGCTGTGGGAGGGGAGAAGCCACGAGTGCCTGGAGTCAGGTGGGACCCCACGGGCTGGTGCCCTGCTTCTATGCACTATAGCTCATCAGTTACAAGTGAGGTGCTGGGAGGAAGGAGATGAACACCAGGAGTGGGAGACAGCAGCGCGTGTGGTTCATCAGCTCTGCTCAGTGCTCGTGTCCAGCACTGAAGTCTCACCTTGGTGGGTGCAGGGCTGCTCAGTGTGCTGTGAGGGGGGCTCTGCTCTGGGCTGCTCCCTGCCTCCGCTGGCACAAATTGGGCCATGTAAGCGCTGTAATCCAGAAAAATCTTCTGCTGAAAGATTCCAGCCAGCTCCTTGGATCTGATGGCAGAGGGGATATCCTCGGTGCTCCCAGCAATGCTGCTGCCACCACTTTGCGCAGCCAGTTCCTTGCCTGAGGACACAGGGACATGTGCAGGTCTGACTGCAGCAAGAGGTGATGTGTGCAGGACGATGTGCTGCGTGACTGCCATGCTCACACACTTGATGCTGAAGAAAGGGAATCCTCCAGGCGGGAGGGCCCCCATCCCTGCTCCTCCATCTCCCTCCCCATTCACTGCTGCCTATCAGGGCCCTTCCTGCTGGCACATGGCTTTGGATCCCTCCCTAATGCTGCATCTCACCTGGCCTGGCTTCACCATGGCTGCTGCTGGGGGTCCCACGGCAGGCTCGCAGGAGATGTTGGTACCACTCCTCCTTCTCCCTTCCTGTCCTCCCAAAGAGATACAGGCACCTTTCCCTGCAGTCCCCTGGGACATCCTGGCCATGTGCCTGTGGCTTCCTCGTCCCTTCGTCCCCCGGCAGCTCTGTGCCGTGCTCATCGCTGCTCCTGTGCTCCGTGTCTGTCCGCTCTGGGAAGAGGATGCAGATGGGGTACTTCTTATTCCACCATCGCTTTCGGGCCAAGCTGGGGGGACAGAGGGACACCTGCAACACCAAGAGGAGCCGTGAGGCACTGGGGGTCCCTGCGAGGAGACAATCCCTGCTCGCAGGGCACCTTGGCACCACTCATATCGTAGCAGCGATGGCTGATGAAAGCAACGTCGAGGATCTCCTCCGCGAAGGTGGCCTGGCGCGGGATGTTGCTTTTGGGGTAGGACAGCTTGAGGGTGGCCCCATCCAGCGTGGCCAGCACTGACTGTGTGAGTGACGGGTGGTACAGCTCGGGGTCATAGACGTGCAGCTGGTTCAGCCAGCCCTGCGGGGACAGAGCCGGCCGGCCGTGGGCTTGGGCTCCCCAAACCCACCCCACAGTGCCCACCGCTGCCCTTTTCCTACCTGCAGGCCGTGGGCTCCCCGTGGGCTGTCTGGGAGCAGCTCGGGGCGCAGACGTGGCGGCGGTGGCAGCGGTGGCTTCAGCAGGAGGAGCAGGACGGCGAGCAGGCCCAGCAGCAGGCCGCAGGCGAGGCCCAGGCAGAGGCCTGCAGCATAGGGCGGCAGCGGCAGCACCAGGTAACCGTAGGTGAGCAGTGCCACGCAGGCCAAGGCCCGGCCCGGCACCGTGCTCCCAGGCAGGGCCGATGGCGGCGGCTGCTCCGGGGGCTCGGCCTTGGGCTGCGCCACCTCCACCACCTGGATGACGTCCCCATAGGAGCAGATCTCATAGCGGCAGTTCAGGGTGGGTTCCCAGGGGCTCCAGTCCCGTCCCCTCTGCCCCCCGTCCCCTCTGCCCCCCGATTCCCCTCTCCCCGGGCTGCCCCACGCCTTCGCCCGGGCTGCGGGGCCGCCTTCCTCGGCCATCAGGCGGCTCAGACGGCTGAGGGGCTCCTGCACGGCCTCCGACAGCCGCCTCCTGGTGTCCTCCAGCCTGGCCTCCCGCAGCCGGAGCAGCGCGGTGCGGCTCTCCGATGGGGACACGCTGGGGGAGGCTGGGGCCGTGTGGGACTTGGACGGGCCCAGCCGCGATTGGGGTCCACGTGGGACGTCGGTCAGGAACGTGGCGAGGGGCTTCGTGTCACCCTCTGTGAGGAATAGGGTCCCGCTGCCCTCCCCGTCCTCCCTGGTGCTGGCGGGATGGGACTTGGTCCCATCGATGTCCCTGTGTCGAGGAGAGCCTGGGGACGGTGCCAGGGTTGGAGAGGCCTCCGCCGCCACTGCAGCCTGGTCTGCCATCGCTCGCATTGCCAGTGGTGCTGCCGAGGGAAGAGGAGGGAGCAGCTCAGCTCAGCACAGCACACTGCTGCCTGTGGACCCGAGGCTGCCATGGTCTGGATGCCTCTGGATCTGGGATACCTCTGGGGACATGGGGCTGCCAGTGCCAGCGCGCTCATTGTGGAGCTTGACCTCCTCCACTGCCCCTCCCCTTGCAGCATCCCCACAGCAGGAGCAGGGCTGAGCCTAGGGCTGCCTTGTGCCTGGGATCTGCTTCGTTGGGATCTTCAAAGCACTTTCCTGCCATGAATTAATTACAGGCTGCGTCGCAGCTGCCTCCAGCTCCGTTTATATAATCTCATGCTTCACGGCTTTCACTTTGCTCCTCGTTTACCTGAACCAACTGTTAACCCCAAATAATGATGGGGGATGCTCAGGGAGAATACACTGCAGCTTCTGGCACTGGCAGCCCATGGGACCCAGTGCCGGATTCATCCCTGCCCTGCTGCCACGCTCCACCAGGATCTGCCCACCCTCAAGAGTGCTCTTGCATTTATTCAGCAACCCCAGCACCAGGAGGAGCCCTGTGCTCTGGGGCTCTGTGCCACAGCTGCCCCCAGTGCCACCCACAGCCCTCCTCAGCCATGCCTACCAGAAATCCCCAGTGCTCAGGGGGAGCTGCCTGGCTGCTGCTCCCCGTGCCAGGTCAGGGGCACGCCAGCTCTGCTGTGGGTACCACTTCTCCAGAATTCCTGAGGTTTTAGAAAGCTTAAAAAAAAATAAAAAAAGAAAAGAAGAAAATGGCTGTTTCCTGAGAGACCATTAGCACAGTGGAAGACTGAGATAATAATAGCCTGGGTTTGTATGGGAGTTTTCATCTGGCAGGGACGTCAAGTACGGTGGGGGCTATGCACACTGCAGCACAGCCACCTCTGGGTGCGGGGGCTGCCAGGGCTGTGTGGAGCAGTGGGGATGGAACCAGCATGTGCCAGGCTGGGCCCACAATGGTGCTGCTTGGGACATCCCATCCAACAAGCTTTGCTTGGGGCATGTGCCACTGGACCATGGCCACAAAGGTCAGAAAGCATTTCAGCCCAACCCAGCTTTCTAACTTCTGTCTGTTTCTGCTTCAGATGTAAGGCTGTGACATGGGTTGGTACAGAAAGACACAAGCTGCAACCTGGACCTGCCTGGTGCCTTTGAGCAACTCCCCGCAAAATGCTCCCCTTACGCACACAGCACTGAGTGCTTTTGCTGTGCTTCACTGCTCAGTGTTGGCTCACACCAACAGATGACACCCACACCCTCCCAGGAGGGTCACTGCCAAAGTAATGTTTGCTTCTGTTGTAAAAACGAGGGGAGTTAATTGACAAATTAATTTCCAGCAGCCCTCTCCCGTTAATGAGAGCTGCTGATGGTTGCTGGAGGAGGGCTGGCACTGCTCACAGGGTGGTGGCAGAGCTCTGCCTCATCTCTGAGGCTTTTATCAGCCAGCCAAACAAGTTGGAAATCCCTCCTAATTATCTTCACAATATACCGCTGCAGGAACCAAACTGCCATGGCTATTAGCGCTGTAACTGGAGAGCTCCCCACATTATCCCATGATTAAGGACTTTGATGGAAGTCACACTGCAGCCTAAGGACATAAATCTGACAAGTGCAGACTGCTTCTAGGCAGAAACGGAGAGCTTTGAGCACAGGCACGGATTCCTCTCCTGACAAGCCTTCAGTTAGCACGAGAAGGGCTGGACAGACGAAGGTGCTGTGCTGGAGTCTGCCTGGCTGGAAACCTGTGCTCAGAGGTGCATGCAGTGCTTCGGTGTGCTTGAAGCCCTCCCTGCCACTCCCTCTCGTTTGCTGTCAGTGAATTATGGAGGAGGCACCTTCCAAACCACGCACACGGTGTGTCCTTGGCTCCCCCAGCCCTGCCCCGTGCCTGCCACAAACCATCAGTCCCCGGGGCTCGAGTGGAGCGTGCCTGAGCCCGAGACACACGCATGACCTAATTTGAATCGGCAGCATCCAGAGGGCAGGAGCGCTGGGGTCTGCACATGATGGGCAGATACAGCCCCCCCAGCTCTGCTCCTGGCGCAGAGATGTGGCTGTGTCTGTCGTCATTAGTGGCCAGAGCCTGACAAGAGTGCTTTGCTCCAGGCCTCGGGGCTCCTGCAGCAGTGGCTCCTTGGGACCGTCACCTGCACTTGTCCCAGAGGCCCTGGCGTTTTTGTTCTTGCAGCAGGGAAGTGCAATCTCAGCGAGAGCCCATGAACTGAATCATCCAGTAATACTCAGACACAGCCGGCGTTTCACGGTGCCAGGTATTTCAGAAGGAAAAGGAAGCGACGCACAGCTCACTGCCTCCCAGAGCCTGCAGTTCACCTTCACAGCAGAGCCGTTCCCTTGCAGCACAGCGGGCTGCTGCCACCTCCTTCCCCGGGAGCCCCGAGCTCAGCGCGTCGCACACTGTCCCCACCGACCCATACACAGCAGAGACGCTCCCCACAGCGTCTGGAGCTCTGCTGTGCCCTTGCTGAAGCGGCAGGACGAGCCACAACCCCTGCTGAGCCCAGCCCCATAGTGACCCACAGCTTCTGTGCCCTGATGCCTGCAGCCTGGCCCCACACCCTGCACCCCTCCGGCAGCGCACGGGGCTCACCGCGGGTGCCCCGTATCCCAACACACTCTCTGCTCCACGCCCTCCCCAGAGCCCCTCGCTGAGCCTCGAGCGATGGGGCAGCCCCCAGACCGCCCCAGCACCGCTCCGCACTCCGTACCTGACCCGGACGGCAGTGCCCGGTGCCGCTGGGACGGGTCGGTCCCGGTGCCGGTGCTGCCGTGGAGAACGGTGCCGGGGGAGAGGGCGGGTGTGGGGCACCGGGACGGTGCTGGAGGAGAGGACAGGATCCTGTGCCGGGGAAGAAGAAGCGGTGCCGGTATCGAAGGGCTGATGTCGATGACGGGCAGGGAAGGTCGGGGCCGGTGCTGGTGCTGGAGATGAGCGGTCGGACCCGCTCCTGGCCTCGGTACGGGGTTTGGATGGCCGGTGCCCGGCTGCGGCTCGCCCCGTTCCAGCCGCCGGTGCCGGAGCATCCGCAGGACCGCGCCGGGCCCCGCTCCGCCCCGCCGAGCTCCGCCCCGGGGCCGGTCCCGCACGGCTCCTTCGGCTCAGCCGCCCCCGGGGCGGTAAGGAGCGGAGCGGGAGGAGGGAACCGGGGCTGCCAACGCAGAGCCCGCTCGGAAGCCGGACCCGGGATTAATTAACGGCCGATCCTCCTCCGCATCCCCCCTCCCCCGATCCTGCGGGAGCTAATCCTCCTCCCCATCCCTGCCTGATCCTGCAGCAGCCGCCCATCCCCGGCTGCGGCTGCTCGCCGGGAGCCCCGCTCTTAAGGGCTCAGGAGCTGCGTGTCGACCCCACGCGGCACACGGACACGCGTGGGCACCCCAAAGGTGGATAAGGGGGGGAAGAGGGGGCCGTCTGCTGCAAACTCAACCCACACCTCCAAGAAACCCCAACACCGGTGGAAGGGACTCAGCCACCGTGGGCTGAACGGACCGAGACCCCACCCCCCCCGCCGGGGCTCCGCGGCGGCTGCTCCACAGCGCCACCTCGCGGCCGCGGGGCCGTGCCGGTGCCGGGGGCGGTGCGGTACCGGGGGCGGTACCGGGGCGGGGCCGGGCGGTCAGCGGACGCTTTCGCGGCCATGTCGTTCTGCTCCTTTTTCGGGGGCGAGGTGTTCAAGGACCACTTCGAGCCGGGTGAGCGGGGCCGGGTGGTGGCGGGGGAACCCGTGTAGGGATAGATGGCGGATTCCGGTTCCCGGTGCCCTGCTTGCTGCCGGCTCCCTGGGACCGGCGGCTGTCCGTGGTGGCTCGAGTCCGGCGCACGTGAGAGTCCCGTGGTGGCTGACGTGGCCGCGGGGCGGATGGGGACATGCGGGGATCCCCGTGGCTGACCCCCTCGTGCTCCCCAGGTGTGTACGTGTGCGCGCAGTGGGGCTACGAGCTGTTCTCCAGCCGCTCCAAGTACGAGCACTCGTCCCCGTGGCCGGCCTTCACCGAGACCATCCACGAGGACAGCGTGGCCAAGCGCAAGGATCGTCCGGGGGCCTTGAAGGTGACGCCAGCTTCCCCAAACCCCAAATCCTCTTGTCTTTTTTCACTTGTTTCCTGACCCCTCTCTTAACGTCTCCAGGTGTCCTGCGGCAAGTGCGGCAATGGGCTGGGCCATGAGTTCCTCAATGACGGCCCCAAGCGGGGGCAGTCCCGGTTCTGAATATTCAGCAGCTCGCTGAAATTCATCCCTAAAGGTGAGGGATGAGGTTTGGTGGCTGCCTCTGTCTGTGCTGTTATTTTGGGGGGGTGCTGCTGAAACCTGACCACGCTGCAAGGGGTTGTGCTGCTCCCGGTCCTAAACAGATCCCAATCATCTCAACTTGGTCAGGCTCCATGATGACGTTGCTCAGTTAAGTGCAGAGTGGTGGAGGTGGCTGCAAGTCCCTGTGTTTCTAAGGAACCTTGGTGCTGCAAAGCAGGGCACGAGGCTGCTGGAGAATGGGGCTTTGTTGGCTCCTTCCCAGTAGCAGTCACGTGCAGGTTGTGGGTATTGCCTCTGCTTTGTGCGTAGGGAGGAAGTCTGCAGGGAGGACAGTATGGTTCCTGTATGGTTGCTGTGCTTCTTGTTTCCCTGGTGTCAAAAAAAAAAAGAAAAAGAAAAGAGATTTTGGAGGCTGCATCTGCATTCAGGGCAGCACCTAGCCATGCCATGCTGTTCTGTGTACCAGACTGTGATGCTGTGCTTGGCAAAGTAACTGCATGAAGTGGGCTGGGGGCTCTGAAGCAAGGAACTGATTTCTTTCTTCCTCTTCTTTTAGGCAAACCAGACAAAGACCCCAAGGAGAAGTAAGCGAGCTGCTCTGCGTGGCCAGTGCGAGGGGCCATGCTCCCAGCCAGGTGTACTGGGAGCAGAGGCCATGACACAGCTTCCAGTTTCCCTGTCTGCTTCTGTTCTCCGGGTCGCCTGGGTGCTGGGAGGGAGCTGGGGGTGGGGAGAGGGGCTGCTGAGCTGCACATGCTGGCAGGGCTTCTTTGGCACAAATTGTGCTGAAGGCTGCAGCTCTTTGTTTCACCTGTCCTTTCCTCTTCCCCAACCATCCCTCCTCCCAAACATCCCTTGCTCTGCCCATGGCAAGCAGCGTGTGCCAGGACTGTCACCGTCACAGCCAACAAGGGCAGGCTGTGACCACTGCCACCCGGAGCTGCTCCGCTGCCATCTCCTGCTGGATTAGCTGGGATCAGAATCCAGGTTAATCTCTGCTGCTATTCTGGGCTGGGATCATGGTATGAATTGTCCTCTGTAAATCCTCCCGGGCTGTGGGGGCAGTGATGTTTTATGATCCTGCTGGATGGCAGCCAGACGTTTCGCCCTTTGCCCATCTCGCACATTGCGCAGGCCGTTCTGGATTCACTGTGACCTTGGGGTTTGGTTCTGGTCTCCCAGCGTGTGAGTCACTGTGCTGTAACCCCGATAATGTTAACGGTTCCCCCTGCTGCAGGGAGGCCAGAACCAGCCTGCTGGCTGCACCTTGCTCTACTCAGGCTTTGCAAATCATGTTTGCGCTCGAAAGGGCTCTGGCACTGAATTCTCCTTAATTTAGGACCTGATTCGTGGCCTTCCCTCACCACCCTACTTTCTTCAATGCCCAGAAACCAAATCCTCCTCTTTGACATCAGTACAGAAGGATTTTTGAGCACAGCTACCCTTTGTCTGACCTTCGGGTCCGGCATTGCATCTCTGGTCAATGCATGATACGGTTCAGCTACACTCAGGGCACTTCAGAGTCTTTTCTCTGCATTCATTTCAAACCCTTCTGGCACCAAGAAGTGCACTGTGCCAGCTTCTCACTGCTGGCCTGGTACCTCCAAATACTGAAAATAAACCACTGATTCACTGTATCAGAGAATTTTTTTCTTCTGAAAAGCACTTCTGCTGGCAATTTGGTGCTGGGAGGTCCACCCTGGGCCAGCTCTCTGTGGGTTTCACTGCTGGCTGAAGCACAGGGAGGCTCTGCAGGAGCAGGACATGCAAAGCATTGCCATGTGCATCCGTTCTGCATTCCCAAAGTCCTGGCCAGCAGCCTGGCAGCAGATTTCCTCTATGTCTCTGTGCCTCCAGACCTGAGATGTGAGGGACAGGCACGGAGCAGCATGGCACCCAGCACTGGGGCTCTGCAACCTGAATGGTCTGGAGTTGGTGGGAGCTTCATCATTTTTACCCTGGTTTTTGCTGTCTGTAAAGGGAGATGCTGATGTTTTAGAGTTCTTTGGGCTTTGCTGGGGTCACAGTTTAAT
The DNA here is from genome assembly GCA_013399175.1 of Odontophorus gujanensis. NCBI lineage: Eukaryota > Metazoa > Chordata > Aves > Galliformes > Odontophoridae > Odontophorus > Odontophorus gujanensis. The sequence goes on from VXAB01010204.1 coordinate 112,663, forward strand.
TGAGAAGGTTTTCTTGTTCTTTAAATTTGTGTTTTAGCTCAACTGCAGCTGGGTTTAGGTTGTTTCACAGTGTGTTCTCGGTGAGCTCTCCAGCTCATGACTGGGGCTGGTTCTGCCCCACGGTGATACCTCTGGCCCCAGCTGTCCCGGGGTGGATTCAGCCTCTGATGGCTCTGTTACAATGACTGCTAATCAGCTTCCGGCTGATTGATCCCCTGATCCGCTGCTTCACCTCTGACCTGGTGACCTCAATCGAGATCCAGAGGCTGAAGGGGAGATTGTCCGCATCCTCATTCTCGTCCCCATCTTCATCCCCTGCTCTTCCCTCCCCTTCCAGTTGGATTTGGGGTATCCGAGCGCGGCGTTGCGTGGACATCGGGGACACCCCGGTGAGCCCCCGGTGCCTCCTGCAGTGCGCTGCCGCAGACACAGGAGGGTGCCAGCGGCGTTCCCAGCCCCGCACAATGCTGCAGCTCCCGCGGGTCCTCAGCCGTCCTCTGCAAAGGGACTGAGGCCTCGAGGAGCGGCTTTTCCCCTTGATTTTCCCGGTGGGAAAAGCACCCCGAGCCGACAAGCCCGGGATGCTGCAGCGGGGCTGAGCTGTTCTCCCGAAGTTCCTTCGGGGCCGCTGATGCTCGCGGAGGTTGGGGCAGTGCTGGAGCAGGCGGTGCTGAGCTGAAGGATGCGGCCCCTGTGCCCCCCCCAGCACCTCTGCCCCCCTCCCCTCCATCCTCCCTCGCCATTAATCCTCATTTTATTATTGCGCTAATGACAATTGTGCCTTAATGAGAAGGTTTTGCTTAGTTGGGCAAAAGAGGCCCCAGATTGGCGACGTGGGTTTAATGACATCAAGGGCTCTGAAGGCAGAAATTGAATTACGTTAGCAGGCCTATGTAAACTTCCCTGATTGTTTAAAAGATCATTAATTTCCTGCCCCGTAGCCTCCGGCTGACCTCATTTTTTAATTTTTTTAATTATTATTTTTTAATTCATTTGCATGGCACGGGGTGGAGCTGCCTCTCTGACCCTCCTTGGCATGGCTCCAGCGGTGGAAAGGCGAACGGCCAGAGCACGGTGAGCCTCAGGTTAATTTTCCTAATAAAGCCAACGAGCCCCATAGAAATTACATTACTCAAGGAAAAAGGGAATGACCTGGAGGCATTAGGAAGCTCTGGTTACCGTTATTCCTCGGAGCAAGCCGGTGGGGCGGGGAGCCCTCCACCTGCCAAGGGATTCTTTTACTGTGCATCCTCAGTGTTGTTTCAGTTTGGGTGGAGGGCTCAGAGGGAAGCACACCCGTTGATCCAGCACATGCACAACAGCTGGAGAGAATTAAGGGCTTATTTCACTCCATTCACCAATAATCATTTGGTCTGTCTCGACACTGGGCTGCCTTCCACCCTACAGCCACTGCTCACTATCACAGTCCTATTCCATGAAGTTTCCCCCATCCCGGGGAACCTTCCCAAGCTGTAATGTGAAGAAATTTGTAGTTTGCGGTGCGTGTTAATTGGGGAGATAATGACTGGTACCAGTCAGGGCGAGTCTGAGCTTGCTGGAAAAATGTTTAGCCCAAGGAAAACTGGATTTTTTTCTTCCCTGAATGCTGAGATCTGACTTTTTAGGCAATTAGTGAGGGTTTGTTTGTTAATCAGTCGTACTTACGTGCTTGCTTTGGGGTCTTATCTCTTGCTCCCAAGTGCACATCGTTTCTGATCATAATCTGCATTTCTGATGTGTGAAATACTTGTCCCTGGGATGCTGCTGGACCTAAGGACAATGGAGCTGCACTCTTCCCACCTCTTCCTGTGCCTTCTCCTGTGCTATTTCCCTGCAGAGCACCCAGAGAGCTGGGGGCTCTATCTGCACCCCAAACTCAACCTGGCCTCTTCAGGTGGCTTTCCCTTCTTGGGTCCCCCAGAACCTGGAACAAAGCACCTCTGGTGTGCGAAAGCGAGAACATGGCGAGTACCCCATGGCCAAGCATGTAGCTGCCCGAAACCAGATGACCTTTAAGATCCCTTCCAACCCCCAACCATTCCATGATTCTATGATCTTTAAGATTTCTCCCAGCCCAACCTTTCCATAGTTTGATGATCTTTAAGGTTCCTACCAACCCAAACCGTTCTATGGTTCTGTGATCTTTAAGGTTCCTCCCAACCAAAGCCATTCTACGATTCTATGAATGGTGCTGGGGGTGCACTGGCACTGTTGCAGCGCTGCAGGGTGCATTGGTTATCCACAGCTCTGGGGACTGTGGGGACACCGCAGACATGGCAGGACAGCAGTGCTGGTGTCCCCGGGGCCACACGGTGCTTTTAGGTGCTGCACTGCACTGTCTGCGGTAATGATTTGTTACTTGTAAAACCACTGTGATTAACTACAGTTTAGCCTCCTAGTTTCATGTCTTATCATGTTTCATCTCTCACAAAAGACATTTACAGTCTATTTTCAACTTCAAAGCAAATGCTTCTTGCATGAGCATTAAGGAAGGCAAATATTTAAGCAGAACCTGTATGGTATTAGCGTCTCTTGATGTTCCCTGCTGAGTGAGGATTGATGGCTGCCCAAAGAGGCAGCTTTTTCCTATTGTTTTATGCACCAGTGATTAATACTTCATGTTCCCACTGTTATATATTTGCTGGCTGGCACTGGCCAAACCTGACAGTGCTTTCTTCATGTCTTACATGTCTAGCTCGTATGCAGTGCGATATAGGAAGTGCGACTCTTGGCAAAGCCCCGTGGTCTTATTGAAGCCTCCTGTGTGAGTTTTCCTAGTTGTGCTCATCTTGATGGCATAAGGACCTATGACATGTCTCCCTTCCCCTGGATATCACTGTCCTGTCACTTTGTTTTGCTCTACGCCTGTCCTTTTTTCCATCCTTCAGGGTCTCACTGTGGGATGGGGACAGCAGCTTCCCTCCCTTAGGGGCTGTGTGCCACCTGTTCCTGGTGTGGACACTGGGGATGATACTGGGGCACAGGGATGGCACTGGGCCATGGTTGCCCTTACCTGAGCCACTCCAAAAGTTTCATGGTTAACCATGTCAAAGCAGGAGGAAAATAGCCCAGGACCAAATTCCTCTGCTTTGAACCCGATGACACACTGCCGTGCATTTGTCTGAATGCAAAACATATTAAGCCCAGGAACTGCAAGGGACGGCTCTGCTTATCATCCAGCTTGGAGTTCATATAATTCAATTAGGATGAACAGTAAATATAGCTCGTTTTAATTTAGATGGAGGGCTTGCTTCGGCTCTACCCTTTAATTTCAGGAGAAGGGAAGCAGTGGGAGGACTGCCAAGAATTTTTTTTGCCAAACCCACAGCGGCTCTGGGGCCACCTCCAAGTGGGCACCCTTGTGGGGTTCCTCCGAGCACCGAGACCACAAAGTTTCAGCAGTGTTAGATGCAAAACTGAGACTGGAAAGCCACTGGGAGGAATCAGTGGTGCAATCTGCTGGGAGAGGACGTGATCAGCTCAGGAAAGAGCTGTGGACACACGTCTTTGGGACTGTGTGGCATCCTTAGGAGATGGTTTTACATGCGTGCATCTTTTCTGCATCACGGTCTATCTTTGTTCCCCTCTGATGTCTTGAAGCAGGGATGGTATTTTATGGCCCTGCTTGTGCCTGCCAGCAGCACGACAGCTCTGCTGGAAGTTAACTTCTCTGTGCTTTAAGCATCTTGCAGGCATAAAATCAAAGTGAGGGATCAAACCTGTTAATCTCTGATTAATTTAAGCTGTTAACTCTGTTGGGCCAAGTGCTCGGGCTCTGATGGGGGACAGAGTGCTCAGGGAGTGCTCAGCAATGTCCCTGTCCATCTGTCTATCCATACAGGCACTGCACACTCCGTGCAAAATTTGGACAAAACTGATTTTTTTGCCACAGACTCATCCGCCTGAATGAGGCGACCCTGGCTGTGGCACTTTCCATCTGCTTGCCTCAGAATATCATGGATGCATGGGATCATCAAGGTTGGAAAAGCCCTCTGAGACCCCCAAGCCCAACTCTAACCCTGTGCCCCCGTGGGCAGTGATGGTTTCAGGTGGGTTTAGGTGAACACCTCTGCCTGGGTGTAGGTGAAAAGGGTGGTGGGGGGGAATAATAAGGAGCTGCTATTTGCCAATACACACTGCAGGGCGAGACGGATCGTGTCTTCAATTACAGCTGCTCACGTGCGTGAGCCACCAAAATATGCAAGGTATTCATTTAATTTCTCCATTTGAGGCCAGCACGGTATCTTGATGCTTATCAAAACAGAGCTTTGGATGTATGCTCTGGGGAGGAAACTTACTCCCGCAGACAGCCAACGTCAAGCTGAGACACCACTTAAATCTTCAAAACGGGGCCCATGCTGAACATGGATGTGGGCTGTTCCTGGTTGGAGCAGATTGCTGTTATCATGCAGGATCTGAGTTTCTCTTCCACGTGGCAGAAGGCCTTGAAAGCGTCCTGACCCCTCTCCTCTGACCAGGGCAGTGCCACGGGAGCTGCAGCTCTGAGCTCAGCCTCTGCTGTTCTGCAGGCACGCATCCCCAATGACACACAGCCCCAGACACAGGGCTGCAGCCCATGGGGAAGGCTCAGTGACTGCAAAGCCATAAAGCAGTCTGTAAAATTAGTGGCTAATTAGCAGTGACCCCGTGCAGGATGCCACTGCAGTGTGGCTCCCAGTGCTGAGGCGTTTGTCTATAGCCCAGAGCTACCATGTGGTAATTGCAAAATTAGGGCAAAACAAGTGATTTCTTGCTACAGATGAGAAGAACTAACAGAAAGGAGATCACCTCCGTCTGCAGGATGGGGCACAGCTTTACCTTATCCGCAGGCAGGGTGTGCTCTGCCTCCTCCAGGGGTTTGCAGAAGGGTCTGGGTGCTGTGCTCCCTGCATGGAGCGCAGTGAGTAGGAATGGAGGATGGGTGGCAGTGGTGATGCACGGTATGGTTCTGTGACACCAAACCTGTTATCCCCTGCTGAATCAGCCCCGTAGAGGCCCTTGCAGCCTCTGTGCCGGTGAAACCAGTTGGATGTTGGTTAGATATTTGTTGCATATTGGTTGGACATTGGTTGTTGGTAAACTTGGAAGGTTGGTGTAGGCAGCCCCAAGCTAGACAGCCATCAAGGGGAGCTGAACCGAGTGCTGCAAAGCATTTGCCATAGAATCTGAAGAATTTGGAGAGAAACCCCCAAAGAAATTAAGCACAGATGGGTTGCAGGGGGAAAAAAAGAAGCACAAATTCCTCCACCTCTTCTTGTCCCCTCTGTAGTTCAGAGCTGGCTGAGGGGCCGAGTGGGTTCCGTGGTTAGGACATTGGCTCCTGTAGCATCCCATCCTTCAGGATCCCATCCCACAGGAACCCATCCTACAGTTTCTCATCCTGCAGATTCTTATCTTGCAGGATCCCATTCCACACCCACATATGGTCTCACCCCCAGAGCAGCAGCCCTCGGGAGCAGCAAAGTGCAGAGGATGCGTGTGACAACCAGGAACATTTCTTGCTCAATTAACAGCACCGGGAGAGGCCCTGGGGCACAGCTGAAGGATGATGCAAGGAGCGCCAGCAGCCCCAGCCCCACACCAGCATTTCTGTGCCATAATTGCTGGGATGTGGGGTTTTCTGCTTGGGCTGCATCCGTGTGCTTTGGACAGTTTGAGTACAACATTAAGATTTCTTCTCTTACGGCACACTCAGTGCTGCTGATTGCATTAATGGGTAGAAATGAGGTATAATTGTTCCTTTGTGCAAAATCCATCAGCAGAACGGCAGCAGCTCGAGCTGTGGGCGCTCCCAATCTGATCCCCGACTGCAGTGGTAAGGAAAGCCGCGGGCTGCCCCCAGCGGGCGGAGCAGAACGGGTCATGCCTTGGGGTGTTTTTCCCCCTCCGAAGGTGCTGTGGATAATTGCCGTTGTGTAGGGCTAATTGTACGGCGGCGCGTTCAATGCGTTCCCATATGCGGAGCGGCGCTAAACGACATCCAGATGAAGCGAGCGCTGGCACGGGGCCGGGCCGGAGGAAGGAGGCGTGTGCACGGATGTGGCCCTCCAGATGCAAGCAATAAGGCCAGCGGATCTTGATTTCATCTGTCAAGTAATTGGGCTGGAAGTCTGTGCATGCTAATGACTCCACATCAAGCGGCTCAGGGCTCAGATGTGACCCATCCTGCTCCCCAGGGAGCACGGGCGGCTGCAGCCCGCGGTGGTCGTGATGAATATCCCCCAGATGTTATCCCATCGGGTGAGCGAGCTCCACATGGATGTTGGTAATAATACCAAAGATCTGAGGTTAAAAAGGACCGGGGGGCATCCACATGGGCTCCTGTGGACTGTGGGGAGGATGAGAGGGGCTGGGGGGCAGCCCCACTGCGTGGTCCCCACACTGAGGTGCCCGCAGACCTCACTGGGCCTGGAAGGGTCGATGTTGCTCCTGAGGGTGGTGCCCCAGGATTTGGGGATCATTGAGGGTCTGCCCATCTGTAACCTCCAAATCTTGTCCGTCTCCTGTGTGGGGCATGGAGGGGCAATTCTGCAGAGCGGCTTTGGAGGTGGCCCCTTCTCCTCCTTACCTGGCCAGGAACCATCCCAATGGCATGTTAGGTTGGATGTCACCAGTCTGGGATGCCTTGGAACCAGCTGCAGTGCTGCGTGGGATGATGGTGCTGCTCGCTCAGCCCAGGATAATAGGGTTGGTGTCAGAGCAGAGCAGAGATCTCACCCAGCTCAACATCCCTTGGCCAGGATGTGATGCAGCACAAGGACATGCTGTTTCCACTGCTGGGCAGAGCCTGTCCCCTCCTGGTGCTGACACAGGCACTCAACCCCTGGCTCAGGGAGCAGAGTGAGGGATGGACATCCCCCCATCATGATGCTAAACCCACCACCAGAATCTCAGATTTTATACACTCATGTTGCTTTCAACCACTGGCAATCCTGCACTGTGGACACCTGGGATGCTCTCCACTTCCTTCCAACATGAGCTCTTCTGATATCCAGCCAAAGCTATGGGGCCCACCATGGGATGCTGGTGGGTACCATGTACCCACATGGAATGATGTGGTTCCATCAATCCCATGTTCCCCCAGAGCCACTCACTCTGAGCAGCCTCAGGTTACCACAGCTTCGGTCCTGGCTCCATCTCTCACAGATGCAGCAGGGGCCAGCTGATCCGCCTGAAAGCTGCTGTCATCAGCCCAGCTCCAGACACAGCCCCTCTCCCTCCAGTGGGGTTGCACTAACCTGCACTGTGGGGTCAAGCAGCACATGAGGTGTGTGTGCTATAGGAACCAGATGCCCACTGTCACCAGGAAAGGAGATCCTCACCAAGAGGCTTTTGTCTCCAAGCTCAGCCTTTTCCAAGCTTTTTCCCACCATGTGTGTGCTGGGAGGGGGCCGGGCACCAGGAAGCACGATCTCAGTGCTATTGAAGCGTGCAGATAAGCGCACGCAATCCCCCAGCACCTGCACTTTATTGGTGTGAAGGTATTGCAGCCGGCAGGCAGACCCCACGCCCGCTCCTATTCGGAGTTTTCCAGCCCCCTGCTGAGTGCTGCAGCACGTGCTCTGCAGATGGTGAGAGATGGGAGATCAGCCCTCACCACTGAGCATGGCATGGGGATCTGCAGGGACCGTAGCGGGTTGACAGAGCTAAGCCTGGAGTACACAGTGAAAAGGGACAAAGAGAACACGTTTCCTGCGTGCATGGCTTGAACCATTGGTTTGAGGGCAGTGGGCTCGCTGGGGGCTGAAAGTTGTGTTTCTGACCCAAAGTGGCAGCTGGGTTCTTCTTCTACTGACAAACTCCTGAAGTTGAGGATTTCACCCATGGAAATCTCCAAATGCTGCTATTCCTCCTCGATGCATTCAAGACTCTTTCTCCAAAACTTCTCTCTGTGTTTTGCTGTGGCTCAGCTCCGCTCCACACGCTGCAGCTGTTGATCCCACACCTTCCCCTCTGCTTCACCACTGGAAACGTGACTGCATTGGAGCCAAACGAAAGCAGCCCCACACCTGAGCCAGGAATTAGCAGTGTGAATGCTGGAGTTTCATAGACTCATAAATGCAGCCATCTGTGCCTTGCGACGTTTTGTTTAAAGTCAAGCAAGCAAAGCAATCCCCTGCCCACAAATTATTATTATTGTTATTATTCTGCAAAATAAAAAGAGGAAACTTGTAAACTGATTTGCTTGAAGCAAGTTGCTTCCCACAGAGTTTGGGCATGGCAGTGTGGAGCTCTCTGCTCCGTGGTGTGAACACACGATGCTGGAGAGAGAACAGCTTCATGTGCACACGGGGGAAGGATTTTGCCAGTGGTGAGGGGATCATCACATCTCCACGCTTCAAGACAACAAGCTCTGCTGGTGTGGGGTGGCATGGAGATGCCCAGCTGTGCTCCAGCCCTCCCATCTTTCAGTGGGTGCCCAGAGCAGCTCACTTCTGCTGAGTTGAAGGATGCCATTGATTTAGACCTGCAAACAGGCACCACGCAGGATGAATGCTTGTGTTCGTGTTCATCGATGGCTGCTCATTGGGATGCTTCCAAGCATATTGGATATACATCTATCTGGCATGTAATTAACTCTAAATGAGATCACCAATGAACACTTAATGATGGCTCCACTGAGTTATTACACTCACGAGGAGCAGGTAAGCAGTTGTCGAGATACCACTGGCCAGTCAGTCAACCATGCACCACACTGGCTGACATAGCAGACAGGCAGAAACAACTATGGGGCAAAGGACTGCTAATTAGGGGCAGCTAATGAGGGCAGCTAACCAGGGTGGGGTCCCCAGGCTGCAGCCAAATGCATTCCCGATACATCAGCTTTGGCTGCAGCAATTCTTCCCCTGCAAACACAGTGATATTTGGTGGCTTCTCCAAGGGGTTTACTCTCTCAGCTGGAAATGGCTTTTTGTTTGTCTGGGGGCAACCTGACAGTCCTTTGGTGAACTGCCAACTCCATCCCAATGGGATTTCACCCTGTATATCTCCACAGGATTAAAAAGTCCTCTAGAAAAATAAAGAAAATCCTATAGAAGAATCCTGCGACCAGATGCTGGGTATCAGAAAACCAACAGAAAATGTGCCTTTGTTTTTGTGCCTTCCCACTCCCCGTGTCTCTTTGCTTTCAGGATAATATGAAGCTGTTGTCACTGCTGAGATTTCGCCCAGGAGGGCACCAATAAGGGAGTAATTGCACTCAGCCTCAAGTTTGCTTTTGCTTGGAAGAATGAGAAGGAAAGCAGAGCCGAGGCTGGGAAGTGGGGTGGAGGATGGCACAGTTAATAGCTGGAGTCCCGGGGATGGGGTTTGGGCAGAGATGGGCTGTGTCTGATACCCTGCAGCTCTGCCTGCTCTAATAAAAATCGCACATTTCACAGATATTACTATTTAACATTGAAGCTTTAAAAAAAATAAAAATAAAAAATCAGTGGGTTTTGGCTGCTTTATCCCCTTATTGGGATTATTTAAATCAAAAGCAGAACCAGGGGGCAGGCTCCCTCTGTAAATGCCATGGCCCGGCGCCAGGCGGCTCCGCGCTGCTGCGGGCGGCCGCAGAGGCGGCGAGGACCTGGGAATAGGGCCGCCCTGCAGGGACCCATATCCCGCCCCACCGCTGCCGTTTTGGACAGAGCAGCGTGGAGCTGAACCCTGGGCTGTTGCGAGCAGCGAGGGCTTGGGGTGAACGTCCTCCTGCCTGGGGCACACTGCGAGCACCAGCGTTTGCCTCCTACAAGATGCGCTGTCGCTATTTGGGAGCTGTGGGGCAGGAACGTCCCGGCGGTGGCACGGGGCGTGGCACGGGAGCTGGGGCACGGGGCTGTCTGCAGCTCGCTCGGGTTGCTGTAGCTACGGGCAATTTTCTGTGTTCAAGTTTTGCGAAACCATATTAAGAAAAATCTCGCCCTGGCGCTGCTGGCTCTCCTCCAGGCTGGAAATTGCATTCCCCAGCTTGAAATTCCTCCCGGAGTTTCAGATGGAGAATGTACAACTTCACTTTCCATCTTGAGCTGCTGTCACACATTTTAATAACAGGGGCTGTGCTACACCCCAGAGGTGGCCGTGTGCCAGCGAACCCGTTGGAGCGCTTGCGGTGAAGGTTTGGATGGTGGTGAAGGCAATGAGAGAATGGAGGAGCTCCAGCCCTGCTCCTGGCTCCATGCAGCCCTTCCCAAGCCTCACATGAGGATGAGGATGGAGCCCACAGGTTAATTTTCAGTGCCCATGGTGATGGGCTCGCTGTGTCTCCTTCAACTCAATTGGAAACTCCAGCTCTTGGATTGGATCCGTTTGCTGCACCGCAGCGCCTGCAGTCCTGGTTACGAAGAATCACAATGCATTCCTCCTTCTCCCTCATGCTCATATCCATCCAAGAAGTGAGGGCCTGGCCCCAGCAAGCTCTGAACTCAGGATAAGCCATCCTGGGTTTCTCCCTCTATGAGCTGCCTCTCCCCTCAGGGAGGATGGGGGCAGATCCCTCAGCGATGTTATTTTGAGGTTGTGATGGGGTGGACTTTGCTGGGAGCCTGGTGAACTGACTGAGACAGACACTCCCAAGGAGATGCACTCTGTCTCCTTGGCTGGTCTGTGCAGAGCTGGGATGCATCAGTCATGGGGTTGCTCACCCAGTGAGCATGGCTGTCTGCAGGACTCAGCCATCCCCATCTGGATTGGTACCCACATCCCTGTGCACAGAGACCTGCATCCCAAGGCACCAGGACCCACATCCCTGCACACAGGTTTGACCTTTGCCTCCCCGCTCCTCCCCTGGCTGCGGGTGCTGGCTCGCCCCTCTCCAAACCTCCTTTCATGGTTTGCTCTTTGAACCCAAGGAGCTGTGCCATATTTGTAAAACACACCGCCGTAATCAGGGAAACAGCCTTCCTAATTGGATTGGAAGGGCCCGGAGTAATTGGCTGTTTGGGAGCAGCCGTTTCGAATCAAGCTGTGTGCTCTTTAATAAGTTTACTCGCCTTTATCAGCTGGGCGAACTCCGCGGTGGAGGTGACCTGTTAAATGATCTCCTGTGTTGCTAAAGCGTTTTTTATCCCCGCTGATCCCTTGAGCCATTTTCTTTCTTTCTTTGTAATAACAGACTTCAGGAGACCCACGGTGGCTCCTGCCTGCGTGCTGCACAGCTGGGGGGGCTCTGGGAAAGGGGCTGGGGGGGGGGGGGAGGCCCGGGGAGTTATTGGGCCCCAGCCTGCCCGGGGGGGG
>VXAB01010205.1:195-13781 GCA_013399175.1 Odontophorus gujanensis
GGCGGCAGAGTGGAACCCCGCGGTGCTGCGGGGCGGGCTCGTGGGGCTGCGATCCCGCTGCTGGGGCTGTCCTGGACTCGGCCCCGGTTTGAGGGATGCGCCCGGTGCTCGGCCGCAGTGACGCCGTAGGGTACCCCGGCTCGGGATGGGGCACGGCCGTGCGCGCTGTCAGGGCAGCGATGCGGGGCTGCTCCGTGCCGTGCCGCGGGCCGGTGGCAGCGCGGTTGTGCTCTCTGGTGCAGGGTCATGCTCGGGTTACTGATTTCGGTGGGTTTCTAAAGCCAAAAATAGAGCGAAACGGCTCCATTTTTTTTTAGCGTTTTTGATTCCTTCCCCCACCTCAGCAGCTGTTCAAGTGTAAACAGTGCTGAAGGCCCTGGGCTCTCGGTGCCGTTTTCTGAACCAAAATGTGTCTGGAAAGCATTCGAGAGCCCGTGGGGAGCAGCTGGGTGGTTCCCAGTGGGTCCCCACATGGTGATGAGGATCAGCTCGGGGCCTCTCAGCCGCCTCCTGGCAGCCCCCCCAGCTGCATCCACATCCCCAGAGCACAGCACAGCCCCTAGGTCCTGCCCTGCTCCAGGCAGAAGTGAAACCGAGGTCCTGCAGAATCCTCGCTGCTGCCAAAAGTGATGTTGATATTTGGGGGATGAGTGCCACACGTCCGTCCTGCTGCTCTGCCCTGAGTTCATCACTTTCTGGCTGTTGTGTCGGCTTGATGGAGCAGACCCAGGGGCACAGCACATGCGGGCAGCAGCAGAGAGATGGGAGACCCCCCCACCCAAGGCTGGATGCATTTGGTGATGCACTCCTCAGCGCTACACAGCCACCCTGTGGGCTTCGTGGGCACAGTGCTAACAGCCCTAAACCACACTCTGCCTGCTTGGTATAAAGAAAGAAGAGGGATTTCTTGGCTATGATGTGGGGGATCGCTGCTTCTGCCCTACAAAGCATGTGGGAAGCCTCAGGTGCAGATGTTGCACTCAAAAAAAAGCTGGATGCTGGACACCTCACTGGGTTGGCAACATGGGGACAGCCGTGAGGTGCACGTTGGGGTACACAGTGCCAGGGCTCTCAGTGCTGAGGGTGTCTGGAGGGTTCTGTCACAGGGTGGGAACGCTGGGCTCTGTGGCTCTGTCTGTGCACGCAGCAGCAGAGGAAGGGAGGCACCGGCTGCTGCTTTCAGCTCTACGGAGCTGCACTGCCTCACGCGCCCCTGGGTTTTCCTTCCTCCCTGTTCCCCACCCCATGCTCTGCTGCGGCCCTTTGGTGAGATGGGCCTTGTAGGGAGGTGCAGGGCTTTAACCGGGCTGATGGCTTTAAGGGAAACCTCATGGGGCCTGTGAGCCGCAGCGGGGAGGTGCGGTGTCCATGGGATCTCAGGGGCCAGAAAGTGAGCAGAATGCTCCCTTCATTCCTGGAAAAAGGCACAGGAATAGCTTTGTCCAGCTCAGAACGCCAGCGGGGGTGTGGAGAGGGCCGTGCCCAGCCCAAACTGTGCCCAGCCCAAACCCTCCAACTGTCAGCCCCTAACACCCTCCCCATAGTGGGTTGTTTTGGTGCATCTCAGTGCTTTTAGCCAGGAAGGCCCAGACCGTGCCATGCTCCCCAGCAGGCAGCGGGTGATGCATGGGTGCAGCTCAGCACCCTCATGGAGCCACACACCCCCAGCACCCCCACAGCGTGCCGGGGCAGGGGCTGTTCCCATGTGCCCATCCCCACATGGGGTCTGCGCCCACCCCGTAGCCCGGGCAGCCCCGGGTGCTGCTGGAGGGCGGCCAGCTCCGCGCCGAGGCAGACGGCCGCTTGGAAAAACACACGGCGTTGCTGTGGTTTTTTTGTGATTCTTTTTTTTTTTTTTTTTTTTTTACTTGCAATTTTTTTTAAAGCAATTTTCCAGCTATTTTANATTATTTTTAAAGCAATTTTCCAGCTATTTTAGATAGGAAGGAAAAAGTCGAAGGGAATCTCTTCTTTTTTTTCTTTTTCTTTTTTTTTTTTTTTCTTTTTTTTTTTTTTTTTTTTTCCTTTTCTGTTTTGGAGCCTCTTTCACCCAGCTATTGGTGCAGTGCTTTGAAAACCCTGTTAGGTGGCTGGGACGTGGCTGAAGCCGTGGGACTGCCTGTGCCCACCCCATCCCTCCTCTCCACCTCTCAGCATGAGGGGGTGGGGGGACATCTCCAACCTCTGTCCCCCTGTGGCTGAGGGCGATCATCTCCTATTTCTGTATGATGGTCTGGGAACGAGCATGGTTGCATCCCTGGGGCTCTGGTTGCTGTGCCGCATTGGGACACGGCCCTGTGGGACAGATTGGGGTGATGCTTTGGGGCTCAGGGCCGCAGCCCCAGCCCTGGGGAGCTGTGTCCTGACCAGCTGCCCTGCTCCGGAAGCACATGCTGCCTGGCACTCGGCCTATGGATTGTGTTGGGGCTGAATGGCCGGCAGCCGATGTCTTCCGGGGATTGGGAGCTTCTCCCCATGCCAGTAGTAGGTTTCCCCCATCCCTGTCCCCTCTGTATGGCTTGCTGGCTTCCCTGTGCACCCCTGAGCACCACGTGGCTTCTGTCCCCCATTACCCACATCCCCATGCCACCTGTGACTGCTCCAGTGGCCTTTTGGGCTTGCCATGAGGTGAAGGAGTGGATTTGGAAGGGAGGTGGGGGGGCAGGCTGGTGGCTGTGCTCCCGGCTGCTGCACGTGCCATGGGCTGTGCCTGTGCCACGTCACTGCCCGGCCGTGCTGTGCTGGGATCCACTGCTCTGGGTGCTGCGGGGTGGCACCATTCCACATGGGGTTATTAGAGTTAATGAGGTACCGGAGCACTCCTGCTAAACAGGGATTATGAAAGGAAAAAATGCCTTCCCTGCAGCTACTGTGACTCAACATCAGCTTTGGAGGCCACGGCTCTGCACGTGCACACCCACGCTCCTCCCGGCCTGGGCTCCCACCGTGGGCTCAGGGTCATGCCTGCACCCCATTATCAGTGCCATAAAAGCCAGGGGAGCAGTGGGGAACCATGGGGATGGCTCTGCGGGCTGAGACAATATGCAGGGCAGGGATATGCTCTGGGGATGCTCAGAGGGTCGGTGGGGGCCACGCCAGTGCCCTGCTGTCACAGCTTCCCCGGCGGAGGTGGCACGGGGCTGGCACTGCGGTGGCTCTCGGTGCCCCTCGTGCAGTTCTGGTTCTGTGGGGCCAGGCGCTGTCCCCGCTGTGAGCAGTGATTTTCCGTGCGGTGCGGCTGGCTGCAGGGCTCCTTTTCCAAAGGAGCCAGGGGAAGCTCTGGGTGGAAAGAAAGCAAGAAACCCGATCCACCTCGCTGAGCGGAGAGCAGTTTTATTTCCGTCGGGTCAAGCCTGCGAGGTTCCAGCCAAATCGTATATTTTGGGCCAAATGAGAAACACGTGTCATCCACCGAGTCCCGTAAGCAGAGAAAGATGCTGCGGGTGCATGCTGGGTCCTGCCTGGGGCACGCGACTCCTCCTAGTGCAGACTGGGGACAGTGGGACACTCTGCCTGGAGGATACGGGGGTGTGACTCAATGCTTTCGTGGGATACCTGGCATCGCTGCACAGACAGTGATGTCCCAACTGCTGTGCCTTGGCCACAACCTCAGGCTGTGCTCTTGCAGGTTAATTTTAGCATAATCTCCATTTCTTGAGCTCTGCAGCTAGAGTGGAGCACCCCTGCCATGAGCTGCCTGGGGCCTCCTATAAAGCTGGATCTACACAGTGATGCACACACCTCGGGCACATGGGGACCTTCTGACACCTCTGTGGTGCTGTGTGGGTTGAGGGGACGGAGCTGATATGGAGTGTGGCCTAAGAGAGGGACCATAGGGACAGATGGATGGAAGAGAATGCACAAAATGCTGTGCTTTGGGATGTGGCATCCCAAACGGCGCTGCTTGGAGCTCCGGTGTTGAGGAATTGCTCCAGGCTGTTGTTCCTGCACAGAGAAGGGACAAGGGACGGGCAGTGTCCCTCTGAGCTTCCCCTTTCAGCTTCCCCTTTCTGCAGCTGGGTGACCTCACTCCTTCCTCCCTCCCTGTGCTGGAAGGGAGGGAGGGAGGGACGGATGTGCACAGCCTGCCAGAATGCTGCGTCCCCAGTGCTTGGGGTGACAGCAGCACTGCCACCAGGGCTGACACATTGCTGAAGCTGTCTGGGTTTTTCCCAGCCATGCAGAAACCCTTGGGTGTTGAGGCAGTGCCCCACTCTGGGCTCTGTCCCCACCTGCTGCTATCGAAGCCCATTATGTTTTCTCCTTTTTGGCATAGCAGGGTTAAACCAAACCCTGCTCTGGTCAGTGGAAACCCCTTGGTGGCAATGCTACTTCTGTGCTGTGCTTCACTCTGTAGTGGAAGTAACCACCCCAAAGAGGGGGAGTGGATTTGCCAGGTCCCTTGGAGTGCTCAGTGGAGATGTTCCAGCTCTCTGGGCTCCTCCCTGGCTTTTTGGGGCTGTTTCTTAACCCCAGGAGACCTGGCGCACCCCATGGGGGTCTCAGTGGTGGCAGCCCTGAGCTGCTGCTCACAGCTTGTGCCTTGCTTCTTCCGTAGGTGCTGGGGAGTCTGGGAAGAGCACCATCGTCAAACAGATGAAGTAAGTAGCGCAGAGACCTGCCCTGTCCCTACATCAGTGCTGGGGACACCTGGGCACATTGGGGTCAGGCTCTTGGGATGCACAGAACGGTGCCATGGTGACTGAAAGCACCTCGAGAAGGGCTGGGACGTTGCCAGTGGGGTTTCTGCTATCCCATGTGTCCACATGTTCCTGCTGCCTGGTTCCCACAGGCTGCGTGCTCTCCTGGGCAAGCAGCCACGTGAATATTTCATTGGCTGGCAGTGGAAGGGGAGGTGAGCTTGGGTGCCCATGGTTATGCCGGCAGCAGAGACTCATGGTGAAAGCGAACACCTGGCGGGGAGGTGAGTGGTGGCACCACAGGCAGGACACTCTGACCCTGTCCTCTGCCCCCAGGATCATCCATGAAGACGGCTACTCGGAGGAGGAGTGCCGGCAGTACAGAGCCGTGGTCTACAGCAACACCATCCAGTCCATCATGGCCATCATCAAGGCCATGGGGAACCTGCAGATCGACTTTGGGGACTCCTCCAGAGCGGTGCGTCTCCCTGTGAGCCTGCTGTGCCCACATCTCTTCTGGGAGCAGAACCTCCCAAAGCAGGACCAGGACTTAGGTGGCCCTGCCCGGTTCCTTCTGCTGCCCCACACTCCAGGACCTCCTAAGGCAGGGAAAACCCAAAGGATGAGTGGTGCGAGTGGGGAGGAAAAGTCGTGGGTTTCCTGGGATAGGAGAGTTGATTTTTGACATTCCTGTACTTTTTTTTTTTTTTNGTTTTTTTTTGCCTTCCTTTTTTTTTTTTTTTTTTTTTTTTTTGATGTGGGCATCTGCAGTGGGTTGGCGGGAATCCCTTGGGGCTCATGGAACTGATGCCTGGTTCTGCTGCAGGACGATGCCCGCCAGCTCTTTGCACTCTCTGGCACTGCAGAGGAGCAGGGCATCATGCCTGAGGACCTCGCCAACGTCATCCGGAGGCTGTGGGCTGACCATGGGGTCCAGGCCTGCTTCAACCGCTCCCGTGAATACCAGCTGAATGACTCTGCTGCCTAGTGAGTACCTTCCTCCTCCTCCTTCTCCTCCTCTTCTTTCTCTTCCTCAACCTGTCACAGTGGTATGGAGCTGTTCTGTGATGTTGGGTTTGGGGCAACGATCTCATAAATGACCAGAATCCAAGCTGGGACTCTCCCTGCAGATGTGAGCCCCTCCATGCTGGGCATGGGTCTTCTTTGTATGGGTGCTGTTTTCCTCTTGCAAGAAGATAATTAGTGCTTGATTTCTTTCTGGGTAGTTTTTCCTTTTATCTATTTATTTTTTTCTTGATTGGGTCAGTAGTGATGGGGACTGCAGGCCGTTCCCGGCCCCAGCTCCATGGATGCTTATCTGTATGGAGAGCATGAATCATGGAATGGCTTAGGTTGGAGGGGATCTTAAATATCATACAGTTCCACCCCTGCCATGGGCTGGGTGCTCCCCCAACTCAGGCTGCCCAGTGCCCCTTAGTGGCCTTGGACACCTCCAGGGATGGGCACCCACAGCTCTGGGCAGGAGTGCCAACCCCTCACCACCCTCTCAGTAAGGAGTTTACACCACCTAGTATCTTACCTAGATCTCACCTCTTTTAAGTTTAAAGCCATTCCCCCTTGTCCCATGCATGCAGGGAAATATCCCAAATAAAAAATGGGGACGTTTATTCTGAGTGTAGCACTCAAGACCGCTTGCTTTTTTGTTTTATCGTTTTCAAATGAGTTTATATGGCAGAAATCAGCATTCTGCTGGCGTAAGAGCTGGCAAGCTAGTGCTTGGAGAGGTAAATTGACTGCATCTGGTTCGGTTTATCCCCAACAAGATTTAATAAATCAGTTAATCTGCCTAAAGCACGATTGCTCTCCTGCACTGGGAAAACGATGCCCAAAAGCCGCTGCTGAAGGAGCCCGGGTGCTGCTGGCTGCTCAGCTGTGGGCTTTCAAGGCCCGGTGTCCATCGTGGCCCCACTCTGCACATGGGACGATGGGTCCCCCTTTGGGAAGTGCCATGCCAAGTGGTTTCTGTATGGCTGTCCCAGGATGAGCGTTTGTTCAGCGCTCGTGCCCCGGCCTGCACCCAGCAGTCGGGGCGACGTCCCCGCGCTGTGAGTGGGCTGGGGTCGGGCAGCCGGGCCCCTTTCCCTCCTGGTGACAGCGGGCCTGAAGTCCGAGCCCGGCGCAGCCCTGCCTCCCCGCCGCTCGCTTCCTGTTTTTGTGGCAGCCGCGGGCCGGGCGATTTCCGGCTGTTTTTGAGCTCTGCACAGAGGTGCGGTCCAGCCGTGTCACCGCCGTGCTGCCCCACGCCCTGCGTGGGGTCCCCACCACTACCGGCTCTCTGCATCCCGCGCGGCCCGCCCGGGATTACAGCCCCGCATCAGCGTGGCCTCGTGTGGCTGCCTGTCGTAACCCAATTAACTCAAGCCGCAGCGATTACAGCTGCTGGGGGCCGAGCGCTGCGCCCGCTTCCTCCGGGACCGGGCCTTTGTGCGTGTGACTATAGCGGCACCGCGCCAGCAGCGGTTTCCGCTGGGCCGCGGCCTGTTGCCGTGGTGATGAATGCTTTCCTCCTTCCGTTTCCCTGGGCTGGAGCGTCATGGCAGTGCAGGCCTGCTCCCCTGGGCCACGTCACCTGCCGGGCTGCGTCCCCGTGTCCCTGCTCAGGACTGGCGGCGCGGTCTCACGGAGATACCCGGCTTGGCCTTGCCCACCCCACGTGGTGTGGGCCTGCTGTGCCACTCAGTGTGCCCTCACCACCTCATGCCATCCTGCCCCCCTCCCCCCCCCAGCTACCTGAATGACCTGGAGAGGATAGCGCGGGCCGACTACATCCCCACCCAGCAGGATGTGCTGCGCACCCGAGTGAAGACCACCGGCATCGTGGAGACCCACTTCACCTTCAAGGATCTGCACTTCAAGTAGGTCTGGGTGCAGACCCTCCCTTCTCCGCTCCCCTCAGTGCACCAGCCTGATGCTGAGCTGCTGCTGGTGAGGGACATCGGGGTTGGCCAGCCAAGGCTGCACGGCACCCCTCTCTGCTCACCTGGGGCTATGGAAGGTGTGGCAGGGATGGGCAGGGTGGCCCTGGGGGGTCACAGCGGTGACAGAGCCTCCCCAGCAGCCAAGTGGAAGGAAGAATCCATCCGAGAGTCAGGAAAATCAATCCAGGAGGACACAGTGCTCCATGGAGCCTGGGCATCCTCTGGTGCCCACAAGGGGAGAGATGTGTGGCTCACATCATCCCATCTGTGCACCCTGAGCCCAGCACTGGTGGGACATAAGTCCAGCATTTCTGTGGGGGCATCACCTGGCTCTGCTGGGGAAACTGAGGCAGGGCTGGGGGTGCAGGAGTTGGAGTGCTATCTGCCCAGACTGCCCTTGCTTTGCAGGATGTTTGACGTGGGTGGCCAGCGCTCAGAGCGGAAGAAGTGGATCCACTGCTTCGAGGGGGTGACAGCCATCATTTTCTGTGTGGCCCTGAGTGCCTACGACCTGGTGCTGGCAGAAGATGAGGAGATGGTGAGTGAGGGGGTTGGAAGTTCAGGTTTAGGATGCTCCAGGAGATCCCTACCCCATGCTGCCAGCAGTGACCTACTACCCCATTGTGGTGGCTGCTGGCATGGTGCAGCAGAGTGGTCATGGCAGTGTGGGCTTTGGTAGCAGCCTGGCCCAAGCCCGGTACCCAGCTCCGTGGCCAGTGGCTCGTGGAATGGCAGCTCGTTCCTGCCTGTCTGATGCAGTGCCCTTCCCCTGGTAGAACCGGATGCACGAGAGCATGAAGCTATTCGACAGCATCTGCAACAACAAGTGGTTCACGGACACGTCCATCATCCTCTTCCTCAACAAGAAGGACCTCTTCGAGGAGAAGATCGTGCACAGCCCCCTGACCATCTGCTTCCCAGAGTACACAGGTGCGCAGCAGGCGGTGCTGGCCCTGTCAGGGCTTCATCTGCAGCAACCCCTTGCCTTGGGGTTCCAGGGGAGAATGGCAATGGGGACAGTGGCTCTTCTGGCTCTGGGTGTGGGGTCCCTGCTTCAGCAGCCTCTGGGATTCCTTGCAGAGAATCCTTAGGGCTGGTGGGGTGGCCCTGAGGTGTGGGTCCTGCTGTGGTCATTGTACTTTGGTCTCACCACTACAAGTGGTGTAGCTTGTGGGGACAGCAGCGTGGCCCATGGCAGTGTGGAGGTGAGTGGCCCTTGGGGTGCTGTGGGGACAGGGGAGAGTTTTGGGAAGGAGTGGAGGAGCTGGGTTAGGAGCAGCCCTGGTTTGTGGCTTATTGCAGCCCAGGCTGCACCTGGACACACTCTTAAGGCAATGCGTGGATAAAGCAGAGGTGATGAGAAGAATAAGAGGCTTAGGAAGCTGCGGGGGCTGAGATGGGGACAGGCAGTGAGGGAGCCCTGGGGCTGCACTGTGCACCCTGTGAGCATGGTGGTGTCCCTGCCTCACCATGGTACTCAGGCTGGTGACTTGGGGACTTGTGTCCCAGCAAGGCCACGTGGCTAGATAAGGGAGGCAGCTTTGATGCAGCTTTGGGGGAGGATGAGTGGGAGCTAAACCCAAAGCTCTTTGGGGTCTGGGGGGCTGTGGCATATCCCCAGCATCATCTCTGCCTTCCCAGGTGCCAACAAGTACGATGAGGCTGCCGGCTACATCCAGAGCAAGTTTGAGGACCTGAACAAGCGGAAGGACACCAAGGAGATCTACACACACTTCACCTGTGCCACCGACACCAAGAACGTGCAGTTTGTCTTTGATGCCGTCACTGACGTCATCATCAAAAACAACCTGAAGGACTGCGGGCTCTTCTGAGGGCGGCAAGGTGGGCACGGGGCCCCTCCAAAACCCACGAGGGCCATCCCCATCCTGCTGCCCAGCCCAGGGCACCCCCACCCCTCTGACCCCATACCCAGCCCACTCATGGCTTGCTCTTTTTTAGGACGCACCGACGAAGGGAGGACCGCGCCCAGCGATTCTGCTTCTCCTCTGGTTTCATTCCCCAACCCTCTAAAGAGACGTTTTGGTGATGGCCGTGGTGGCAGCAGTGGGGACACACCACCTGCGACGCCTGACCCAGGGCTGTCCCCATTCACCCCCGGTGTCCCCCCGTGCCCCTTTCGCCTTCTGGGCCGGGGAGAGGAGGATTTCTCTCTCGGTTTGTAACCGGTCGCCACCACCCCAGCCTTTCCTTTTTATTTGGTTCCGCACCGTTTACATCCAAAACGTCGTGTTCACAGGGGCCACAGAGCTCCCAGCAGCACAGGGGCCGATGAGGGGACCCCCCCAGGAAACACGACCGAAAACATTCCTTTTAATAANCCCCAGGAAACACACCCCAAAAAATTCTTTTTAAAAACAAAAAAAAAAAAAAAAAAAAAGAAAAAAAAAAGGAAAAAAACCCACACGCGCGTACACCCACCCACACATACACACACACACACACACACCCACACACCAAGCTTGGTTTACGTTGCTTTTTAAAGAAACCTTTTTAAGAAACTATTTAAAAGCGTCAAGTGCTAAGTGGTCGCGTCGTCTTCGTGCAGGTGATGCCGAAACCGTGTGCCTTGCAGGGGGGTCCCCTTTGTCTGGCGCCGGGCTGGGGGGAGAGGGCTGGTGCCCCCCTGCCCCTTTCTAATAGGGCCTAGCAGGTAGGGCTAGCTGTGCTGGGGGGCAGACCCTGCTGTACAGGGCTGCCCTCCTTCCCCTCTCTCTGTCCCTCAGCTCCTGCTTTTCCTACGGGATGTTTTTCTGAATTGTTCACATGGTTTGAGATAATAAAATGTAGAAAGGAAAAAAAAAAAATGACATTCCCCCCCCTCCATACCAATGTGAGGGGTGATGTGGCTGCTTTCTTCTTCCTCTGCGGGGCTCTAAGGGGGAGTGGGGTTGTAGGGAAGGGGTGGCAGCGATCTGAGGTCCCCTACAGGTGTGGGGTGGGACGTGTGGGCTCAGAGCCCCTCTGGGTGTTCTGATAGGTGGGGTCCCCTGCAGGGTGGCAGTCATGTGGGGATGCCTTCATGGTGCTGTGGTGGCATTCCCAGGGGCATCCCGTGTCCCTAGGGGGATCCAGCACCACTCAACACCAAGGGATGCCCCAGGACACCAGGTGTTACCCAGTGTTCCCCAGCACCCAGGAGTGCAAGCAGGGGGTTGGCTGGAGGGAGGCTCTGGAGCTGCGCCGGTCACCTTGCTGAGGTTTGGGGTCATGCAGAAGCAGTGGCAGAGGGTGGGTAGGGGTACCAGTGAGGGGGTGGGGGCCGTAGGGGCTGGGGCTCAGAAAAGCCCACAGTCCTTGAGGTTCTCCTTGATGATGATGTCAGTGACGGCGTCAAAGACGAACTTGACATTCTCAGTATCAGTGGCACAGGTCATGTGGGAGTAGATCTCCTTCACGTCCCGACGCATGTTCAGCTCCAGGAACTGCAGCTTGATGTAGTTGCCAGCATCATCGTAAGTGTTGGGACCTACAAGCAGGGCCATGGGTCCCCAGCACCCTTCAGCCCCTACATTCCCCTGCCATCACCCCATAGCCCAGACCTTAAGCTGGGTGCTTAGGGTGCTGGGAACACCTGGTGGGTGTCTGGCACGGGGTGCTAGCACCCAGACCACCCCCCCAGGGGGTGATTGTGACCGCCCTCACCATCGTAGTCGGGGAAGCAGATGCTGAGGTGTGCCTTCTTGATCTTCTCCAGGAAGACATCCTTCTTGTTGAGGAAGAGGACGATAGAGGTGGTGGCAAAGTAGCGGTGGTTGCAGATGCTGTTGAAGAGGTGCAGGCTCTCATGCATGCGGTTCTGTGGGAGGACACAGCCTCATCAGCCCCCCTGCAACCCCACAGCCCCCTGATTCCCCTTGGCACAGCCACCTACCACTTCATCATCCTCCACCAGCACCATGTCGTAGGCGCTGAGCGCCGCGATGAAGATGATGCACGTCACTCCCTCAAAGCAATGGATCCACTTCTTGCGCTCTGAGCGCTGTCCCCCCACGTCAAACATCCTGCAGGGTGGGACCAGGGGGCTCAGCATCCCCCCACTACCCACCGCCCCAACACTGGGGACCTCAGCCCCTACCTGAAGTTGAGGTCCTTGAAGGAGAACTGGGTTTCAATGATGCCAGTGGTTTTGACACGGGAACGCAGCACATCCTGCTCGGTGGGGACATAGCCAGGGGTCACCAGGCGCTCCAGGTCCGACAGGTAGCTGGTGGGCACAGCGTGAGGCATGTCCCACCATGGGTGCCCCCACCCACCTGCCCGCCCTGCACATACTATCCAGCTGAGTCGTTGAGCTGGTACTCGGAGGCCCGATCGAAGCAGGCCTGGATGCCCGCATCCTTCCAGAGCCGCCCAATGATGTCCGACATCTCCTTGGGCATGGTGCCCTCCTCAATGGTGTCTGAGAGGTGCAGCAGTTTGCGGGCGTCATCCTGCAAGGGATGGGGGCTCAGCGGGGATGGGGACCAGGGCACAGGTCTACACCCCATGCTGGGGCCCCCTCACCTGGCGGGCTGAGTCGCCATACTGGATGTTGAGCGTGGTCATGGCACGCACGATGGCCAGCATGGACTGCAGCGTGTTGCTGTAGATGATGGCGATGAACTCCAAGCACTCCTCCAGAGAGTAACCATCCTGGTGGATGATTCTGCCCAAGATGGGGGTGTGAGGCTGAGCGAGGTGCTGAGGGCACCCATGGCGCTGAGCTATAGGGTTGGGACACTTGTGGGCATTGAACTGGTGAATAGGGATACCCATATTGGGTGGATAATAAGGTGGTGGCACTCATAGGGCTGAACTATAGGGTAGAGCCACCCACAGGGCTGACTTATAGGATGGGAGAACTCATGGGACTGAATTGCAGGATGGGGCACTCGAGGGGCTGGGTAATAAAGCAGAGGAACCCGTTGCTGCAGTGTGGGGAACTGAGGGATGGATGCTCTCCCTGGCTGTGGTATGGGATGGAGAGATGGCACAGTACTACCCATGGGACTTACTTCATCTGCTTGACAATGGTGCTCTTCCCTGACTCCCCTGCTCCTGTGGGGACAGAGAGGGGACAACAGAGGTGACCACCACAAGGGGACACAGGGAAACACAGGGAGAGCAGCAGCTGGGTCTGGGAGGGCACTGGGGTGGTGCTGCTGGGGACTCAGCCAGAGGTGCGCTGGGGGAGCTGGGGATGGGGATGAAGTTGAGGATGGGATGGGGATGGGGATGGGGACACAGCAGTGGGGCACTGAGAGGGGATGCAGCCAGTGCCTGGACATAGAGATGGATGATATCCATGAGAGTACCACTAGGGGAAATGAGGGGGGGCTCTTGGAGAGGGATCCACCTTGCTGGGAAGAAGCAAGGGCAGCATCTGGGAGGACGTGGAGGGATCTGGGGTTGCTGGGATGGGGTTGAGGTGCTCGGCAGTGTGGGGGTGCTGAATGGGGTGAGTTTCAGAGATGCTGGGGAGTCTGAGGCTATTGGGTTTCAGAGAATGAGGACGACTTGTGGGAGGTTGAAGCATCCTCCAGAGCCGAGCCCACCTACCCAGCAGCAGCAGCTTGACAGTCCTG
The DNA here is from genome assembly GCA_013399175.1 of Odontophorus gujanensis. Taxonomy (NCBI): domain Eukaryota; kingdom Metazoa; phylum Chordata; class Aves; order Galliformes; family Odontophoridae; genus Odontophorus; species Odontophorus gujanensis. Next base: position 13,360 of record VXAB01010205.1, read on the forward strand.
GCATCCTTCTCAGCATCCTCCTTCAGCTTCTTCTCCAGCTCACGGGAGTGCTTCTCCTCAGCACTGGCTCCTGCACCCATCCTCGCCTCGGCCGCCCGCCGGCTCGCCCGCTCAGTGGAGGTCAGCACCAGGATGGGCAGCGTGCGCCAGCCCCCCGCCGCCTCCAGCGCTCACCCACCACCCGACTGCAGCCGCTGCTGCCACCCAAGTGGGCCAAGGACAGGGACAAGGAGCACAGCTTAAGCCACACTCCGGATAAAGCCCCGAAATCTTCCCCAGGCTGAGCTCAGCAATCCCTTGGCTCCCAGCGTCAGCGCTTCTGCGGGGAGGGCACACAACTGTCCCCTCCCAGACATGGTGGCTCAATGTCCCCAGGCCATGGCTATGCCGCATGGCAGGGATGGCCCTGTTGTCCCCAGCCG
>VXAB01010205.1:14569-29846 GCA_013399175.1 Odontophorus gujanensis
TGGTGCTGCTGGGGACTCAGCCAGAGGTGCGCTGGGGAGCTGGGGATGGGGATGAAGTTGAGGATGGGATGGGGATGGGGATGGGGACACAGCAGTGGGGCACTGAGAGGGGATGCAGCCAGTGCCTGGACATAGAGATGGATGATATCCATGAGAGTACCACTAGGGGAAATGAGGGGGGGCTCTTGGAGAGGGATCCACCTTGCTGGGAAGAAGCAAGGGCAGCATCTGGGAGGACGTGGAGGGATCTGGGGTTGCTGGGATGGGGTTGAGGTGCTCGGCAGTGTGGGGGTGCTGAATGGGGTGAGTTTCAGAGATGCTGGGGAGTCTGAGGCTATTGGGTTTCAGAGAATGAGGACGACTTGTGGGAGGTTGAAGCATCCTCCAGAGCCGAGCCCACCTACCCAGCAGCAGCAGCTTGACAGTCCTGGCATCCTTCTCAGCATCCTCCTTCAGCTTCTTCTCCAGCTCACGGGAGTGCTTCTCCTCAGCACTGGCTCCTGCACCCATCCTCGCCTCGGCCGCCCGCCGGCTCGCCCGCTCAGTGGAGGTCAGCACCAGGATGGGCAGCGTGCGCCAGCCCCCCGCCGCCTCCAGCGCTCACCCACCACCCGACTGCAGCCGCTGCTGCCACCCAAGTGGGCCAAGGACAGGGACAAGGAGCACAGCTTAAGCCACACTCCGGATAAAGCCCCGAAATCTTCCCCAGGCTGAGCTCAGCAATCCCTTGGCTCCCAGCGTCAGCGCTTCTGCGGGGAGGGCACACAACTGTCCCCTCCCAGACATGGTGGCTCAATGTCCCCAGGCCATGGCTATGCCGCATGGCAGGGATGGCCCTGTTGTCCCCAGCCGTAGCCACAGCCTTATAGTGGGGATGTCCCCACTGTCCCTAGTCATGGATATGGCCCCATTCCAGGGACGTCCCCGCTGTCCTCAGGCCACAGATATGGCCCTATAGTGGGGATGTCTTCCACCATCCCCACATCCCCCCCCTGTGAACCAGCCCAGTGTCCCCTCAGGAACCCCTGTCCGAAGTACCCCTAGTGTCATCCCCACCCCTGTGTCCCAGGCCCTTTCCAAGACCCTCACAATACCCTCAGCTCCTTTCAGTGCCCCCTGCCCCAGACCCCAGTGTCTCTAGGCCTCACCCAGCACCGCCAAGGATACCCCACGTCTCACCCCTCAGCATCCCCCAGTGCACCAAGGAGGCATCCTTGTGTCCCCAGGCCACCCCAGGTACCTCCCTGCATCCCCATGCCACTTATTTCCCCCCATNCCCACCCCCTGAGCTCAGCAGTGTCCCCCACTGCCTGGTCCCTGTCCCCAACAGAGCACACACAGGCATCTGTCCCAAAGCCAGTGTTTATTTGGGCGTGCTGTAGGCTGCAGGGAGGGGGGACATCTGGCCACCCCTGCACTCCTTCCCAACTATTTACAACCCCAGCGACGGGCAGGGTGCCCCATCTCACTCCTCCTGACCGTGTCCCCATCATGTGGCCAATGTCCTGTCCCCAGCGGGGGACAAGGCCACGTCCCCGTGCCTGCAGCCCAGCCTCCTCCCAGCTCTGGCTCCAAACTAACCGGAAGGGGAAACTGAGGCACTGAAGCTGAGCTCACCCAGTGCACCTTTCACTGCTGGCTTGTCCCCTCCCATCACTGGCTCGTCCCCCTCTGTGTGGCAGCACCATACTCCGAAGGACATCACCCCTCCTCCACCAACACCTCCCATCACATCAGAACCCGGAGCCCCGTGGACGGTGAGGGATGAGAGGCACAGGATGCAGCCACCCCCAGGTCCTCCACTGTCCCCAGTGCCGGGAGGTGATGCTGGTGTCACCCCAGTGACTATGTACAACCTGCAAATAAATACCGCCGCCGGCGGGAGAGGGCAGAGGGGGGTGAGCATGCGTGCGTGTCTGCCTGCATGGGTGTGGGTGTATATATATATTTATTTATTTATAGATATTTCTTTTTTAATATTAAAAGGAGGGAAAAATAGACCATTGTGCTACCAAAGTCCCTGGGGAGGGGTTCATGTGTGCCCGCAGCTCTCTGGCGGGTGATTCCGACGGCTCCGTGGTTTCTTCTGGTCCTGCAGCTCCTTGGCTTTGAGGGAGGCCAGCGGCTCGGGGGGGCCGGGGGCCGGAGGTCGCCCGAAGCCCTGGCAGTACTGGTCGAGGAGTCCCAGCTCGGGGCGGGTGAGCAGCTGCAGCAGGTCCTGGTAGCGCGGCGTGGGGGCTCCCGGCAGTGCGGCGGGGGGCAACTCGCCCTGCAGCAGGACGGCGTGCACGGCGCGGGCGGCTAGGACTCGCAGCTGCACCTTGGTCACCGTGTGCTTGAAGTTGTTCTCGGTGGCGGTGCAGGAGTAGAGGCCGCTGTCGGAGAGCTGCAGGGCACGCAGCAGCAAGCCCTGCTCTGTGCGCAGTGCCCGGCCGCCCTCTGTGCGCAGCTGTGGGGACAGAGGGGCTCAGCCAGATGTCAGCGTGCCGCTGGATCCAGGGCACAGCAGCCGGCTCCTACCTCTTTCCGTCGGTCGCTGTTGTCCTTCTGCAGCAGCCATTTGATGGTGGCTTGTGGCGAGCGGGGCTGGCACTCGAGGAAGGTGGTGCTGCCCTCCACCCCGTACTGCACGGCCTCCACCGTGTTCTTGTTGGCTGTGGGAGCAGGACGCGGCCATCAGGTCACACACGTGTCCCCAGGCCCCATCCTCCTCCTGCGCACGATGCTCTGCCCCTTGCAGCAGCAGCAGGGGTCTGCCTGCTGCCCATCCACCCTTCTCTGAAGCATCCATACATGCTCTTCCTTCTCCTGAATGTATCTATCCATGGTCAACCTCCTCTGAAGCAACCACCTGCGCTATTCTTTCTCCCTAGTGTATCCAACTACCCCCCAGGGCCCTCCACCCCTCCATCCATACATCCACCCATATATTTTCAACCTCCAACATTTCCATTCATTCATAAATCCAGTCACCCACCCATCAGTGCTTTTCCTTCTCACAGCGTAGCTATCCATCTGTGGTCATCCTACTCCAAAGCATCCAGCCATCCAGCTGTGCTTTTCTCCAACGTATCCATCCATTTATACATTCACGGTCAACCTTCTCCTCCCCCTTCTCCCAATGTATCCAACTGTCTATCGTCATCCTCCTCTGAAGCATCCATACATCAATCTGTGTTCTTCTTTCTCCCACTATATCCATGCATCCATGCATCCACCCACCTGCCCACCCCACAGTGCTTTTCCAATATATCCAATGCTTTTCCAGTACATCCACTCACACAACCCCCCCCTGCCCTCATGGTCACCCACCCACTCATCCCACAATCCATTGCCCACCTTCTCCCACCTCCTACCACTCATGACCCTCCAGGGCCTGCCTCACACCTCTCATCCCATCACTCTGGGGATGCACCATGCCCACTCACCATTGGAGTTGTAGCCCCGGCACTGGCGCATGGGGTTGCCGTGTCGGACGTCCTGTCGCCTGCTCCGCCTGAGGGGAGGCAGGAGGTGACCTGGGGATCCCCCTTGGGAACCCCTCCCCTCCCCCAGATCCCCACCTCTTGGAAGATGCTGAGTAGCGGCTGCAGGCCTTGCCATCCCAGGCACAGTATGGATCACGGGCCAAGCAGCAGTCAGCACAGGCTTCTCCATACACATCGCAACGATGCAGGGCCAGGTGGGTCACTCCTACAGCCGAGGACACGTAAAGCTGTTGCTGTTGGGGGGGACAGAGAGGACAGGGTAAGATGCCCCCTGGCCATATGGCCTTGTCCCCAGTACTGGGAGCAGTGGGGACTGCGCATCGCAGAGCTACTCAGGGGCACTCATGGGCCTCCTCGATGGCCACTGTCATGCTATGATGGCAACAGGCATACAGCATGTCCTAGTCCCCAAATCTAGCCACACGTGTCACTCACCCTCTTGGAGGAGATGGTCATCATCTTGATGGGTGCTGGCACCTAGATGGGAGCAGGAGTGAAGGACATGGAGTGAAGCACAGGGTGCGTCCCCCAGGCCCATGCCAGTAGCTGTGGGACTGAAAAGGCAGCTACAAGGGTCAGCAGGCAGAGGGACAATGCTGTGGACCTCCCTGGAACTGCTCGAGGGACTGGTCAGTGTCCCATCAGCTCCAGGGCTGGGCCAATGACACTTGGTGGTGATGGTCTCCCATCAGCTCTGGGCATGGGGTGGGCCAAAGACACTCAGCAGCAGCTGTAGGACAACCCAGTCCATACCTTGAACACTTCGATCTCCTCCAGCATCAGCTCCTCTGTCTCCATGTCGTCCCGGGGCAGCACAATGACTTTCTGCACCGTGCCCCTATCTGCAAGACAGCAGGGTGCCTGGACGCTCAGTGCCACCAGCAGTGGGCACCCGTGCCCTCCCCTCCTGGGAATGGGGTCTTTGATGGGGCCAGGAAGGACACCCCATGCCCATCTCCATCTCAGTTGCCTGTGACACTCAGGTCGCCACTCACAGCTAGTGGCTGCCACTGCTCAGGACAGGGGGACAGCATGGGGTTTGGGAAAGACCAGGATAGATCACAGTGGCCCTTGGATGGACAGTAAGGATGGAGAAGCACCAGGCTGGATAACAGTGGCCCTGACGTGGGGAATGATGCTGGAGAACTGGGCCTAGGCCACGGAAAGGATCAGGCTGGGTGTCCTAGGATGGACATGGGCACAGCAAATAGGATGGTGGTGTGCTAGGATAGACACTGGGGCACAAACAGGACCAGGCTGGATGGCGGCGTCCTAGGATGGGCACCAGGGCAGGGGACAGGTCACGACACTCCCAGGATCTACGGCACAGGGGTCTCAGCCCCTCGCCCTGCTCCACCATGGAGCAGAGGTGCCAGCAGAGGCATCCAGCCCCTGCGGTGCCCGTGCCCTCTGAGGCCGCGCTGGAGCATGCTGCGTTCTCTGCGGTGTGCGGCGTGGGTACCTGTGCCCAGGAAAAGCACCTCATAGCGCCCATCTGCCGCGTCCACCTGGTCAACAGCGATGGTGGTGAAGCGGTAGTTGACGTTGGTGCGCACAACCAGAGGCTGCCGGTGGGCTGGGTACACGGCGTGGTACATCAGAGGGTGCGAACGCATGAAGTTGATCACTTCATCAGGGTAGTCCTTGGTTGACTTCATGGAGGGTGTGAAGGTCCCCCCAGGGCACTGCAGGCAGGCAAAAGGCATTGGTGGGGTCCCCAGTGCCCTGGGACTACTGTCTCCGTGAGTGACAGAAGTCTTACTTACAGTGCCCGGCCGGGGGTAGGGCATTTTGCCCGTGTAGGGCATCCACTGGTAGTTGGGACCCTCCTTGTGGGCAAAGGGCCCATTGAACACCATGCGGATGTCGGCCATGGAGTAGACGCAGACGGCCGAGCCCTTGAACACTGACCTGGCAGGAAGTGCGGCACAGCTTCAGGGATGTGTGCCACCTATGTGCTGACACCGCCAGCATCCCCACCTCATCCCATGCCCACTTCGGGTCCACCAGGACCTTTATCCATCTCAACAAAAAGTCCCCAGCCCATACTGCAAGGGCACGGCACTCACCCCGATGCGGAGAAGACAGCATAGATAACGGGATTCTTGGTGTCCTGTGTCTGCTGGATGAAGACGTCCTCTTGGGACAGAAGGAAGAGCATGTTACCCCCACGGGGTGGCTGGGGACACTGACATGGGCTGGGCTCTGCCATGGTGGGGCAGCAATGGAATCCTCAGCCCTTCCAAATGGATACTGCATCATGTCCCCTCCTCAGAGTACCCTGAAAGCTTGTGGGGGTGCAGATGGACCATCGGGATCACCCAGCCCCCTCCCATGGAGCCCATGCACTCACGAAGCTCATCAAAGTGCGTCTCGATCCCATCGGGTCCTGGCACGGAACAGACGAGCCGGGCCTTCAGGAAGGTGCTCCATTTGTTCACCAGGCAGCAGTGCCCCCCATCATCGTTCTGTGTCAGAAGGGCCCAGCACTCAGCCCCACACACCCCACCACCAGCTCCCCCCCGCACCCTGTCCCCTCGCTGCACACACCAGGCAGATGCGTCCGATGCGGGAATAGACCCCAGGGCTGAGCGGGGCATCTGCCGACTTCTCCCGGAAGAAGAAGTAGAGTTTGTCATCATTCCTCTCGCTGCTGTCAGGGATGAGCTGGGCACGGACGAAGGCAGGGTCTGCAAGGGCACGACGCAGTGCTGTCAGCCCGGGGACACCCACAGGCTCCCACAAAGCCACCAGTGCGATGGCTTCCCCTCGCCATCCATCAGCCCATGCCCAGCCAGTGCTGACAGCTCCCCCTCCTCAATCCCTACCCCGGCAGCCCTCGCGCCCGGCAGGACCACCCCATCTGCTCTGCTCTGTTTATTCAGCTGCAGCTCTGGGGCCAGGGGTGCTCTAAGGGGGCAGGAAGAGCGCTCAGGGTCACTGACTACGGGGACACGGTTGAACGCTCAGCTCTGCGAGAACCCATACACAGGCTCTGGCAGAGGCAGCACTGTCTCTCACCAGTTGCGTGCTCCCACCGCTCTGCAAAGCCCCAGTATGTCTGTTACCGTGCCCCACAGAGGTATCCCCCTGTCCATCCGCCCTAGATTTCCAACCACCCATCCATCCACTCATCCATCCATCCCTTCCTTCCTTTCCCTCCACCTGTCCATCATCCATCCATCCACTCATTCACCCACCCATTCATCCTTCATCTCTCCACCCACTTGTCATTCACTTGCCCATCCATCTATATATCATCCATCCATCCATCCATCATCATCACACCTGCATCAGTTCATCCTCAGTCCATGCCCCCGCCCCTGGCTGCTGCCTCTGCAGGCAGGATGCAGCAGGACACAATCTATCTCATCCTTACAGTCAGAACCATGGGATTCCCAGGTCACCTGGGCCAATGTCACCCCATACCAACCGTTGAGCCAACGTGAATTGTACTGGTCTGTCCTCATGGCCGTCTGCTTGCCCATAGTGCGGAAGATGGCTGCATCAGTGCCCATGAAGTCGATGTAGACCCCGGCATAGAGCTCTTCATCTGCAGAGGGGAGGGATCAGGCCCCAGGTCCCTGCACCTTCTCCCACTGCCCCACCCAACCCCAGCAGGCAACCAGGAGATATTGCCTTTGGCCACCCCAGAGAGCACAGGAGGATGCTACCAGTCTGAAAGGACCCCCCCCTCCAGTCTGTGGGACTGGAGACAGTCAGTGCCTTGTGCCCAAGAGCCTGCAACAGCCCAGCTGCTCAAGGACATCGGGGCAATGCAGGTAGTGTCCCCTCCACCCAGCCCTGGCAGCCACAGGACTCACTTATCAGTGCAGAGACGGTGTCCACTTTGGGGTCGTAAGAACACTTCCCTTTGCCTGACTCCAGCTTGTCTGGCTCTAGGTAGAAGATATAATCCTGGAGAAGGAAGCAGAACAAGGGGCTTGTGGCAATTTCCACCTCCATCCCCATGGCACTTTCTGAGGCGGAGGCCTCTGTCGGATGGAGAGCAGTGGCTGCAGGCGTTGCCAGCAGGGGACGGATGCAGTGGGACCCTGTCGGGGTCTGCAGGGCTCCTGGGAAGCTGAGGTCTGCAGGAGATGCTCCTCTGGGTGAGGTGGGTGCTGCTCCGTGCCCTCTACTGTGTGGGTCCATTATCGCTCGCAGGGTTCCTACATCACTTCCTGACCCATCAGCGTGAAGGGACGAAGCCACTGCAGGAACTGCTTGGAGCACTGGGATCACACCAACTCCAGTCCTTCTCAGGCAGGGTTTGGCTGCAGGCACAGCCGGTGAGGAGCCGTCTTCCACCAACATCCATCGGGTGATTCAGGGCCAGCAACCCCCAGCACGGAAAGCTGCTCTCTTAGCTGCCACTGCGGCAAATCTGGCACCAACCCCCATGCCAGGGTGAAAAAAAAAATCCACTTCCCATAGACTAGAGGGATATTGGCCATGAGAATGCCAGCTATGGAAATGCTGGCCATTGGGATGCTGTCATGGGGGCGGCTAACCTTGAAGATGCTAGCCATGGTGATGCTAGTCATGGAGATACTAGCCATGGGAACACTGGATCCATGGGGATGCCAGTCATGGGGACATTAGTGATGGGGATGCTGGCCACAAGAATGCTATCTGTGTTGATGCTAGCCATAGGGACACTAGCCTCGAGAGCATCATCTATGGGGACATCATCCATGGTGAAGTTAGCCAAGGGGACACTACACTCTCCACAAGAATGTCAGCCATGGGGATGGGAGATGCTTGAGGTTTTTTCTCTCCCCACGCATCCCTTCCTGCAAGACTTGCTCATGCCAGTTTCTCTTGGTTCATGGGCACCCAGCCCAGCACCTAGAGGTGGGCACGGCCCCATTGGGACACCTCATTTCTGTCATTCCCATCACCACTCCACATCTCTGTCACTGCCACAAGCTCCTCCATCCTCTGCCCTGGTGGCAACCCCTCCATGGGCATGAAATGCATCCAGACTCAGCACCAGACAGGAGGTGCCTCTCACAGAGCTGGTGGCTGAGAGCATCACACTGTGCTCTCCTAATCTGTGCTGATGGGGACGTTTCCTTCCGAGAGGACAGGAAGCGGCAGGGTCAGCGACAGGCAGGACCTGTCTGAGCACCTACACATACCCCGTCCCATGCACTGACCCATGTTAGTCCAAGAGGAGACACTGTCAGGGCAGGCTGGATGCTGGCTGTCCCCAGAACCAGGGGACGTCACCTCCCTGACTCTACTGATGAAACGAGGTCCCCTCCCCAGTCAGAGCAAAGCAGATGGATGCTGGCCTGGCAGCTGCTCAGCAACATTGTTGTAGACCCTACCAAAACACCTCCTGCACATGGCTCTCTTGAGCCCCCTGCCTCTGCTGACACACTGATTTGCAGGGACACAGCAAGCCCAGACACAGAGGCTGGGGGGTGACAGCCACCCCTGACAGTGTCCCCCTGGGGACAAGGAGGAAAGAGTTAGTGAGAGCAGGAGAGAGGAGACGCCGGGCCGGCCGCCGCAGAGCACTTTGCAGAGAGGAGGGGAGGCAGCAGGGGGGGGCCGCAGCAAGGGGCCCCCAGCCCAGAAGCTGCTGGTGGGAAAAAGGAGCCCACGGCTCCAGTGTGAGGCGGGCACAGCGGCGGCGGGCCCCCAGACCCGTTCCCACCTTGCTTTCTGCTGGTCTCGGGCTGCGGGGGCCGTCGGCAGCTCTGCTCTCCCGGCCTCCTGGCTGGAGGGGCTGGTTCGGTGGAAAGCCCTGGGGAGAAGGAGCAGGGCACAGAGTTAGCACCGGGGGGGGGGATGGGGCCCCCGGGCTGGGGGCTGTGGGATGGTACTGGCAGCCTGTCCCCGTGGCACCGTGTGTGGCACTATGCTCTCTGCTGGCTCTGCAGGGACATGGAGTCTTGTCCCCAGGGCTGTCTGATGCTGTCTTCAGCGCATATCCCCTATTGCCTCCGAGTGCTGTGAAATGCCACTGGTGGTCCAGGATGGAGCAGTCCATGGAGCACTGGGTTTGCCCCGTCCTCACGCAGCACCACATCTCCTTCGGCTTGGCTTGCTCCAAGCAGGCAGAACTGCCCTCAAGGACATGACCCAGGGGTAGGGGTCACCCCGGTGGCAAGCAGGTCTTCTGGCCATCTTCATGTCACACAACAGCAGTCACACAAAACTTCTTCCATTGCATGTCCAATCCAGCGTGTGGGGCTCCACCACCTCTCTCAGGTCAGGCTGTGCTCATCAAGGCAGGGTGATGTTCTCCCTTGCTGGCATCCAAGCATCCCATGGGACACTGTTCCTGCTCACCCATGGCACCAGGCCACCACGTTTCTCCTTGTGGAATGCTGGTACTGGAGCAGTGCCAAGCACACCCATGCTGAGGGGATCCATGCAACAGCACCTCCCCTGCTGGGTCAGTGTAGGGTCGGTGTGGGGTCCAGCAGATCCCGGTGCAGAGAGAAGTCCTCATGCCACAACAGAACAGTCTCAGCCATGCTCACCTCACCTCACTGGAGCTCAGCCTGTCACTGTCCCCCAAGCCCCCAGGCACCGGCCCCAGGATGTGCCCTCCTGCACGGGCACCACTGCAGCCCCCACCCCTTACCTGTGCTTTGCGCCCGCGGTTGATGAACGCGCAGATGGGGTTGTAGGCACCGGTGCCGCACACGTAGAGGTGAGTTCTGTTCCAGGGCTGGATAAGGCGGATGAAGTTGCCGCACTCCCCCTGGGAAGGAGAGGATGTGGTGGCAGCTATGCAAGGGACCAAGGGCACCATACACAGCAGATCTTTGGGCACCATCCCAGCCATACTTGGGGTGCCACTGTGGGGCCCATCCCCCAAGAGAAGAGTTGGGAAGGCAGGAAGGAGATTATGGAGCCAGAAGGACAAGAGGCTGGCATGGGGCACGGGCATGGCATAACACCATCAGTGCAGTGGCCACCAACCCCCCTGCCATTCCCAGAAGCGGGTCCATGGTGGCCATCAAAGCCCTGGCGATGGCTGTGGCAACCAATGGCATGGGGACTCGAAAGTCACCGGCAACCCAAGCAGGGCCCCAGCAGGATGCCATCCCTCCACTCGCTGGGTGACACTCACGTTGCTGTTCTTGCCCGACAGGATGCACTCCTCGATCCTCTGCTGGGAGGCAGGCCAGTGGATCTGCGGAAACATCGGAGATGAGGACCAGGGCTGCTGGTCCATCCCGCGGAGGTGGCCAGGGCGCCCATCCCACGCGGTAACAGCTTACGATGAGGGGCTCGCGGTTGATGTCGTGCAGGTCCAGCGAGAGGACGTAGTCCTTGCTGCCCACGTACATGCGGTCGTGGTCCTCGTCCTTCAGCAGGATGCGGTAGTCACTGGAGTTGAGCAGGAAGTTGAAGAAGTGTGCGGTGCCAGTGGCCTTCAGCTCTGTGGGGCCAAGGGGCACACATCAGCATGCCGGCATGCCCCCAGCCAGCACTCCACAAACCTCTGCCATCAACCCTCTGCTCCCATCCCCTGCTGTGGAAGCGTCTCCGTGTCTCAGCCCCTGGGGACTGGGGCCCCAAAACCCAACTCCTGGGGAAGGGGGAGCAGAGCCCCCAGCCCGCACCCCCCTTTGGGAGTTATTTTTAGCCCGAGTGTGGGAGAAACGAGTGAAAGAGGATAATGAGGGTCATGAATATTCACAAGTGCAGTGAGGCAGCCAGATGGAAGGCAGAAGTGCTGCAGATGATGTGGGACGGCGCCAAGAAGCACGCAGCAGGGGCAGGGCACAGTGAGATGTGGGGGGGGGGGCTGCACCCCACCTCCCTGCAGCCAGCACAAGGGACGGGATGGAACACCCAATGGATGCCACCATCAGCCATTGGATGCCACCTCCACCAGAATGCATCCCCATCTCCCCGTGCTGTGGTAGCTGTGTAGGGGCTGGCAGCTCTGGGCATGAGGCAGCCTTCCTCTGTCGTGTTCTGCGAAGCTCCACCATGGGATGCTCCCCCCCAACCCAGGTGGGGTGGGGTGGGGCACATCCTTCTCTGAGGGATGTGTCCCCATCCCTATCCCCATCCTCTACACTGGCACAACGGGGTCAGAGCCACCTCCGCGCCCCAGCGATCACAGTAGGGAATGGAAATGCCCCCATGACCCCACACCCCACACTCTGCTGCTGATGGACAGGCAGGTGAGCTCATGCCGTGACCTCTGGCCCCCTGCACAGAGCACCCCATTACATCCCCTAACCCTGGGCACCCGGCGGGGCCACTCGATACACCCAGCTAGCACATCCCACCGCTGCTGCCCCCCCCCTTAATCCCCTTTTAATTGCCCCATTCCAAACAGGTGGCCTCCATGGGGACAGGGAACCCAGCATCCCTCGCAGGGTGGGCTGATCCATGCCCATCCCATCCCAACACACACCCTCACTACATGGCTGGGAGCATGCAATGCCCTCCCTAAAGCACCCTGAAAAGCAAAGCTGGGTGCCGCCATACCCCAAAAAGCAGAGGGAGCAAAGGGTTAATCCCATCCGGGCCCTGCGGCCACCACCTCCCCAGGTGCTCCATCACCCATCCGCTGTGCTGCAAAGCCAATTACACCCGCTCTCACCTAATTAGTTTCTAATTACGGGCTTGTAGTGCATTCAACATAATTAGCATGTAAATTACACGCCGTGTTTATATTCAATAAGCGCTCTGCCCGCTCCTGGCACTGCGGATGGAGCGCCTTTCGGGAGCCCTTCTCTTGATTTTAATCCGGGGGAATGAATTTAATTCACGTGCCGACAGAGCCGCGGGGCTGTGCGGGATCGGGGTCCCGGCCCCACATGGAGGATCCCCTACAGCCCCGTGGCCACCAGGCTCCCATTGCACACCAGTCCAAGCCCAAAACTGGGGATGCAGGGACCCCATGGACTAGGGTTCGTCCCTCCACACGGAACCCACGTTGTTGTCATTGGGGCGCCCTAGGAAAGCGGAATTGCTTATTTGTTTGAGCGTCACTCCGCTACCCCTTGATGGGTTATTTATGATGTAATTAAGCTAATTACATGTAATAAGAGAGTTTCCGTGGCCCCCAGCCAAGCTCTTTTCCCATTTAGCCGCTCACAGGTGGTAGGGAGCCGCAGGAGCGCGGCGGGGGTTGTGGGATGGGATGGGAACGGCTCTGCTTTGATCCCCAGTGCCACCGTGGGGACAGGGACAGCCCCGCACCCCAGCAGGGACAGGTGCTGTGGTGCCTGGATCCAACCCCACATCAAAGCGGGGCCGGCCCCATGCCTGGCACTGGAGCGGAGGGATTGGGTACAGCCCCCTTCCCACCCCCTCACACCCCACCAAAAAAAAAAGCAGGAATGTTGGTTGTTTCTTTTTTTTCTTTTTTCATCCAAAAACGCTGATTCATCCCCAACCAGGAGGGATTTGGGCTCCGCCTGAAAAGAGACCCTGTGCCTCAGAGCCTGGAGGGGGAATGGATGCTTCCCCGTGTGACCCGACCCTAGAAGCAGAGGGGACCATGAGGTGCCCACGGGGACAGAGGTGGAGCGGGGACATGGGACACCCCACAGCAAGCATTGGGGTAACGCTGCCATGGCCACATCCTCAGCAGTAGGAAGCTGCTGTCAGCAGCAGGAAAATCCCGAACCGCCCCAAAGCACTTCCCAAAGGGCTCCAGAGCAACTTTCCCCACTGAGCATCCCCCAGCCACACCACGGGGTCACATCCTGCCCATCAGATGGACATCGCCAACCCAGAGCCCAGTAGAGTCCCATGGAAACCCATTCACTGAGTGTCTCGGCTGCACGTGATGCTCCATAACCCCACTGCTGCCCCACGCCCAGCCCTGCAGCGAGGCAGCCGTGCCTTTTCCAGGCAGTTTGCCACCTGCCATGAAGGCAGCGGGGAAAGGAAGCGGCTCAGATTGTTGCAGGTAGGGGGCCGCCAGCCGAGCCAAGCTGACCCATCCCCCTCCCCCAGCAGGACCAAATTCAGAGCCGTTTATCACTGAAAAAACGTGAGGAATGGGAAAATACTAAAAGGCAGCAGCAGCAGAGGGAATGGGAGCCGTGCAGCCCTTGTCCCCACCGTGTCCCCCATCTGGCCATGTTTATCAGCAGCCATCCTGCGCCCCACAGCTGCAGCACCTTATCCAGGTGCCCATCTGCCACCGACGTCCCCAATGGGGCACGGCCCTGGGAAGGGGAAACTGAGGCAGCGCACAGGCTGCGCTCTAGGTTGTGCCTATTATTATCATGACTGAATCAAGGTTTTGGGTTTTATTTTTTCCCACTAAATGGTGGGAAGCAGCCCCAGGGGAGCGGCTCCCAGAGGTGACAGCGGGGACGGAGGCTTTGAAGCGCAGCCCTGACCTCGTACACCTTCCTCCCGCTGACGCACCGCATCCTCTCCATCACCCCCGGCGCTGACGTCCCAGTGCCCAGCGGAGGAAACCGGAGCAGAGGGGGCAGCAGGATGCGCCCGGCACTGGGGGAAATCGCTCGCAAGCAAGGAGGTGATTAAAAATATCCACCCTATTTCTGGCCGGCAGGGTGCTGGGAAGAGCTGCTGGCAGCGCAGCGTGGCCCTGCAGCCTCTCCCTCTTCCAGGGCAGCGCAGGATCGCGCTGTTCTTTCCATGCTGGTCACCTTCCTGCCCGGCACCAGGAAGGCGGTGACAAGAGGGTCCCCCTGGTCCCAGCCGGGGCAGGGACGAAGCGCCGGCCCCGTGACACCACAGCCCGTCCTTCTTTGTGCGCTTTTCCCGTAACGCTTCACGCACAACAGCATTTCGCAGAGGATGACACAGGGCCTCGGGGAGCTGCAACACATGGTGCTTCCTCCCCGTGCTGGGAGGATGCTGCACCCGTCCCTCCGTGTCACCTTCCCACCTTATCCCCTTGAGCCCACACCCTGCAGGAACCCTCATCCCCATGTGCCACCATAGCAGCGAGCCGGGGCAGAAACGCGCCCAGGGAACACATTACCCTACGGGGTGATGGAATGTTTGGAATTAATTTGTGCCCAGGGCTCAGCGGGTGGCAGGAGCAGGTCCCAGCTCTGCACAGCCTTCCCATGGGATCCGGTCCCCCAGCTCCCAGGGAGAGGGGAGCAGGGATGCAGCACAGGACCATGCAGAGCCGCAGGGGCAGCAGCTCCGTGCCGGGCAGGCAGCGCTCCTGCCTCTCGCCCAGACTTGTCCCGCTGCCTCATTCCAGGGATTTTCGTGCTGAGGCACAATCCCTGCTGCGTTTGGGGCTACTGCCTGCTGGGTTCTGTGCAGCGCAGGGGCTCTGCTCTGCTCCCACCTGCAGAGTGCCCAGCCCTCCAGCCCACGCCCAAGCCACCTGCATCTCAGCACCCCTCTCCCTGGCTGTGAGCACACGTTTTGGGGTGTCCCCGTTGCTCTGCACAGGGGGGACAACACAAGGTGGAGCCCTGCACAGCTCCCAGGGTAGAGGATGAGGACATTCTGGCTTCAGCCCCACTCCCAGTGGGATAACAAAAGCCAGTACCCGTTCACATGTGCCCACCACCATTCACAGAGTGTCCCCAGCCAGGGACAAGGTGGGACCACCAGGCAGGCATAGCAGTGCCCATAGACCTAAGGCACCAGCACACACTACAGGGTCTGCAGTGCCAAGGTTGTGATTCGGATTCTGCTCCTCCACTTCTGCAGCCCAAAGCCCTGCACTTGGTGGTCAGAAATGCCAGACCCCCCCCAAATGCCAGTGTCAGGGCTGCACCGTGGGTCCCAGATCTGGACCTGCACCCCTCGATGGCTCAGGCACTTAAGGGTTAATTAACCCCCTTCCCTCC